>JAWPHD010001078.1:0-359626 GCA_037043455.1 Cyrtodaria siliqua | reverse complement strand
GACTTGGAACCGGAGGTCCAGTATTCAAGCCTCACCATCGGATGGGGGACATAAAGCAGTAGGTCCTATGTATCGAAGTATATCCCGCTAGCATAAGTACCATAGGAATCTATTTGTTAGTAAGAGTAAGGTAGGTTTCCAAATGGCTTTTTCCATGTATTTTGAGAAGAGACCTTTTTAACCTACTTTGGGGTAAAAAAAATCAAGAGAAACTAAACTGACATAATTATTGAGAATTCTGCATGGTTTAAAGAAATGTGCATTGGGAATGGAGCCCATACACCTAGAAAAGGAACTGTCCCTGATTCCTTTGTAGCTTTCCCGTATATTTGGGGTGGCTTGAAAGAACTTGTAATTTGTTGATGAGTTGAACAACATTCAGAACAGTCCGTTATCTCATTTTAGAATTATTAGCTCTACTGATCAAACATCAGCAGAGCTTATCCCGTGGTGTGGCGCCGTTGTCCGTCCGTCTGTCTGCCCATAAACTTTTTGTAGCGACTACTCCTAAAACTACAGGAGTCAAAGGTTTAATATTTTGTATTTACACTCAGCTTATGGTCCTGTACCATGTTATTTGAATAGTGACCCTGGGGTCAAATTTGGCCCTGGCCCCGGGGTCACATGTTTTACATAGACTTATATAGGGACAAGCTTAAAAGATCTTCTTGTCTGAAATTACAGGAACCAACGTTTCAATATTTTGTATTTACATTAGCTTATGGTCCTCTACCAAGTTTATTCAAATGATGACCCTAAAACTTGGTTTGAGTGTTTATATTAACGAAAGTTTGATTTGTTTTAAAGCTAGCCGAACTTCAACGGGACGGATTTTCATGAAACTTTACAGGAATGGTGCTCATAATGTCTAGTTGATCCTAGCAAACATTCACGTTGATGTGAAATTCAAGATGTCTGCTAAAACTAAAAATAGATTTTTAAAAAGCAAATTTGTAGCGATTCCTTCTTCAAAACTATAAGTGATGATGATATGGGATTTTCTTTAAAATGATCAGCATGACATTGACATGATGTTGTTCCTCGTCGAAAATCATTTTGATTCAACGTTAAACATGGCTGCCAGCAGTCATCATTGTTTAAATAGAGTTATATAGTAAAAACTTCTAGTGACTACGCCTCTGAAACTACTGGATGGATTTTCATGAAACTTTACAGGAATTTTGCCCATAATGTCTAGTTGGTCCTAGCAAAAATTCATGTTGATGTGAAATCCAAGATGGCCACCAAAGCTAAAAGTAGATTTTTAAAAAACAAGTTTATAGCAACTACTTCTTGAAAACTATAAGTGAAATTGATACGTGACTTTTTCTTGATCAGCATGACATGATGTTGGTCCTTGTTGAAAATCACTTTGATTCAACGTTAAACATGGCTTCATAGTTTACATAGAGTAATATAGCAAAAACTTGTAGCGACTACTCCCCTGAAACCACATGACGGATTTTCATGAAACTTCACAGGAATGTTGCTCTTGATGTCAAGTTGATCCTAGCAAAAACTCAGGTTGGCCGGAAATTCAAGATGGCCATCACAGCTAAAACTAGACTTTAGAAATACAAGTTTGTGGCGACTGCTTCTCAAAAACCATAAGTGGTATTGATTTGGAACCTTTACTAAAATGACTGGCATGACACGTAATTATTTTGATTCAATGTCAAACATGTCCATCTTTGTTTACATAGAGTTATATAGGAAAACTTGTGGCGACTACTTCTCAGGTTCCCATGGCTGATCTAGCTATCTAAATCTATCAGTAGAGCTTCAAGGTCATTATAACCTCTTGTTTCATATTTAGAACTTTGTGATTCTTGATTTCAAGAAACACATTACTGAAGGCGTCTAAATTGTGTTGTTTTTTTGCTGTAAGGCCAAAAAGAAAAATAGGTGTGTTTCCTACTGCATGCTCTAAAAAAAAAAGGGTAGGTTGGTGTAGTCATTTTCAATTTTTTTTGCTTTTTTTTCAGCGAGATTTATTGAGATTCTATTTATCACATAAAACCCATGAAAATTGATGATACAACTGAAAGTTTCTCTGTGATGTCAGTTTACCTTGATATAAGACCACCACAGTTAAATTACACATTTTTTGTCACAAATAATAGGACACGTTATACCACCATTGCTCAGTGGATTACAGAAAATATAGAATGGTATTATGTTTCATGATGATGTAAGATTTTGGCATAAAAAGCTTTAGGGTCAGCCTCTTAGAAATAGGGTCCGGAAACACATCTATTTTTCTTTTTGGCCTAATTTATAGACTCAATCAGTTTTGCCAGGACAGATTGAGTGAACATTTAATATGATGTTCAAAGTGATGTCATAATACCAAGAAGAGATGTCGTAATACCAGAAAGTGATGCCATGATAAAAGCAATTATTTTTTTATATGAATGAAGCATTCTGATTGGTTTATAAGGGTGCAGTTTTACTTTACTTTAATTTAATAAAGTGGAGAGACTCGAACCGTTATTAGAGCTGTTTCAGTTTCTACTCTACACTGAATAATTAGTTTCTTGAAGTCAAGAATCGCAGAATTCTAAATATAAAATAATTCTAAAATGAGTTAATTAATAGGCTTTATCACATATTCTAATACACCCGCACTATATAGCCTAGTTTAAAATATCTCGTTATATTGAACGATATATCACTGTAACGTTTGCAACGTTAGGAGAATAAGCATTGCGCATTGCGCATTCCGCATTGTAACGTATGCAACGTTAGGAGAGCAAACAAAGCAATGCGAAAGATTTCAGATGTGTGCGTTATTTTCACATTTTAGGGGCATTAGAATAGAAATAGAACATCGTTTACGGTGAATTATCTATAATATATCACGGTTTGTCGTTCAATTGTAAACAATAATTTCACGAGCCCGAATTAATGTTTACAATTGAACTCCAAACCGTGATATATTAAACGATAATTCACAGTAAACGATGTTCTATTTCTTAAACATGACATCTGGGAGTGTAATAAAGAAAAGCAGGTAGGGTACGTTAAATTTGGTCTAAGGTGTCACATTATTTGTAGAGCGAAGGGGTTACAGCCATGTAATGTAGCTGACGTCATGAAAACAGCAAAACAACAGCGTGATTTCTCTTACAAATTGCCGCCATATATAAGGTAAATAGACAACATTTAAGTGAAACTATCATGTCCTAGATGTGTTATGTGTTAACAGAATCTTACATTCGTGACTGTGTATGATTGACTTTAATAAACTCGCTTGATAAAAAGATGGGATACTCGGCAGAGCTTCGTATCCTATCATTTTATAGAGCCTCGTATCCTATCTTTTTATCCAACTCGTTTATTATATGATGTTATTAATTAAGTGTTTTCATATTGGCTGAGTTATTGGTCCAAGGACTGTCATATTGGCCCAAGGCCGAAGGCCGCGGGCCAATATAACAGTCCGAGGACCAATAACTGGGCCAATATGAAAACACTGAATTACTGACATTTTTATTAATTAACTACTTAATATCTCTCTTTATTCCTATGTTTTAAATATCATTTACAGGTAAGAAAAAAAAAGAGATATATGTTCAATATAACATTTAATAACAAGTATCTGATTCAGCATTTTCCACTGTTACCGCTCGATGGCGCGTGGGAAAATCACACACAAACTTGATAATAGCTATATTTCAGTGAAGTCGATGTAACCGAATTTGCAAATAATCGAACCTTAATTATTTTGATTGTCTACATTATATAGGCGAACTAGTTTATCATTGAAAAGCTGCGACGTTGTATTTTTTCCTTCAAAATGGCGTCCTTAAAGAAAATAAAGCCTTGGTCGTATTGGCCGTGTTGGCTTATCCAATCAGATTGCTTGAATTTCATATTGGCCGAGTTTTTTCATACAGGCCGAGTTTCTCTCCATATTGGCCTTGTTTTTACCATATGATGCGTGCAGTTTCCCGCAAACCACAGCAGATATTAAGTAGTTAATTAATAAAAATCAATAATACAGTCACTCATGTAAGATCCTCTATATATCAATACGCAAGACTGATAGATATGTACTTGCACCTCAGTGATTCTCTAACGACCATGTAAATAAGTAGCTATGAGAATCCTAGCTCATATGGTTTTATATTCTGTACCTACTGTGTACCATAGTATGGTAGGTGCAGAATATAAAACCATGAAAGATATGATTCTCACAGCTAGTTAATAAATTGCCAGTGATTTAAGAATTACTATTTTTCCACTAATAGTAGCGCCCAAGCGCTATTCAAAATGCCAAGAGGACACACTTATAAAAGGTAATTTTTGTGTCGCCTTTTCGAAGAAAAATGTGATACTTAGGGATCACTTTGTCGTCCGTCCGTCAGTCCGAACATCCATCCGTTTTCGCGAGCAGGTATAATATATTGGGTACTTTTCGTGTGAAATATGGTATATAACAAATGTATTCCTATATAACATTTATTTTAACTACAGGTATACAAGAGTGGACACCAGTCAGATTCACTAACAAACTTCTCTGCACTCAAAGTTCATTGTCAGATCAACATTTTTTCAAGTATTTCCTACTTGATGTTCAATACCTTCGGTCCTGATCTTTTGCACAATAAAGAACCACTTCAGATATAAAACTGCCCAATAAAATGTTAAAGAAACTGCAATAAAAACAAACAGAAAAATAATGTAATAGAGTCAAATAATATGCAATATTTGTCCACATTGTTCAATACCTAAACTTCACCTTTAGCTGAAAACACAGAGAGCACCTTAAGGTTTAAAGAGTTTACAGGTATGATATTTGGTGAAAGTGTAAAGGTCACTTAAAAAATCCAGTAGAAAACTATTCAACCCCAGCGCCATCACAGCTTTGTGTGTATGGATATGTATACCTCCATACATGCAATAAAATACTAGCGTTTGAATATATAATAACAGTTAGTGTCAATATACCCAGAGGACATGTGTAGGGTTGTTATAGTTATTATAGTATTGTAAAATGTCAAACTGTTTATGTATTTAAATATAGAGAAAACTCCCTATCCAGAATCTAAATCTGTTGTAGAGAGATATCTGTGCTTTCTGTGGACTGGAAAGTTGACAGAATTTGAATTTTGGATTCAATCTGGGAATTGCTATATGGTACGAAGTGAGAATGTTATTTAAACTGTCTATGTATTTATAGAGAACAGTTTCTATCAGGAATCTAAATTTGTTGTAGAGACTAGAGACTCAAGAGAATTTGCTTTCTATGGGCAGGATAGCTGATGGAATTTGAATCCCGGATTATTCCAGTAATTTTAAGGTATGAATAGTTATTTTTATTTTAACCTGTTTATGTATTTATAGAGAAAACTCTCTATCCGGAATCTAAATTTATTGTACAGACTAGAGAGATACATTGTGCTTTCTATGGGCTTGTTAGTTGAATTGAATTGAATGTTGTTTAACGGCTCATCAACACAATACAGGTTATTTAGAGCCACCCCAGAGAGAGGGGAAGATATATAGGAATCCGGGAACCTGCCCTACTCTTATTATCTAATAGATTCCTATGGTTCTTTTACGTGCTCGGAGGATAGACCGATACACGGGACCGCCCGGTTTACGTCCCCATCCGACGGACGAGGCTAAGGAAAAGTGTCTTGCCCAAGAACACACCGACGGAACTTAGTGGCACCACGGAGGATTGAACCCTGGGCCTCCGGTTACAAATCCGCCGCGCTACCGACTGTGCCACGCCAGCCCTCTACTTGTTAGATGATAACTTGACAGCGTTTAAATCTGTGATTTAATTCCAGTAATTTCTAAGGTATGAAATAATTATTTCTTTGTAGAGAAAAGTCTCTATCCGGAATCTAATCTGGGGTAGAAAGATGTCATTGTGCTTTCTCAGTCTTCGACTGAACCCACTAGGCTGAAGCCCGGGGCTAGTAAACTGTCATTGGGGCTAGTGATTTTTGATAAATTTATGTAGTAGGCTAAAGGAAATTGTACGGGTTTTTCGTTGAGTATATAAAAATTTGGGCTAGTGACACAAAAAAATTTAATCAAAGACTGCTTTCTATGGGCTGGATAATTGAAAATTGACAGCATTTGAATCTCGAATTATTCCAGTAATTTCTAATGTATGAAATAGTTATTTTATTTCCAACTGTCTATATGAATTCATAGAGAAAAGTCTCTATCTGAAATCGGATCTATTTGTAGGGACCAGAGATATGTCATTGTGCTTTTTATGGGTTGGATAGCTGACAGAATTTGAATTTTGGATATTCCGGGAATTGCTATAAGGTACGAAATGAGAATCATATAGACTGTTTATTTATTTATGGAGAAACTTTTCTATCTGGAATCTAAGATGTCATTATGCTTTTTATGGGATGGATATTTGACAGAAATTCGAAGTTTGGATATTCAGGGAATAGTTTAGGTATGCAATGTTTTAAACAGTTTATTTATTTATTTATGGAGAAAGTGCTCTACATGGAATCTAATCTAGGGCAGAAAGATGTTATTTTGCTTTCTGTGGGTGGTGGATAGTTGACGCATTTGATTTTCGATTATTCTGGGAATTGGTGTATTAAGGAATGAAATGAGAGAAAATATTTTCTTTTTTTAATATAACAATTTTCTCTACATCTTTGTTATTGGGAGAGGTTTAAATGTAATAGTTGCAAATAAGCCTATTAAAGTCTTCAGAAGAGGTGTATATTATAAATAAAAACACTGTTATATGGCCAGTTATTGCATGTTTTTGTGACAAACATGTCTATACGTGACAAACATGTCTATACCTTGTCAGACAAACTGTTTATCTTGTTATTTATGGGATGAAAATGCTCCCAAAGTGGTTCTTGATGTTATACTGGCCCCGTGTGGTTTCCGGACAAGAATAGGGCTACTGATTATCCGGACAGAGGGGTAAAATCCCTCAAACCCCAAATTCATGTTCATTTTGTCATTTTTGCCATCTTCGTCATCTTCCCTTTATTGTTTCCGATGCTACTTGAATGGTGACGGGAAACAATGATCGTGGCTCCAGCAAAAAACGTAGTGTTTACAACAGAATTTGCAGCATTGTTGTAGTTCTGCAGTTGAGAAGGTCCTAGGCCCACTCTGCATATCTGCAGTTGAGAAGGTCCTAGGCCCACTCTGCATATTGTTTTCAAGATGTAAATGGAGAGAGGGCCTGGAATGTTCATTCCTATTGGTGCCATATAACTTTTTGTATTGGTGTGCATTAAACCTCAATTCAACCCAATTCATTGATGTAATACTGAGAAAATGACATTTATATCCAATATACACAATCATTTATGTGTTGTGTAAAAACATAACTGGTAGGAAAAACTAACTACAGTCGAACCTCGATAGCTCGAAGTCAGCGGGACCATAGGGATATGTTCGAGCTATCGGTAGCTTCGAGGCATCGAGGTAACGGTAAAAACCAAAATATCTATCCAAATTTGTGTACCACCCGAAATAGTGTTACTTGTGTTCGTGATGTATCGTTCTCGTTTTGTTTTTTTATGTTCATGCATGTTTGTTTAAAACTCATAACGGATATATAACATGTAATTGTTACACTGAAAATACAAGAAAAACTGCAATAATGTGTTTGTTTTATCATTTATTTAAAGAAATATCACACTAATGGATTTTAACATACATTCCGGAAGTCCGAATAATGAGAACAATGTAAGACTGGTTTCGGTACATTATTAAATTAGAAAATCAACCGTGTTTAATTTATCGTAATTAACAGTAAACGAAGTTCACTAAACATAAATTTTATCTGTCTATTATCGCTTTTCAATCATAAATGTTCGCACCTTTAACAACCAACTTTATCTGTTTTCGCACTATGATCGAACTTGCTACAAACAAATACAAACGCATCGATTACAATTAATATGACCGACGTCGCATGGCAACGGATCATCACCTTCGATTAAACGAGGTTTAAAGTCTCACACAAATGGATCTTCGGACGGTAAAAAGTATTCGAGCGAGCCGGTGTATTCGAGAAATAATATTCGAATAATCGAGGTTAAATTACATTGAATTATATAGGAGTTGTGTCGGGACCGGAAAATGTGTTCGAGTTACCGATGGTATTCGAATCACCGGTGTTCGAGCTATCGAGGTTCGACTGTAGTTGTTGTTAGTATGATTTTAATGGTAACTAAAACATGTATTGCCGTAAAAAATTAGTCCGAATCAAAACTTGCTGGTTAAATCTAGACTTTTCTAAAAGATGTACATGTAACCCGTATGGGTTGTTGATCACATAGCATTCATGCTCAAAAAACAGCTCTTAGAAATTAGTTATGTAATCTTCTGCCAGACAGGTCACCAACCCTGGTTTATATCCCCAACTACCAGACAGGTCAGCAACCCTGGTTTATATCCCCAACTGCCGGACAGGTCACCAACCCTGGTTTATATCCCCAACTACCAGACAGGTCACAATCCTGATTTATATCCCCAACTACCAGACAGGTCAACAAACCTGGTTTATATCCCCAACTGCCAGACAGGTCAACAACCTTGGTTTATATCCCCAACTGCCAGACAGATCACCAACCCTGGTTTATATTCCTACTGCCAGACAGGTCAACAACCCTGGTTTATATCCCCAACTGCCAGACAGGTCAACAACCCTGGTTTAATATCCCTAACTGCCAGACCGGTTAACAACCATGGTTTATATTCCTAACTACTCTACAGGTCAACGACCCTGGTTTATATGCCCAACTACCAGACAGGTCAACGACCCTGGTTTATATCCCCAACTACCAGTCCGGTCAACAACCCCGGTTTATATCACCACCAACTAAATTAAAATATGTAAATTATAAGTTGATTAACATGAGGTTTGTGTCCATTGCTTATATTAGTCCCCTGGCATATTTTTTATCATTTCTATCTTCCATGATATCTTTCAGCAATCTCTTCACAATATAGAAAGTTACGCTTGTTGTCCAAGTATATCTGACATACCGTCTCATTAGGGATACATAATTATTATTGTGTAAATGTTTTTGTTTTTTCAAGAAACACTATTATTATGGGATGTTATTTACTCAGCAATTATTTGGTCACATTTTACTGATCATCCCTGCGCTTTTTGAAGAAAATACGGTGGTCACATGATCGACTCTGTCTGTGCGTCTGGATGTGATGGAATGATGCACCTACTTCTACCTAGATAAAACTATGGACTTCATACTTTAGGATATGATTGACCTAGGTGTAAAAGATGTGGCTTTATGGCGAGCGTGGGGATTTGCGACGGCGCACCATCAAATGAGTGATCTGGTTTTAGTATAACAATGAGAGGGCTTATTGTGTAACAGGTTTTTAAACAAAGGGCACAGAGATTTGCATTGATTTTCTGTGCATTTTCATTTTAATGAGTCCCTCTCCAGCATTTCTCAAAAATCTACGAGTCCTTCAATGTAAAAATCAAAAAAAATCAAATTTTATAGAGTCCTGGCAAAATTTTATGAGTATATGATGTGGGATGCGCAGGTTACAAAATCACTGCGTCTGTCTGAAATATGTTGGCCTCTTGTCCCATTGTTTTGGTTTCTCTTCGTTTTTCTCCTATTTTCAAATGGGTTTGAACCATTTACCGTCTTCTCAAACACCATTCGTTTATTTGTTCGTTCTTTCGTTCGTTCATTCACAAAATCCATTTTCATCGTCTCTCATATAACCTTTTCAATTTTATAATGGAATTCCTCGAAAACAAAGAATTGCTAAAACATCATGCTGAATTGCTAGAAAATTATGAACTGAACTGAACTGAATTGGGGTTTTAAGGCGCACCAACACATGAAAGGTAATATGGCGCCTAACAGGAATGAACATGCCAGGCTCATCCTCCATTTACATCGAGATAAAATATGGAGAACGGGCCTAGAACCTTCTTACCCTGACCTGCAGAGTTGCTGCAAATTCTATGTAGACACTCCATTTACACTGGAGCCACGTTATAGTTTTTCTGCCACTGCACTAGTGATATGAGCGAGATGGCACCTGAAACAATACAGGGGTCATGATGAAGACCTTTAATGAGCATGAATTTGGGGGGTTCTATCCCTCTGCCTTCCCCTCCAACGGGATCTGCAGTGGCCCTATTCTTTGCCCCGTAACTAAACGGGGCCCCCAGAACCACACGGGGCTAGAAAATTATGAAGAGTGCCGAATCAATTTTTTTAACAGTATTTAATAAATGTGTTCAGTAAGAAATGTAAATAAGGTATTTGCTTATGAAGGGTGAAATTTGTAGATGTGCTGATAACACTTCCTATTAATATTGCTATTAATATTACGCTTGGCTGATTATTTATTACCCAAGTTGCATTGTTATCACTGTAGCATTTATGTGCATAATTATGTTATTGCATGTTTGAGGAATTTTCTTTGATGTTAGCTTCCTTAACATGCAATGTCATGAATTGTTTGTCAGATGGGGATACAAACCAGGGTCTGATACATGTATCTGATTGCCCTGTAGAACAAAAATGCATTGTATGCTATATAGCAAATAAAATGCATGTCTTTTCCATAGACGAGATCGATACAAAGCCATGTTTGTTCGGAGTCAATGATAAGTGACATAGATATGACCAATACTAATGTACAAAGTCATTTATAAACAAAGTCGATGATAAAAATAATGCAAATATGAGGAGAACATACTTTTATAGGTTATAGAAAATCATTCTCATGTTCTTGTTTGAGAATAACACTCACTGTCGTTAATAACAATCGTGTACACATTTCAACATTTTTTTAACAATGACAGAATGGGCAGTTCTTGTCAGTGCCAAACATTAAATGTGTTCAAAGCAATACGTTTGTATAATGAAATAGTTTTATTTTTAATATACATGAATTGGAGGTAATTCTGATACTTCGCTTAGAAAATAATAAAATAACAAAAAAAAAATGAAAATCACATCTTGACCTAGCATTTCTATATATATCAATGTTCGTATATTTAATCTATGTCCCTAAAAAGTTGTGCCAAACTTTTTTGTTCAGTATACATAGGAAGGGACAGTGCATTAGGAAGATATTCAAGATTTGGGTGTGCAAATCGGCAAACAGGGTGTGCAAAATAATTTGCTATCACGCGCTAAGAACCAATTCGCGCCAACTTGGTGTTTCTGGGGCAGTTTATTTTACAGATAAAGGTGAAAAAGGTACATTTCAGATCATCTTTCTTCCCAGTTGAAAATTTGACTGTTTTTCCCAACTGTGGCAGAAACCTTTACCTATCAGAAGGTAGCCGTCGCTCAGAATTTGAGAAAAAACATGAATTATGCAATGTGTTTTTATCTATTAAGTCAATTCTTGAGAAAAAACATGAATTATGCAATGTGTTTTTATCTATTAAGTCAATTATGACTCAGAAAAGTCAGTAATTACAATAAATAATGAATGAAAATATAAATAAAGCATAATTAATATAAATATTAATAATAATATTTACTTAATTTATGAAATCTTATATTTTTCCCAAAATGAGAAATAAGCGCGTTTTATTTTTTTTCCAAAAAAAATGGACAGCCTGGACCTCTTACCAATTTTGTGGAAAAAGGCCCTGGGTTTATGCGGTAAGCATTTATTTATCCTTGCTGCACTGGGCATTTTAGCAAGCAGACCTCACCCGAAGGACTCAGTCATGTGGGAAAATCTTTTTAAGTATTTTGATCCTTTAATAAGAGTAAGAAATTGACTACTAGTAAACAAAACCATTTTATTCTAAGTTTTGATCAAGCATTACAATTAGCACCTCGATTTATTAATCCAGAAACAGTTTCACTTTAAATCTGTTCCCATATAATTAAAGAAAATATTGGATTTTCAATTTGTCTTCTTTCGGTTTTCAATTTGTCTTCATTTATTCTACCATAGAGGGCTGGCGTGGCGCAGTGTTAGCACGGCGGATTTGTAACTGGAGGCCCCTGGTTCAATCCTCCGTGGTGCCACTGTGTTTCGGCGGTGTGTTCTTGGGCAAGACGCTTTCCCTTAGCCTCGTCCATCGGATGGGGATTCCTGTGTATCCTTCCCCTCTCTCTGTGACGGCTCTAAATAACCTATACTGTGTTGATGAGCCGTTAAACAACATTCAATTCAATTCAATTATTCTACCATAGGCTCAAATGCATTATTAGTGCAATATAATCAACAGTTAGTAATTTGCAAAAACAATTTGCTTTATACTATTCTTATAATTAATATTAATGATTGAACAAAAGCAAGTCATGTACATGGAGAAAAACTAATGGGACGCCACGAGTTATAAAAAATCAAGATTGCCATGTGTCCCTTTAATCCCAGTTTTTCTATTGCTAGAGTGCATGACTTTCGGATAATAGAAAAATATTTTAATTTGGGCTTTGACTCTCAGAAACAGTTGCAATCCCTGAGTCAGTTCCTATATTGCTAAAGTGCATGACTTTTTGACAATAAAACGATATTTAAAGCATACTATATCAAAATTATGAATAGGACCAATTCAGTCCGCTTATCCGATATAATAATATTTGATTACGCTGCATTATGGGTCCTATTATACGTCGCTGTAAAGCATGTAATTTGTTCTCATTATGTTCCATTATGTTTATTATTAATACTGTTTTACAGAAAAGTGTTATTCAAAATCTCCCAATTATTATGCTAAGGTCTGGTTTCTGAACTTTAAAAAGATTTTTAATAAAAATGTTATGTTGAATTCTTTACTGTCATTTCTTTATGTTTCATTTTGTTCATTCATGCAAAACAGTGTTATTTGAATTCACCGGAATTGCGCGTTTTCTTTAGGTTTTAATATATAGTTTCTTAACTTTAACAATTAGAAACGACTTATAAAAAAATTATGTTGATTTCTTTACCGTCTTTTAAGTTCATTGATACAGTAAAGCGTCTATATCGAAATTCTTGTTTTTGAAATCGCCCGATTGTGTGTCATAGGTTAGGTCTAAGAATTTTAATAATCTTCATTTCATGGCATTAAGAATGCCACGTTTAAAATTGTTGCATACGCCTGAAAGTGTTTAGCGTAAAATATTTTTTGTGCTGTGTTGACTTTCTGTGTAATAACCACTTGTGTGAATTTCAGGATCTTTGGTGTGGTCGCCTATGGTTCGGTCATTTTTGCGTGAAAACAGGAGGATACATATATACGGTAAGATGTTTTAAAGGGACATTTAACAATATTGATTCTTAAAGGGACATGTGTCATTCTAGAAGTATATATCGAGCATTAATACTAGAATCTCCATTTATTAAAATCATTTTGATTTTAAACCGCGTGTGTGTAATTAAACAAGAAGTTTTAGCATGTTGAGTGTTCAGTCTTTCTTCATTATTCTGCCACAGGTTTAAATGTATTGTTTGTGCAAACTAATCAACAACTTAGTACTTTGCAACAACAGTTTGCCTTGAATTTTGATATATTGTAATACTTACCAATATTAATCTTTAACTCGCTACATATATAAAATGCTACATATATAAAATGGACTGTTCTTTCTTTGAATTAAGACTTTTCTATTTATGTGACAAAGGGGTGTTTTGGGGGAAATGACTGATCAGCAGCCAGACATTGTAAACCCTGAGTAACTCGCAGGCTGATCTGGGTTTACAATGGACGCAAAGGCTATTATAGTCGTGCTTAGCGACAAAGGCTATTACGGTCGTGCTTAGCAGCAAAGGCTATTATAGTCATGCTTAGCGGCAAAGGCTATTATAGTCATGCTTAGCGGCAAAGGCTATTATAGTCGTGCTTAGCGGCAAAGGCTATTATAGTCATGCTTAGCGGCAAAGGCTATTATAGTCGTGCTTAGCTGCAAAGGCTATTATAGTCATGCTTAGCGGCAAAGGCTATTATAGTCATGCTTAGCGGCAAAGGCTATTATAGTCGTGCATAGCTGCAAAGGCAATTATAGTCGTGCCTAGCGGCAAAGGCTATTACAGTCGTGCCTAACGGCAAAGGCTATTACAGTCGTGCCTAACGGCAAAGGCTATTACAGTCATGCCTAGCGGCAAAGGCTGTTACGGTCGTGCCTAGCGGCAAAGGCTGTTACAGTCGTGCTAAGCGGCAAAGGCTATTAAGTCTTACTTAGCGACAAAGGCTATTATAGTCGTGCCTAGCGGCAAAGGCTATTATAGTCGTACCTAGCGGCAAAGGCTATTATAGTCGTGCCAAGCGGCAAAGGCTATTACAGTCGTGCCAAGCGGCAAAGGCTATTACAGTCGTGCCTAGCGGCAAAGGCTATTACAGTCGTCGTGCCTAGCGGTAAAGGCTATTACACTCGTGCCTAGCGGCAAAGGCTATTACAGTCGTTCCTAGCGGCAAAGGCTATTACAGTCGTGCCTAGCGGCAAAGGCTATTACAGTCGTGCCTAGCGGCAAAGGCTATTACAGTCGTGCCTAGCGGCAAAGGCTATTACAGTCGTGCCTGGTGGCAAAGGCTGTTATAGTCGTGCCTAGCGGCAATAGCTATACTAGTCATGCCTAGCGGCAAAGGCTATTACAGTCGTGCCTAGCAGCAAAGGCTATTACAGTCGTTCCTAGCGGCAAAGGCTATTATAGTCGTGCCTAGTGACAAAGACTATTATAGTCGTGCCTAGCGGCAAAGACTATTATAGTCGTGCTTAGCGGCAAAGGCTGTTGTAGTAGTGCTTAGCGACAAAGGCTATTATAGATGTGCTTAGCGGCAAAGGCTATTATAGTCATGCCTAGCGGGTTAAGGGTTAACAATGATTTGTAAATATTCAAGTTATATAGAAAAAACTAACCATATGCTACGAGTTTAAAAATAGTCAAGATTGCCAGGTGTCCTTTTATATAATTCACATTTTTTTTTCAACATATGCATTGCGACATATTTCACAGACAAAACCTAGAATATGAAGAATTTAGAATTTTAGAATGGAGAATCAGAACAATTAGGAATTAGAATTAGAATGCTACTTTTCCTTTTGACTTTTGCATCCACTTTTTGTGTCATCTGTGTAGCATGACAGACACTTAGGGATCGTCGTCCGTCATCATTGTCGTCCGTCACACTTTAACCTGCAACCTAACCTTGACCATAACTTGAAAAGTATTTGACCTATGCAATGGGAAAGCTTATATTAGCAGGGCATTATAACGGATATTTCGACAATAAAACATGTTTTAAAACATTTTTTACTGAAAAAATGCGACAACCTGTTTAAAATTACCTATTAAATGTTTTAATTTTACAATATGCAAGCTTTTAATGCCGAAAGGTTTTATTTCATACCCTAGCCAACCCCGTTTTCGATTCTTGGAGAAGGGGTTGGATGGGGTATGAAAGTTAATATTCGGACCACGTAATGCATAACTGGCTGAAATAAGCACACAGCATGCGACAGAAGTAGTATTGACTATACAATATATGCATTTAGTGCTGATTCAGAAAATATAATGTTACAAGATAATGCATATAGTATTTCTGTAAATCTAGTATATTACAGATAGTATTTTACACACAGAATCAATGTATTCATTCACAGCAAAATTTGATATAGCCTACGGTATATCTATATACACATATATATGCGACAACAGCTGTGAAAGTTATCTACGAAAAACATCAAATGTTAGAATTGAAAAATAGAAGTTTTATGACTCGGTCATAAGAAATTACGGTGACGTATGTATTTTAGGGAGAAATTACGGTAACGTATGTATTTTAGGGAGAACATCAGGCTTTTCATGGTGGTTTAAGGGTCAGAATTAAAATTGGCAAATATGTAACAATATTTTCTATTCAAAGGAGTAGTGCGGATTCCCAGATCTCTCTGGAGCAGCTCTAATTAGCCTTTAATGTGTTGATGAGCCGTTAAACAACATTTAAATACTAGCACAGTGTTTCCGCGAGCGCGCATTTCTCGAGTTTTAAACGCACTAAAATGATCGGCAACGCGACATAAATCAGCATGTGCTTTTTTTGCTGACAAATCCAGCGAAGATGTCTAATCAACTAATAATGCATGTCTATCTGATATCACATGGTCTATTCATCAAACTGCATGTCCAAAAAATATGAACCCTATATTTACAAAATTACCCCCAGTTTATTCCATAGGGGGTCAAGGATGACCCCTAAAAAATGGAGACCTGCAGAAACACTGCTAGTATATTCTAAAGGCCTTAAGCTTAATAAAATGAGCCTAAAATGACACGTTATTTACATGAAATTCATTTTGCACAGTATTGTGCTCTCCTAGGCACCAGGGTTAACCCTTAACCCCGTACATATATATAATGGACTGTTCTTTCTTTGAATTATGACCATCCCTTTATGAGACAAAGGGGTGTTTGGGGGAAATGGGCGGAAAATGACTGATCAGCAGACATTGTAAACCCTGATCAGCCTGGGAGTTGCTCGCAGGTTTAACTCGCAGGCTGATCTGGGTTTACGAGTTACTCGCAGGCTGATCTGGGTTTACAATGGTCGCAAAGGCTATTATAGTCGTGCTTAATGGGTTAAGGCTTAACTGAAGCATTTAAGGTCCACTTCTGTGCAAAATCTAGGTGAACTAAACTTTTTATGCTGGTGAATGGAGTTCACAGAGCCTTATGTGATCGTTCCAAATGGGAACAGATTACATGGAGTATCTCTATGCCTATACTTAGCCAACATTTTGCGATTTATGTAAGCTTTCAGAAATCAGCGAGTCTAGCGTCTTAATTGTTAATACCGATAGTATGTGAATAAATACATGTCAGTTGTTTTGACTACCCATTGGTTATTATAATTTAAAAGTATGGTTATTATATGAGTATGGCATATTCGCATGGTTGAAGATCGGGAGAGTAAGAAAGATATGTGCGGGGGAAAAACACTTCATCATATAAGTATCGCGAGATATTCCCAACCAGTGGAAGTCTATGTCGGTTATCAGAAAACAAAGCACGAAATATCATTGCTTTTGTTTTTATTATTGTGTGGGCATTATTAGATCCCCTGAGCCGAAGGCTCAAGGTGATCTATTGGGATCACTCTTCGGTCGTCCCCGTCGTTAACTTTTGCTTCAAAAGATTTCTCCTCAGAAACCACTTGGCCAATCTTGACCAAACTACACATGTATGATCCTTAGGTGAATGCTTTTTAAATTTGTTAAAATTAGGTCAGCATGACATCCAAGATGGCTGCCATTACCATATATGATCAAAACCTTAACAAATCTTCTTCTCAAGAACCGCTGGACAGATTTCGACAGTTTTTCTTTTTAAATGATCGCCTACGCCTAGGCTATCAAGTTTATTCAAATGAAGTCCCCGGTTTCAAAAATGACCGTGCCCTGGGGATCCAAAGTTTGTATATTAAGATTTTGCATGTTTTTCATAGACTTATATAGGAAAAAACTTAAAAAATCTTCTTCTCTGAAACCACAAGTCAGAGCTTTCATGTATTACATGTAGATCAGCTTATTGTCCTCTACTAAGTTTGTTCAAATGGTGACCTTAGGGTTTGCATTTACTATAAGATTATGGTCCTTTACCAGGTCTGTCTGGGGGTCACAGTTTTACATAGACTTGTATAGGGAAAAACATAAAAAAATCTTCTTCTCTGAAACTGCAAGACCCAGAGGATTAATATTTTGTATTTGCTATAAGCTTATGGTCCACTACTAAGTTTGTTCAAATGGTGACCCTGGGGTCAAATTTGGCCCCGCCCCGGGGTCACAGTTTTACATAGACTTACATAGGAAAACATGTCTTCTTCTCTGGAACTACAAGAGCCAGAGGTTAAATATTTTGCATTTACTATACTCTTATGGTCTTTTACCAGGTTAGTTCAAAGGGTGACCTTGGGGTCACATTTGACCCCGCCCCATGGGTCACATGTTTTACATAGACTTGTATAGGGAAAAATTTAAAAAATCTTCCTCTCTGAAACCACAAGACACACAGCTCTCATATATTACATGTAGCCCTGGGGACACATTTGGCCCTGCCCGACTCTAGCACCTTCATTTTGTATTTAAACTTTACCAGACTTTGTCGGAGTCTTTATATCAATGTTAACGCAACAGAGGCCACATTTCTTGAACAATCTTTACCAAAATTGCAAAGATTGTATATGACCATAAGATTTCGAAGAAGTTCGATAATGTACCAGTACTCAGGTGCACGATTTCTAAGGGCCATCTTGGCCCTCTTGTTTTACTTAAAAGCTTGTTAAGCACCAAGATTTTAATCAACATTTTACGGTGTCTGGTTTTACCAACAGCATAAAACTTAGACGATTAATTAATGTGAAATTTATTATTTTATTTTCAAAAATTGACTATAAAACAATGTTCTTGTGTGTTTTCGCATGTCACCTTACAAAATAAAGTTTTGCGACATATTCAAAAATAAGGCAAAAACGGTTTGGTGCTTAGCGAACTTTGAGTAGTGTATATAAAAAAGAAAGAAATCCAACAAATTAACATCACATAATTTGAGAACGAAAATAGATAAACACTCTCATACCTCAACCCAGGACCGTAGCTGCACTGATGCAGTTGCCTTGGTAGAATATTGAGAAGGTACCAAACATTGATGTAAGCATTTTAATGGAATATCAAATAAAATCACTAAAATATACTTGTATTTGTCAGACTTAAAACAGACAATCTGGCCCGGGAATGCACTACAGAGTAGGCAATCACATGTAGAAGTCAACAGTTTTTCCAGGATATATGGCCCCGTGTGCTTCAGGGGCAAAGAATAGGGCCACTGCAGATCCCTTTAGAGGGGTAGAACCCCCCCCACCCCCCTTAGAGGGTAGACCCCCCACCCCCCCAAGAAAAAATCATGTTCATTTTATCATGTTTTGTTCATGCTTATTAAAGGTCTTCGTCATGACCACTGTATTGTTTAAGGTGCAATCTCACTCAAGTCACTAGAGCAGTGGCAGAAAAACAATAAACGTGGCTCCAGCGCAAATGGAGTGTCTACAATAGAATTTGCAGCAACTCTGCAGTTCTGCAGGTGGGAAGGTTCCAGGCCCATTCTCCTCATTTTATCTCGATGAGCCTGGCATGTTCATTCCTGTTAGGCACAATATAACCGTTCATGTGTTGGTGCGCCTTAAAACCCCAATTCAATTCAATTCAATTCAATTCCGGGATATATGTCCTAGGAAGGGGATTGTTTCGGTTAAATTTTGGGGCTGGCTACGGCCCTGCAAGCCTAATACAACTTTGAGGTTTTTATGCCCCTACGGCCCTGCAAGCCTTATACAACTTTGAGGTTTTTATGCCCCCGAAGGGTGGCATATAGTAGTCACACTGTCTGTCCGTTCGCGTGTACAATCGTGTCCGCTTCATAACTCTGACAATAATGGACGGATTTTCAAATAACTTCGCACAATTGCTCACCACAACAAGACCACGTGTCGCGCACAAAAACTAGGTCCGTGGCTCCAAAGTCAAGTTCACACTTAGAGGTCAAAGGTCAAAATCCGTTCGTCTGTACACTCATGTCCGCTTCATAACTCTGACAATAATGGACGGATTTTCAAATAACTTCGCACAATTGCTCACCACAACAAGACGTGTCACGCACAAAATCCAGGTCCGTGGCTCCAAGGTGAAGGTCACACTTAGAGATCAAAGGTCAAAATCCGTTTGTCTGTACAATCGTGTCTGCTTCATAACTCCTGACAATAATCGACGGATTTTCAAATAACTTCGCACAATTGCTCAACCCAACAAGACTTTGTGTCGCGTTTCTTTTTTTATTTATTTATTTTTATTTTTTTATTATTGTTTTTTTTTTGTGTTTTTTTTGTGTTTTTTTTAAAAAAATATTTTATTTTATTTTTTTGTTTTTGTTTTTGTTTTTGTTTTTTAAAATTATTTTTAAATATATCTGTTGGTTTCATATTGCTCCAAGGTCAAGGTCACACTTACTGGTCACTTCGGGGGCATTTGTCACTTACTGTGACATTTCTTGTTGATTTTATAATTTTAGATCCTCTCAGAGCTGTAGATATTTTTTGACTGCAATGAGTATTTACTCATCAGATTCAAAATAAAATGCGTAAAAAGGAACTCGTTCAGAGATTATTTTATACATTCAACATCTACATAAATTAATACATTTAAAGTAAACAAATATTCTGATAAAATGGAAAAATAAAGAAACACTGTATGACCTTAATATTAGACATACTACAACATGTTCATCATGCAAATATGGAATAAACTGTTCCACAGGAAAATACATACAAATATAATACTCATGATTTTTAAAAGTTATGAGTTTTGTAGTAAGTTGACGAGTAATGGTACTCACAATTTTAAACAACTGAGGGCTTTTGTAAAAAAGTATGAGTAAAATACTCAAAAACTTAGCTTATCTACAGCTCTGAGTCCTCTAGAAGAAAACACACAGCCTGGTGTACCCCTGTTAACCATACTATTCAGATATTCAGAAAGCTTGCATAATTTGTTTTATCCTTAATGGATCAATGAGACACACCTCATCATGTGGCTTATTAAACCAGATAATTTGCCAGTTATGTATAATATATTCTGAAAATGCATTCTTTGCTCCATAATTGAGGATAATATTTTGTTGATACATGTACATATCACACGACAAGTTTAAATGCCGTATATTGAGCAGTGATACGCCCACTCATGTAAGATTATCACAAAAATGCTGCATACAGAGCAGTAATACGCATACAGAGAAGTAATACGCCTACTCTGTGTGAGAATATGCATGATTACATGCAGCCTTGTGGCACACAATTATACTGTTTTCGATGTTTATTTGACTATTACATTTCTATGGGTGAATGGATTGAGATTTCTCAGTGAAAGAATATTCATAATCATTAAATATTAATAACTAACTCAAAACACAAACATAACTGTGATTTTATGTCGATAAAAAACTGACGTCAATAAAGTGTTGTTGACGTCGACATCATCCACCGATAACGTTCGATAAAGCCAATAATTTAAGTTCAAATCATACATAAACGTAATGTAATAAATAGATTATTTAACTGGTGGGTTTGATTATAGGGAAACCCTTCACTCAGTGGTAGGCGTGTTTATTTTTTTCACACATGGGCTCGTTCATGACAATAACCACACACCTACCATCTGGTGAAAGATTTCCCTATAATCAAATCCAGCAGTTAAATATCTCTATTTAATTGGTAAATTGCACAATTATATATATTTACATTGAATAATACTGCTGTTTTCAGTCTGTGGTGCATATGTAATCAATGTTTCTTTGACTTTATTGGTACATTACACGATTATATATATATACATTACCGCTTTTTTCAGTGTGTTCTGTGTTAGCAAAGGTCAACGTCTGAGATTTTTATCACAAAGGACAGTTAATAATATTTTGAGCTGCACTTATATATAATTGTTTTATGGGGCACCAACACAGAAAGGTCATTTGTCAATAACAGGAGGACTGGCGTGGCGCAGTCGGTAGCGCGGCGGATTTGTAACCGGAGGCCCCGGGTTCAATCCTCCGTGTTTCCACTGAGTTCCGTCGGTTTGTTCTTGGGCAAGACACTTTCGCTTAGCCTCGTCCGTCGGATGGGGACGTAAAGCGGGCGGTCCCATGTATCGGTCTATCCTCCGAGCACGTAAAAGAACCATAGGAATTTATTTGATAATAAGAGTAGGGTAGATTCCCGGATTCCTATGTATGATTCCCCTCACTATGGGGCGGCTATAAATAACCTATACTGTGTTGATGAGCTGTTAAACACCAATCAATTCAGTTCAATAACAGGAATGAACATTCCAGGCTCATAATCTGTTTGCATCAAAATAGAAATATGCAGAAGGGACCTAGACTAGAACCTTCAACATTTAAACTCAAATCCTGAACTTCACACGTATATCAGTACGTGCTCAATTATGAAAGGTAGTTATTGGTTGGCATAGTGATCCAGAGTTGTGGGTTCGATACACCTATTTCAGTAACACAAATTAATAGCTAAATTTACTTCATTTCAAAATTAATAGCTAAATTTACAAATCTCCATATATATGCCACTCATGGAGGCCTTCTACAAAAAGGATTGAAACAAATTCATCTTTGAAGCATTCAATGTAGTCAATCTAGCATTTTGTTTGATTATTTTAGCACCACGGAAATAAAAGCAATATCTGTTATAATAAACACTATTCCCACATCACCGTTTTCTAATATTTCATCATTTCCAGTCTCAAACGCTCTTGGCATTCTGTCAAGTGTTCTTTCTCCCTCCGGGAAATCTAAAGTAGGAACATTTGCTTGTTTAAATTCTCGTTTGGGTTTATAAGCTTTTACAATTGCTGGTGTATGGTATTGTAAGGTATTGTATGCGGTATTGTACGGTGCAGTAGCGATGCTGAAAATAGTGTATATGGTTGTATGATATTAGTTTAGTAGCTTGGAGTATGTTGTGGTTATGGATTTTATTTATTTATGAATCTGTGATTACTGGTACATGTTTTTTCATATATTAGTTTTGCATTCCCGCTGACATTATTTTATTATTAATCTGTTGAATTGTATTCAATGCATTTCAGTACATTTCATTTACAATTTCAATACATTTCATTTACAATTTCAATACATTTCATTTATTTTATACACAATTTCAATACATTTCATTTATTTCATATACAATTTCAATACATTTCATTTACAATTTCAGTACATTTTATAAACAATTTCAATATATTTCATTTCATTTACAATTTCAATATATTTCATAAACAATTTCAATATATTTCATAAACATTTTCAATATATTTCATTTACAGTTTCATTTCATTTACAATTTCAATATATTTCATAAACAATTTCAATATATTTCATTTACAATTTCAATATATTTCATTTCAATAGATTTCATTTCATGTACAATTTCAATATATTTCATTTACAATTTCAATATATTTCATTTACAATTTCATTTCATTTACAATTTCAATATATTTCATAAACAATTTCAATATATTTCATTTACAATTTCATTTCATTTACAATTTCAATATATTTCATAAAAAATTTCAATATATTTCATTTACAATTTCATTTCATTTACAATTTCAATATATTTCATAAACAATTTCAACATATTTCATTTACAATTTCAATATGTTTCATTTACAATTTCAATAGATTTCATTTACAGTTTTAGTACATTTCATTTACAATTTCATATACAATTGCAATACATTTCATATACAATTCCAATACATTTCATTAACAATTGCAATACATTTCATATACAATTTCAATACAGTTCATATACAGTGTCAATACATTTCATATACAAATTTCGATACATTTCATATACAATTTCAATACAGTTCATATACAGTTTCAATACATACAATTGCAATACATTTCATATACAATTTCAATACAGTTCATATACAGTTTCAATACATTTCATATACAAATTTCGATACAGTTCATATACAGTTTCAATAAATTTCATATACAATTTCAATACATTTCATATACAATTTCGATACATTTCATAAACAGTTTCAATACATTTCATATACAATTTTAATACATTTCATATACAATTTCAATACATTTCATATACAAATTTTAATACATTTCATATACAATTTCAATACATTTCATATACAATTTCAATACATTTCATAAATTTCGATACATTTCATATACAATTTCAATACAGTTCATATACAGTTTCAATACATACAATTGCAATACATTTCATATACAATTTCAATACAGTTCATATACAGTTTCAATACATTTCATATACAGATTTCGATACAGTTCATATACAGTTTCAATAAATTTCATATACAATTTCAATACATTTCATATACAATTTCGATACATTTCATAAACAGTTTCAATACATTTCATATACAATTTTAATACATTTCATATACAATTTCAATACATTTCATATACAAATTTTAATACATTTCATATACAATTTCAATACATTTCATATACAATTTCAATACATTTCATAAACAATTTCATATACAATTTCAATACATTTCATATACAGTTTCAATACATTTCATATACAAATTTCGATACATTTCATTAACAATTTCATATACAATTTCGCTACATTTCATTAACAATTTCAATACATTTCATATACAAATTTCAATACATTTCATATACAATTTCGATACATTTCATATACAATTTCAATACAGTTCATATACAGTTTCGAAATATTTCATATACAAATTTCGATACATTTCATAAACAATTTCATATACAATTTCGCTACATTTCATTAAAAATTTCAATACATTTCATATACAAATTTCAATACATTTCATATACAATTTCGATACATTTCATATACAATTTCAATACATTTCATATACAATTTCAATACAGTTCATATACAGTTTCAATACATTTCATATACAATTTCGATAAATTTTATATACAGTTTCGATACATTTCATATACAAATTTCGATACAGTTCATATACAGTTTCGATACATTTCATAAACAATTTCATATACAATTTCAATACATTTCATATACAGTTTCAATACATTTCATATACAAATTCCGATACATTTCATAAATAATTTCATATACAATTTCGCTACATTTCATTAAAAATTTCAATACATTTCATATACAAATTTCAATACATTTCATATACAATTTCAATACATTTCATATACAATTTCGATACATTTCATATACAGTTTCGATACATTTCATATACAAATTTCGATACAGTTCATATACAGTTTCAATACATTTCATATACAATTTCAATACATTTCATATACAATTTCGATACATTTCATAAACAATTTCAATATATTTCATTTACAATTTCAATATATTTCATTTACAATTTCAATAGATTTCATTTACAGCTTCAGTACATTTCATTTACAATTTCATATACAATTGCAATACATTTCATATACAATTCCAATACATTTCATTAACAATTGCAATACTTTTCATATACAATTTCAATACAGTTCATATACAGTTTCAATACATTTCATATACAAATTTCGATACATTTCATAAACAATTACAATACATTTCATATACAATTTCAATACAGTTCATATACAATTTCAATACATACTCTGGGGCGGCTCTAAATACCCTATACTGTGTTGATGAGCCGTTAAACAACATTCAATTCAATTCAATACATACAATTGCAATCATTTCATATACAATTTCAATACAGTTCATATACATTTTCAATACATTTCATATACAAATTTCGATACAGTTCATATACAGTTTCAATACATTTCATATACAATTTCAATACATTTCATATACAATTTCGATACATTTCATAAACAGTTTCAATACATTTCATATACAATTTTAATACATTTCATATACAATTTCAATACATTTCACATTTCATATACAATATTAATACATTTCATATACAATTTCAATACATTTCATATACAAATTTTAATACATTTCATATACAATTTCAATACATTTCATATACAATTTCAATACATTTCATATACAATTTTAATACATTTCATATACAATTTCAATACATTTCATATACAAATTTTAATACATTTCATATACAATTTCAATACATTTCATATACAATTTCAATATATTTCATAAACAATTTCATATACAATTTCAATACATTTCATATACAGTTTCAATACATTTCATATACAAATTTCGATACATTTCATAAACAATTTCATATACAATTTCGCTACATTTCATTAACAATTTCTATACATTTCATATACAATTTCTATACATTTCATATACAATTTCGATACATTTCATATACAATTTTAATACATTTCATATACAAATTTCAATACATTTCATATACAATTTCGATACATTTCATATACAATTTCATATACAAATTTCGATACATTTCATAAACAATTTCAATACATTTCATATACAATTTCAATACAGTTCATATACAATTTCAATACATACAATTGCAATACAGTTTCAATACATTTCATATACAAATTTCGATACATTTCATAAACAATTTCATATACAATTTTGCTACATTTCATTAACAATTTCAATACATTTCATATACAAATTTCAATACATTTCATATACAATTTCGATACATTTCATATACAATTTCAATACATTTCGTATACAATTTCAATACAGTTCATATACAGTTTCAATACATTTCATATACAATTTCGATACATTTCATATACAGTTTCGATACATTTCATATACAAATTTCGATACAGTTCATATACAGTTTCAATACATTTCATATACAATTTCAATACATTTGATATACAATTTCGATACATTTCATATACAGTTTCGATACATTTCATATACAAATTTCGATACAGTTCATATACAGTTTCAATACATTTCATATACAATTTCAATACATTTCATATACAAATTTCGATACAGTTCATATACAGTTTCAATACATTTCATATACAATTTCAATACATTTCATATACAATTTCGATACATTTCATATACAATTTCAGTACATTTCATTAACAATTGCAATACATTCATATACAATTTCGATACATTTCATATACAATTTCGATACATTTCATATACAATTTCGATACATTTCATTAACAATTGCAATACATTTCATATACAATTTCAATACAGTTCACATACAGTTTCAATACATTTCATATACAAATTTCGATACATTTCATAAACACAATTTCAATACATTTCATAAACAATTTCAATACATTTCGTGAGGAAGCTATCCAGCTGGCTTGCGGAACGTCGGTGGTTCTACCCAGGTGCCCGCCCTTGCACGAAAATTGCCCGAAGGGGCACCTGGGCTCTTCCTCCACCAGTGGAAGCTGGAAAGTCGCCATATGACCTTAGCTGTTGGTGCGACTATAAAATCCAATTCAATTCAATTCAATACATTTCATATACAATTGCAATACATTTCATATACAATTTCAATAAATTTCATAAACAATTTCCATACATTTTCAGTTTATATTTCATATACAATTAATATGTGCCGCACTGGCCCAATGGATCAGTGGACAGCATGTTTGACTCTGAATCTGGGGATCCCGGTTCAAGCCTCACTGTCACCACTCGGTTACTTCAGGGTGTCCTTTGGCAAAACACTTTCCTTAGTCTTGTCCGTCGGATGGGGACGTGAACGGGGCTGTCCCCATATGTATCGGTGTCGGACCATGTTAAACCATAGGAATCTGTTCAATAGTAAGAGTAGTGCAAGGTTCCTGGATTCCCCTATCTCTGGGTGGCTCCAAATAACCTATAATGTATTAATAAGCCATTATAAACAAGTCAGTTTATTCATATACACCCGCGCCTCTGTCTCCAGGATAGTAAAGATGCTGCGTCTAAAACTGTCTCGCCTCTCACCGCTGCATATTTGAATCCCGCTGGGAGCTCGACTTGTCAAGTGAGAAAGTGTTGATTCTTATGGATGGTGGGAGGTATACAGTACTGGTTCTGTACCCAAGGAAAATTATACCCAAGGAAAATGGGGTGGTCTGCCTCTGCCACAAAAATTTGACTGCAGGGACTTTGTACCGGTTTTGGGGAAGGGGGGCTTTTAAAAATGGGGAAAACTGCATGATTTTAAAAGAAATTTGGGTGAGGAAGGGGCCTTATACAGGCCGCTGCAAAGAAGGGTAAAAAGGCCCTGGACAGTCATATACGGCCTAACATGTGCTAAAAACGACGCAAACACCATTCACATCAAACAGACCTTCAGTTGTATTACAGGCTGGATAGGACGACTATGCAATATAAGATTCTGATACAAGATAGATTACCCCTTAACCCGCTACATATGTATATAAATGGACTGTTCTTTCTTTGAATTGAGACCATTCCATTTATGTGACAAAGGGGAGTTTTGGGGAAAATGACTGATCAGCCTGTAAGTTACTCGCAGGCTGATCTGGGTTTACAATGGACACAAAGGCTATTATAGTCGTGCTTAGCGGGTTAAGGGTTAATACTGCAAACATCGGACTCAATATTTGTGTAATCGTTGCTCGTCAGTTTGTGAGATTATACTTCCCGATTATAATTAATGAAAATTTGAAGTTATTGTATATTTGTATCTAACATGGTTTATGAAATACTCAATGCTGATTGGCTATTGAGCAGTTTTTGAAAAAGCTATAAAAACCTCTGACGTCACGTCCTTCAACCGTTAGAACATCATTTTAAACGATTTTCAACGTCGGAAAACATCCAAAACAAAGATTACGTTATTTTAAGGCAACAATACGTTCAAACAACACATTGAACTTGTTAGAAACACAATAAAGCTGTATATTTTCTTCGTTTGGTGCTGAGAGATGGACATACAATGTAAGTTGTGAGAATGTGTTTGTATTATGTTCAATCTCAATCCATGTCAGATAAGAAAAAAAAGTATTTCCAGCAGGTTTATATTGTGCGAGATCAAAACCTGGTGGTTGGGACTTGAAACACATTGAAACCGCGGGCCTACGTCCCTTGGTATTGATGGTCTTCAAGTCCCGCCCACTAGGTTTTTATCAGGGACAATATAAACCCACTGGAAATATTTTATTTCTTAAATATATGATACTGTATTTGGAGGATTATCAGACGAACTGTCTCTGTATTGGTAATTTACGGTCTCCCGCCTAAAGGATCCGATTACTGTATACAAACTTGATGTGCAGTCTCATTTGAAATCTGTGCATTTTGGAATTCATATTTAAAGACTGACTGTGTAGGAGTTAAGTGAAACATGAAATGGCCTAGTTATTAAACTATGAAATCAAATGTTCAACAGAATCTTCATAAGGATGTATACCTGTTACAGACAGATCAGGTAAGATGAAATTAATAGTAATAATAATACATTCTTTATTTTAGAAGGTAATATATTAAGACAATGCAAATACTTTACAAAGTTCTTATTTACAATGCCTTGTAAAACAAACAGAAAGCAAAACATATATCATAAACAACACAATAGCACATCACACCATCAATGCACTGTATGACAAATAAAAACAAACAAAAAAACAAAAAACAATACACTTTTATTTACTGAAATCAAATTTTGTAATTGCAGCTTATGCTTAAATGTATTAACAGAAGACATAAACATTATAGTATATTACATATACTGCTTTGAAAATCCTGTAACAGTGCTAAGAATAAAACAATATAATAAAGGGATAAAGAAGTCTACATGTAGATAGGATCTCCAACATAGCTGATACATTGATGTGTATACATAAACAGGATGCTACTAACATTGATTACCCAGTTTTTGAATTGCTGTTGTATCTATCTTTGTTATTTTTGAACTACTGTAAGAATTATGACCAATAAAAAAAAAAAAAGTCTAAAAAAAACCCACAAAAAAACTACAGTCATTTGTACATTGTTCCAAATTTGAGAATGAAAATAACTAAGTATTTTTAAGATAATTTGTTTTTGGCTTTCAGTTAACAAGATCATTAATTTGGAGTTAGATGAGATTTATCCCTTTATTAAGTAACAAAACAGCTGCATGATATTTAAAAATTTACCAGGTTTACTGAGATTATAAGGCTAAACAGTCTCCTCTATTTTCAAAGAAATTTCTGGGACATAGATTACTAGCAGTTGTCCCTCCTTTAAAACACATGAACGCTAGGGTCTAGAGTTAAAAATGTTGAAATATTGAAAAGCAAATTATATGGCATTTTTTGTGGGTATTTTTCGAAAAAAGTATATGGGAACAGCCACACAATGATATGTTGTTTGTGAGAAGTTAAAACCTTATTAAGACTTTGTTTGCCTGTCCGTATCTCGGTCCGCAACTAAACCTTGTTTTAAAATCTAGTCATTTATTCTGAAGGAATTGTTTTCATATTTGGTAGGATGAGTTTTCATGGTGTGACGATGATCGTATTATGTCAATTGGCTTCAACGATTTTTAAGGAGTTTTATTACATTTCTATGCTTGAAAGATCAGGATTTCTCAGTGCAAGAATATTCATAATCGCTAAATATTAATAACTAACTCAGAACACAATAATAACTAACGTTGCTAACTCAGAACACAATAATAACTAACGTTGCGACGTTGAGGCGTGACATCAACAAAGTGTTGCTGACGTCGACGTCATCTGCCGATAACGTTCAATAAAGCGAATATTTGTTTGAAAAACGTAATTTAAAATCTAATAAATAGATTATTTAACTGCTGGGATCGATTATTGGGCAATCCTTCACTTGATGGTAGACGTGCTTTGTTTTTTCACTCACTCGCGTGCGCTCGTTCGTGAAAAGAACCACACGTCTACCACTTGTGAAGAATTTCTCTATAATCAATCCCAGCAATTAAATAATCTCTGTATAGCCGTTTCCAACTTTTTACATACACTGTATTTCATAATAAGAGCACTTCCCCTCATAGTAGCACAACTTAACAATATTATCGTATATTGTGTTTGCTTTCTGATCATTTAATTTTCAAGGAATCCTTCTCATGTTTGGTAGAATCATATGTCCTGTTGTGAAGATGTCATTGTGATTCGATGTGTTTTACATGCTGCCTGCGTTTCGTTTCAGTGAAAAGATGACATGAATTAAAGTCGTGATTCAGAAGAAAACTTACATATAGAATAAGAAAGGCCGGCTAACTCTAATTTCAATATTTCTATCTCACTATATACTGCAGTTTTAATCTGTATATTAAAGGGACACATGGCAGTTTTGATCTTTTAAAAACTCACGGCGTCCCATTAGTTGCCCTACATCACATGCATTTGTTCAGTCTTTAATATTAATTATTCGAATAGTCCAAAGCAAATTGTTTTTACATACAGCTATACATCACATTACTTATGGTGTGAGAGTGGAATAACACCATTCTATATTTCCGATATACCACTAGTTATATAAGTATGCAAATAAGCCTAGTATGCACTGTCCAAAAAAAAATTGATAATGACGGATCCAATTCTCACGGTTTATGTTGGTTTCGCCTGTTAAAGCGACAGGCAAAATGCAATAAAAGTCGATATGTGAGTTAAACTCCTAGCAAAAATGATATGCTCAGCAAGAGATTGCATTATATCATTTTGCCAACTCGTTTAATAAATTCAATAATGAATGAGTACTCATGTAAGATCCTCTATATATTATATTGCACCAATAACAAGCTGGTAGAATAACGAAGACAATCCAAATCTCAAATTTGTATTTAAATATATGCATGCAGTTTTGAAGTCAAAATGATACAGTTTTAATAAATTGAGGTTCACATTTTAATGCTTGATATAAAACTCAAGATTGACATGTGTGCCTTTAAAGGTTGATTTTATAAAAGTATTTTCATGAATTTTGGACTGTTACGTTAATACATCAACATGCACTCTATTCTTGATGAAATTAAATGAATAGAGTTTTACGTTTCGTTAACATGTACATCATCTGATGTTAAATCGCGACAGCAACCTCAGAGGGAGATGAGATCAGATTCGATCGTGATATAAAAAAATCATAAGTAATGATATAAACATCGTACATATATGGACGTTTGACTTTAGTTGGTTGTTGTTGGTTGGTGTTTTGTCATATTCAGCACACTTTAGGCTATATATGGTGGTTGATTCTTTTCATGGAGGAGACAGATACGCCACTGTTTTCTGGGTAGAACTAGTTCTGTTTTACCTCCCGCTATCCGTATTAGAATCAACATTTTCTCACAATTGTGATTGGCGAGAATTGAATTGAATTGGATTTATAGTCGCACCAACAGCTAAGGTCATATGGCGACTTTCCAGCTTCCACTGGTGGAGGAAGACCCCAGGTGCCACTCCGGGCAATTTTCGTGCACGGGCGGGCACCTGGGTAGAACCACCGACGTTCCGCAAGCCAGCTGGATAGAAGGTTTCAAACGCAGCATCTGTACCATCCCGGACACGGATGCTTTCTTGAAGTCCTCTTAATGAGAGAAAAAAGTACAGCCATAGGCCTTTTTAATTTGTTGTTTGTTATTGTGACTTGTATTATTTTATGTATGTTTCTATTTGTATAACTTTACCCCTAGGGGGTATAATATTTCCATAAAGATTTTTATTAGTATACCCCCGTTTTCACAAAGTGAAGTGTAGGCTATATAAGAATCACATTGTCCATAACTTCCCATCACGTCCCATCACATAACACATATTAGTCGCTAGCCGTCGCGTTTTGTCCCATCATGTAACACATATTTGTCCTGTCCCGTCGCGTTTTGTCCCATCACGTAACACATTAATTTTTCATTTAAATACTTGCATGGGTTTAAATGGGTTGTTCCCAAACTTCATATACACATAACAACTGATGACCTTATGTCCCTTTACATCACCCATTGTTGATTGCCAAATTTATTACTGAATTATAGTCCTTTCTTTGACTTAAAAATTTAAGCGGGGGTATTCAGCACATTCAGTATAGTTCTAGCTATTATAAACATCACGTGAAAAGTCAGTGACATAAACGCACAAATCAGCATTTATAATTTTGGAAGCTTTTAGAAAATGATTGAACCCAAAATATGGCCCGTTATAATAATAATATAAGCAAACTTTCATAACAAGAAACGTTAAGTTATAATCGGATCATTGAGGACTATATATAATGTTTTCTCATCTACTTAAAACTCCCTTTCATGGCATATCTTCGACTATCTGTATGTTTCTTACTCTGTAGGGCTGAAAGCAGAACTGTCCTAACTGTATAAGAATAAAGAAACAGATACAATAATTTTGCGTTGACCACTTGATCTACAGTACCGAAATAATCCCCCTCACCCCATGTGCAGATATTTATATTTATTGCTTTATATATATATACATTGATGTTTTCAATGACAAAAGTCAGAATCATATTTTATTACAATAACAAAGGTCAGAGTTATATTTTATGGCAAGTTTTGCTCATTCCTGATAAGCCTTTATGATGGACCATAATTTATTAGTCCTTAACCCCGGTGACTAAGGCTAAGCACGACTATAATAGCCTTTGCGTCCATTGTAAACCCAATGTCTGGCTGCTGATCAGTCATTTTCACCACAACACCCAATTGTCACATAAATGGAATGGTCTTAATTCAAAGAAAGAACAGTCCATTATATATATATATGTAGCAGTTAAAGGGGCAGTAAGCCTTAAAATAAACTTGCTATTATTTATTTGGAAGGACCTGGAAATATTTTTTTTCGATAAAACCAATTTTTTCTGAAATGTCTATAAGAGTACAACCTTGGCATGGTGCATAGCGTCCAGGTTTACTGGTAGGGGAAATACGGTACTTCCTCTGTATCCCTGCGATTATTATTTTCATAATTCAACTGTTCTATCTCTATCTGTTGTTGAATGTATGCCAGGACAAACTATAGTAACTCAATGGAATTAAGGCAGTGAAATTTGGAAAATGTTGGGATTATGATATTAGAATTGAATTGAAGACATTTAGAGGGTAGCCCCCAGTTAGTAAAAGTAATCTTCCATGAGGCCCTCTCGAAGTAGTAATCATTGACAAAGGATATATAATATATAAATTTAATTTAAGGAAAACATGGGATCTTATCTTTTGAAGGTAAGCCCTGTAATGAAATGTTGAATGGTGTTTATCATCATTTTAGCACATTTTAGGCTATATGAGAAATTTATAGATCAAATTGTTTTCGTGGTGGAGTTAGGCGACCTACTTTTTCCTGGGTAGAACCAGTACTGTATACCTCCCGCCATCCGTAAGAATCTAGACTTTCTCACTTACAAGTCGAACTCCCAGTGGGATTCCAACCCAGCAGCGGTAAGAGGTGAGAAAGTTTCAAGCGCAATATCTTTATCATCCCGGCCTAAGAAGTGCTGTAAGCCCTTGAAACAATGGAGAAGAAATTAAAGTGACCCACATTTCCCTGGGTAGAACCAGTACTGTATACCTCAGCCATCCGTAAGAATCGACACTTTCTCACAAGTCGAGCTCCCAGTGGGATTCAATGGAGAAGAAATTAAATTATTATATATAAATATAAAATTTTGTTCTACTCCTATAATAATTTTCAAATTTTTCTATTATCCTTATAATCTTATAATATATTACTAACAACATATTATATTTTGTCATAAAACTTGTTTTAAACATTTCTTATTTCAATCAATACTATTCAGTATTTCCCAACTCAGTGCCCGATAAGCTGTTTCACACATACCCTAAATATCATACATTATAACACGTAGGCATACTTTTAATTAAGAGCAAATATTATAAACTTATGATCGAATTCAGCATTCAATCATAATATTATTGCAAATAGGCTGGCTCTCATCCAAAAGATTATTTTATAAATTGAAAAAAAAAAATCAAGCATTCAAAACAAATTATTGAATTGAATTGGTAATATGTTAACTTTTCAGCTTCTGTTGGTAGAGGAAGACCTAATTACGTGTCCCTCCGTGCAGTTTTTGTGCACGGGCGAGCACCTTAATAGAACCACCGATGTTACGCAATCCTGCTGACGTTACGCAATCCTGCTAGATAGCTTCCTCACATAAAGATTCCTGGTCTCATGAGGGGTCGAAGATTCCTGGTCTCATGAGGGGTCGAACCCAAGTGGTGAGGGGCATGTGATTTCAAGTCAAGAGAGCCTAACCACTCTGTCAAAACAGATTACATTTTGCATTGATACCTCTCTTCTGATGGCTGAAAGAAGCCTGCGTGCCCTAGCGGATTGCAGGGTAGACTTTAAATCTGGAGATACTCTTCTTTCTGGGGCTGCTCTAAATAATTCTTTAAATATTTATTGTCATTAAACTCAAACCGGGATAAAACTTGCTTAATGACGTCATTCAGATACCTTTACAAACTTACTCGTTTATTTTTTTGATGATTGCAATTTTGCAAAAAAACATTAAATTTTAATGTATTATATTATTACGCTTAATGAGGCGTAATGAGGCATTCGAGTAATTTTGGTGGAAAAGTTGCACAACCAGGATATGTTGGATTTTTTTTTTAAATACAGCAATAATTAGACACTATGATTTTAATTTTTAGTTTATATGCTTTTGGGACTTAAACATTCCTTAAATTTGCACTCGTCCTGTATGGTAGGTGATATAATACATGTTTTAATATTGCATGCTAGTGTTGTTCAAGGTGCGGAAAATAATGTTGATCAGAGTGAATTTGAAGAGCTACTTCACTATTCCAAATTGGTCACTTTTTTTTACAACTCTGGCCCTTTTCACAACTAAAAATGTTTTTGTTTTTTGATAAACAACATTTACCCCTCGTACCGGTAGTTTCTCAATATTTATTGTTTTAGGTACATTAAAACAAATGTACAATTATTCAGCATAATATGGTACATTTGAGATAAATCTGCATATATAATATGGTACATATTAGATAAATCTTCCTCTATAAATTTTACAGAAGAAAATGTATGTAAAATGTACTTATATTATGCAGAATATTGTGTTATTGAGTAATATCGCTTTTAACAATTTTTAATCTTTAAATGCTTTTTTCACAAATTAGACAGTTATCACGCTTATTTTCACAAAATGACCAAGATAGAGAGTCTTCACAGTTTTTTGAAAAAAAGCCCCATTTCCAGTAACTCTGACTTTCATTTTAGCAGAGTTATGCCCCTTTTCATAAAACTTGAACCTGCAACCTAACCAATCTTGTAACTGGCCATAACTTAAAAAGTATTTGACCTAGTATGTTCATGAAACTTCCCACACAACTTCAGCACATGGCAGGTGACACAATTGTTCCATGGAACATCTTTACTGTATATTCCAAGCATGTGAAGTGCTCGTCATGAGTGGACAAGTGAATTATTTTAACCCTTAACCGTTACATATATATAATGGACTGTTCTTGCTTTGAACTAAGACCATTCCGTTTATGTGACAAAGACGTTTCGGGGAAAATGACTGATCAGAGCCAGACATTGTAACTCGCAGGCTGATCTGGGTTTACAATGGACGCAAAGGCTATTATAGTCGTGCTTAGTGGGTTAAGGGTTAATAGCTTAAATATTGGAGACAGCTTTTAAAGTTTGAAGAAATAGTTTTCAGAAAACTCAGTCACTGAGACTGAGTCACTCTAAGGTCAATCTAATTTTGTTGAAAATAAATAACAAAACCTATCTGGATCTTAATTTAACACATTTTACCTGTGAGATTTATCAGAAGTTATGCGGACTAATTGTTGACGATGCATTTATCTGCAATAGTCGGCCCTGTGCAAATATAACAAGTGTTCGTGATAATCTTGTCAAATCGAGTTAATCTTGTCAAGTCGGTGGATTACGCGAAACTATTGGCACTTCAGTGACATTCTTTAAAGAGACATACGGCAATTTTTGAATTTGTTAAATATTTGCGGCGTCCTTGAGTTTTTCTACTTGCATATTTGCAGATTATTATAAATAATTATTTAAATAACAAAAACAAGCAGTGGAATTAACTGCTGACTACAGGTAAGGTTTATTAGTTTATTTTATCTACCGTTTCCGGATGTATTATGGCCTTCATTATAAATTATGTAATAAAATATTTAAAAGTTCTCTAAGAAATTGTTTTTGCGTATTGATATATGTTATGTTGATTTAAGTGACCAATAATAAATTTAAACTTCTACTAGAATAACAAATCTAACATATACTGAACAGAAAATGTATAGCACCACTTTTTAGGGACATATAAGATTAAACATATGAACATTGATATAATTATTTGAAGAAATTAAAAATGCTAGGTAAGGATGTGATTTTCAATACATTATTTTATTATTTTCTAAGCAAAGTATCAGAGTTACCTCCCATAGATTAAAAACAACTTATTTTATTATACAGACTTATTGCTTTGAACAAATTTAATGTTTGGCATTGGCAACACTGGCCCATTTTGTCATTGTTTAAAAAACGCAGAAATGTGTTCACAAACAATTGTTATTTTCAAAAGAAAAACATTTCAAATTTCATAATTTTAAAATTATCTCCCTTTTCATTGAAATGAAATCGATTTTCGATAAACTATAAAGTATATCATATCTGCTTCATTTTTATTACCAATTTGTTTACAAATGACTTTGCAGCATTATTTTTGGTCATATCTATGTCACTTTACCATTGAACGCGAACATAACGGCTTTGTATCTCGTTTTATGTGCTAAATTTATTTTGGTCAGTATAGTTATTAAAATACTCAATGCTGACTGGTTATTGATGAGTTTAAAATTCCTATCAAGACCTCTGCCGTCACATCCTTTAACCGTTAAGGACATCATTTTAAATGATTGTTAACGTCAGGAAACATCCAAAACAACGATTACGCTAGTTTAAAGCAATGTTACGTCAGGAAACATCAAAAACAACGATTACGCTAGTTTAAAGCAATGTTATGTCAGGAAACATCCAAAACAACGATTACGTTAGTTTAAAGCAATGTTACGTCAGGAAACATCAAAAACAACGATTACGCTAGTTTAAAGCAATGTTATGTCAGGAAACATCAAAAACAACGATTACGCTAGTTTAAAGCAATGTTATGTCAGGAAACATCAAAAACAACGATTACGCTAGTTTAAAGCAATGTTACGTCAGGAAACATCAAAAACAACGATTACGCTAGTTTAAAGCAATGTTATGTCAGGAAACATCCAAAACAACGATTACGTTAGTTTAAAGCAATGTTACGTCAGGAAACATCAAAAACAACGATTACGCTAGTTTAAAACAGTGTTACATCAGGAAACATCCAAAACAACGATTACGCTAGTTTAAAACAGTGTTACATCAGGAAACATCCAAAACAACGATTACGCTAGTTTAAAGCAATGTTACATCAGGAAACATCCAAAACAACGATTACGCTAGTTTAAAACAGTGTTACATCAGGAAACATCCAAAACAACGATTACATTAGTTTAAAGCAATGTTACGGCGAGTTCAGACAACAAATTGGAATTGTTAAAAACAGGATAAAGTCAAATGTTTCCTTGTTTGGTGTTGAGAGATGGATATATAATGCTTGGTAGAGCCTTGCATCATATAATTTTATCCTACTTAATAAGTTCAATGTCAAACAAGAACCCTATAACATTGCCAAAATACACTTCAGTTATTCAACTTAATTGTCACTAGCATACAGGGGTGTATCTTCAGTTAGTACCCGGACATGACTTCTCTGTATGTTGTTAAGATTCACTCCTGGCCAAGGGATCGTTTTCTGTGTAGTTTATTGATGTGTGTGGGAGATTGAATGGTCGTTTGAAACTACGATTCCTTTGATGATTTTTGAAAAGTTTATTTAACAATATCATGATGTCAGTGAATTCCATTTCACTTTAGGATAGAAGGAATGTTTTTGAGATTTTGTGTATGTAATTAAGGATGGATTTATGTGTTTTAAAGATCAAACTCTTGACCTTTATGGATTAATTTTATAAAAATGTTCAGTAGTACAGTAGTACACCAGTGAGAAAGTGTGGATAGAATTTAATGCCTACATCTCTCATGCTTGTAGGATAATAAAAACATTTTAAACAATTTCAAATGTGGATACCTATGTTTATGATCCTGAGCATATGTAACAAGGCCATCCTTAAAAAAGTGTTTGTTTGCTGTGCTCCGACCGACCGTCTAAAAAGGCAGCGACCGTTGTTGTTTTTTAGGCTTTTCAGAAAAAATTGTTTTAATTTTTTTTTTATTTTTTTTTTACTAAAAAATTATTCGTAAAGAAATATTAATGAGGTTATCCACAGACTGCATTATCATCGAGATAGGAAATTATGATTTTTAAAAATGCTTAACCAGGACCACAGCAAAAAAACAACAAAAAAAACTACCTACCTACCTACCCACTTAAAAAATTCAGGGTCGGAGCACAGCAAACAAATATTTTTTTAAGGATGGCCCAAGCTTATGTAATGAGCATATATGATGAGCCTATGTGATGCTTATGTGATGTCAGCATATATGATAAGCGTATGTGATGGCATATGACATTATGTGACAAGCATATATGATTAGTATATGTCATGAGCATAATATTATGTTATGAGCATATTTGGCAAGCATATTTGATGAGCATATGTGGTGAATAAATATAATGAGCAATGTTGTGAGCAATGTTATGAACATAATTTTATCACATAACGTCCTTTGTTAGCAGTGTCGAACACCCATTTAATATTCTATTGTATGACACATGTGTAATACAACCTGGAACGATTTTGATTGGTTGAGTTAAACCTGTAACACTACGCAAGTTTATTAACTGGAACTATTTTATTTATTACAAATTCACCCAGATCTGAGTCATAAACTTATTTGTGACGGCTTATAAAAATAATGCATTTTATACAAAACATTGTTGTTGGTTTGTTAAAAAGTTGGCGTAAACTGCTATTTTGTAAAGAGGTAAAACACGAACTCTTTTATACGCAACGTTATGTGTGAGACGCGACGTTACGACGTCACATATTTTATGACGTTTTGGCGCTAAAGTGTGTCTGACGTCGTGGCGGTTCTAAGTCAATCTGAATTATTTTCACTAATTTGATTGCAGTGTTATGTGATAAAAAGGATCTTAAACTCGTTTCCATTCCATATAAGATTTATGAAACTAGTTATGAATTATTTTTAATTTTAACTCACCAAAAGGCACGTTAAAATAAAAATAATTCATAACTCGTTTCATAAATCTTATATGAAATGGGAACTCGTTTAAGATCCTCTATATATTTAATGAGCATATGGAATGAGCACATAGAATGAGCATATGGAATGAGCATATATCTGATGAACTTATGTTATGAGCATATATCATGATATTTGATGAGCATAATATTATGTGATGAGCATATGTGATAAACATATACAATGAGCATAATTATGTGATGAGCATATTTGACAAGCATATGGGATAAACATATACAATGAGCATAATTATGTGATGGGCATATTTGACAAGCAAATGTGATGAGCATATACAATGATAAACATTTGTGATGAGCGTATGTAATTATGAGTGTATGCGATATGAGAATGTGTAATGATGGGTGTATATGTAATTATGAGTGTATGTGATATGAGAATGTGTAATGATGGATGTATATGTAATTATGAGTGTATGCGATATGAGAATGTGTAATGATGGGTGTATGCGATATGAGAATGTGTAATGATGGGTGTATATGTAATGAGCATATATGATGAGTATACGTGATGAGCAAATGGTGACAAGCATATGTAACTAGCATTAATGGCGCTATGTAAGGTGGCTAGTATATGTGATGCACATATAATACAGTGGTAGAGTGTCCCTCTGGCATGCAAGAGGTATTGAGTTTGATCCTCGGCACGGTCATACCAAAGACTCAATAAAAATTGTACTAGTAGCTCCCTTGCTTGACGTTCAGCAAGTAAAGTGTACTGCTAGGACTAGTTGGTCCAGTGTCAGTATAATGCGACTGGGTGGGGTATCATGTAATGGCCAATGGCTTGATATTCCTTTGTCAGTGACGTAGCTGCCTATAGGAACTGTAGGCACATGCCTACACATTGTTCCCAGAAATCAAAAAAATAAAAATGCCAAAAATGCAATAAAAACTGAGTGGGGTATGAGGTGGAGGGGTATGGTCAGCTCATACCAATTTTTACTTTTAATTTTTAAAAGTCAAACTGTTTTCACTCGCGGTCTTCCGGAATCAAACACACCATGATTTTGCAAAATTTCGAAAGATTTTCAAAAAGCAAGTATTCATATTAATATAATTATGTTATTTTGTTCCGTTCCGATGTTTTTGTTGTGAAATTGCAGATTTAAAAAGCTAGAAATCGCGGGTGAAAAACATATTTTTGCTGCATAAAATACCGTCAGAATGCAGGATTTGCCTTCCTTGTAAAAAAATTCACCCCTAGACCTTCTGCCTACACACTGATTTAGGCACAGCTACGTCCGATACCAAGGTGATATGACTGAAAGATGTTAAAAGAAATGTTAAACTCCATATATGCATACAATCTTAGGCCAAAAAAAAAAATACCTGTGTTTCCGGTGGCCCGACCGACCCTATTTTTAAGGGGCCGACCCTAAAACTTTTTATGAAAAAAAAAAATTAAAAAAAAATTAATTTTTTTTTTTTTAATTATTTTTTGTTTATTTGTTCTGAACAATGATTTATCACCATATATCGAGGTAAACTTACATCACAGAGAAACTTTCAGCTGTATCATCAACTTGTATGGGTTTATGTGATAAATACATGTAGAATCTCACAATATCTTGCTCAAAAAAAAAAAACAGAAAAAAAAAAAAAAAAAAAATGCCTACCTACCGACCCTATTTTTTCAGAGCATGCAATAGGAAACACACCTATTTTTTTTTTTGGCCTTAGCATAAAGAGAAAAGTTCTTGAACAAACAATTTTTAGTAAAACTGAGATGCATTTAATGATTTATTTCCTACCAGAACTTTCAGCCAGAATGGTCTTGTAGAGTTATGACTGTGCATGGTGGAATGTTAATGTGCCATCAACATTTAGACACTGGAACCCAGGCTAAATGTCACAGTCTGCAATATGGTGGAATATATTAAGCCTCCACATACATGTACTTAGGCCTAACAAAAAATATGTGTGTTTCCGTTTTCCCGACCGTCCCTACTTTTTCAACGCCGACCCTAAATATTTTTAGCAAAAAAAAAAAAGAAGGAAATATTATAATCAAACAACAATATTTTTATTCAAATGATACTTTTATTAGCCAGAGTTGTTAAGCATCTATCAAGAAGTTGCCTTAGTACAAAAATGGCATAATATATGCGAACAATATATATAAAAAAAATATCTAAAAAAAAACTTTTCCTACCTACCTACCCTAACTTTTTGACAGGGTGAAACCAGAAACACACATTTTTTTTTTTAGGCCTTAGCTGCTACTCATAATTGTCAAGTTCATGGTTCGACCAGTCATATTGTCAAGCGCAATACAAATATTAAAGGGACACACGGCAATCTTGAAGTTTTTATCAAGCATTAAAATAAGCTGCTCCGTTTTATTATTCCAGTATCATTTTGACTTGAAACCTGCTTGCATATAATTAAATAAAATTCTGATTCTTCTTAATCTACCGCAGGCTTAAATATAGTATTGGTGCAATATAATCAACAGTTAGTAATATGCATTTATACTTGTCTTATAATTAATATTAATGATTGAACAAATGCAAGTTATGTAAAAAAAACTAACGGGACATGAGTTTTTCAAAATCAAGATTGCCAATGTGTCCCTTTAAAAGTGAGTAGGAGGAAAATACGATAAAACACTTGATTTATATATGTATGATTTATATCATTGTATGTGTATACACCTTATTCCTATTGCATGTAGAGAGTTTTAATTAAGAAATAAAATATTTCCAGCGTGTTTTTATCGTCCCAGATCAATTGGGCGGGACTTGAATATCATAGATGTGTTGCAAGTCCGAAAACCAGATTTTGATCTCGCACTATATAAACTATATAAACCCTTTTGAAATATTTTACTTCTTTTGTATGTATATAATACGCTATTTTTGAGTGCTTAAACGTAATACAAATTCATTCTCACAACTTGCAAAATTACGTGTTTTGCAGTTTTATCTTGTTCAAATTAAACAATTTAAATTTGTTGTTTGAACGTAACGTTGCTTCAAAATAATGTAATCATTGTTTGCATTTTTTCTGACGTTTATAATCATTTAAGATGATGTCCTAATGGTTGAAGGATGTAATGTCAGAGGTCTAGATAGGAAATTTAATACCTACTCAATAACCAATCAGCATTGAGTATTTTGATAAGCTATGCTGGATTATATTTAAGTTTTACAGTTTTTAACATGCTGAATTTCCCAGGTAAATAAGTTGTGCTCAATCTGCCTTCAATTTCTAATTTTTTATTTATCTCCCATGTAAACATTGTACTTCTCAGTGATTTACATGAGCAAAGCTCTTACTGACCAAGACTGTTAAAATGGGTACCAATACATAGAGGATCTTACATGAGTACGCATTCATTATTGAATTTATTAAGCGAGTTGGCAAATGATATAATGCGAAGCTCTTGCCGAGCATTATATCATTTTTGCTAACACGTTTAATAATTCAGTAATGAATGAGAACGAATGTTAGATTCTATTTATCACATAACTCACATATCGACTTTTTTTGCATTTGCCAGCCGCTTTAACACGCGAAACCGACATAAACCTTGAGAATCCTTTTATTGACATTAACCGTGGGAATTGAATCATAGTCATTATCTTTTCTTTTTGACAGGGCATACTAGGCTTATTTGCATACTTATATAACTAGTGGTATATTGGGAATATAGAATGGTGTTATTCCACTCCCACACCGTAAGTTATATGATAAAAAAGCATTACGTGGTCCGAGTATTAACTTTTATACCCATCCAACCCCTTCCCCAAGAAGCGAAAACGGGGTTGACTGGAGTATGAAATAAAAGCTTAATTTGGCTTAAAAGGTTTTCATATAGTAAAACTAAAACATTTAATAGGTAATTTTAAACAGATTGTAGCATTTTTTCAGTAAAATATTATCTATAAACGTGTTTTATTATCGAAATATCCATTATAAAATCCTACTAATATAAGCTTTCCCATCGCTTAATGGAATTAAGGCGGGACGGCGTAATGAGGTAATTATAGGACTTGTTGTCCAGCGGCAGTATTCATAAAGCATCTTAAAGCTGTACAGTCTCTATTTTAACTGGTAATAACTCATGAATGAGTCGCATGTGAAGTAGTTTCAAATCGAAGAACACCTCAAAAGTCGGTATAATAGGCAGAAATCGATGCGTAAAATTTCGCATTTTTATTTAGCCTCCGTACAGGTAACATCGATAAATAAACGGTTCCAGAATATATGTGATAAAAAAAATAGTTGCCCGGAACGGATTTTGAACCACAGCCTTGCACTTGAAAGTTTTCAAAGATGAACCACTAGACCACTGCTATTTATTGGTATGTTGTAGCATTTTTAACACTTAATAGGCATTACGTAATAACAAGCGCGCGCACACAAACTCATCAAGCGCTAAATAAAAAGTCGAGATTTGGTTGTTTTGAGGTGAAGTAGTAGTTTCATATTGATAACATACAGTATTACACCAGGCAATGTTAATTTACACGTGCGACAATATGGACTACGTATTTATTGATCCATCTTTAGTTGCGTTCAAATATGTTAAGTTAGTTTGCCTCATAATAGATGGTAGTTAGACTACTAGTTTTTCAAGTAGCGTTGTAGTTCAGTGTATAGAGCACCGGACTTGAAATCAGAAGGTCGTGTGTTCGAGCCCCGAAAGAGGCAAACTTTTTTTTCTGTAAATATAACTGTTACCTGTGTATAGGTACGATGTGCACTGGGCGATGTATATACAGTAAATGATTTCCTGCGCTATATTTGCTCGCTTAAATACCCGATTTCGTCATGAGCTGGTGAACATGAAGTTACAAATAAAGACACGCCTACAAAAAAGGCATCAATTGATATTGAGACTATGTAGCTTTAAGCGGTAATATGACGAGCCAAAATTTAAGAATTTTACATATTTTTAAATATCCTTATTAACCTCTCAGGGACACTACACACCATCTGAATTAAGATAAATATTTAGCTGTGAGTTTTATTTATCCATAACGTTATTAAAATATTAAGAAAACTTCTTAAATCGATAGGAAAAGGTGTTTAAAAAAGGATAAAGTTTGACTTAAGATATTGAAGCGTCCGCGGCCGAATGGTTAACAACGTCTCGTTGGAAGACTTCGCCTCTCATCGCTGCGGGTTCAAATCCCAATTGGAGCTCGACTAGTAAGTGAGGAAGTGTCGATTCTTACGGATGGCGGGAGATGTACAGTACTGGTTCTACCCAGGAAACGTGGGTGGTCTGCCTCTACCACAAAATAATTACCGTCATATTATATCACCTTACATGTGTTGAAAATGGCGTAAAAACACCATACAAACAAGCAAAGAAAGATGTGACTGGGTGGGGTATGGGGTCTATTCCATCGTGGCAGGACTGTAAATTTGAGCATTGAGCATTGTTACATTACTGTAGACACCAAGACAGATTGCTAAAAGCATCATTAAACCCAATATATTAGCAAACATACACCTTTTTAGGAAGTATAATCAAGGTATGCTGCATGTTATCTACTTGTTAATCAAAGCTTGAATAAATATCAAGGTCATATTTGGAGGCCACAGAATGTTTGGTAGATGGTAGATTCTACAGAACAATGTCAGCGGGAGTAAGAATATAATATAATAGAATATATTTATTTTCCAGTCATGGGCCACAAAGATGGCATTGTAATCACACATTAAAATTAACAACATAATGAAACATAACAAAAGCGTTGATCTGAATAGCATAATAACAGTAAAATGAAATGAAATTATATATACGTTATTTGCACATATTCATAAAACACACATTAAACAAGATTAATTCAGTCATAATACATCTTGTGTTCATGTGTTAATTAATATACACTTAAATATAAATATCAACACAATATTAACATCTGCAAGACTTGCATTTAAGTATTATTATTATTCTTATTATAAATTCTTTATTGTACCAATGTATGACAAGATTATATTATGCTATATACTGATGACTAGAAATAACACAGTGTAATATAATCGTAAGATTTATAATAGAGTAATGAATGATTGATATGCCCTTTTTTCACTGACTTAAAATCACTTGCCCCTCACCGCTGTGGGTTCTAGCCCTCATGGGACCAGGGGTCTTTATGTGTGGAAGCTTAGATCCTGGCAGCTGCCGGCTTGCAGAACGTCGGTGGTTCTACCCAGGTGCCCGCCCGTGTATAAAAATTGCCCATAGGTGCACCTCGGGTCTTCCTCCACCAATAGAAGCTGGAAAGTCGCCATGATATGATGTTGGTACGACTATAAAACCCAATTCAATTCAATTCAATTCATCACTCCCAATCAACTTTTAATCACTTTCCCATACTCTCTGTAATCACCCCCCATCCCCACCTCCGTCTCAGTGCTGCCTAGTATTACATCTCCCTCTGAGGTTGCTGCCCCAATAACATAATATGATGTATTGATGGGACATTAAACAATATTTCATTCATACATTCCTAGTATCACTGGGCCCACAGTATTGGTGTCTCAGGACCAGATGCTACTATATAAGCTGAGGCAGATAAGCTGAGGCAGACATGGCAGATCACCTTTCTGACCTAATTATTAAGTACCACATGTTACATAAAAATGACATATTAATAATGAAGAAGTAGTAAATTATCATACTATTCCAGTAAAACATGTGACAGTTGTGATGGAACAAATGTTACAATATGGGATACCTGGGATAAGTGTTTGTGTTTGAAAAACAACATATATTGACAGTATAATCAGGACAATATGAATGTATGTATGTATAATTGTATGGGGTTAAGCTTTTAATTTTTCAACAATCTTTCAGTCATAATTGAATTGAATGTTGTTTAACGGCTCATCAACACAGTATAGGTTATTTAGAGCCGCCCCAGAGAGCGAGGAAGGATACATAGGAATCCGGGAACCTGCCCTACTCTTATTATCGAATAGATTCCTATGGTTCTTTTACGTGCTCGGAGGATAGACAAATGCACGGGACCGCCCGGTTTACGTCCCCATCCGACGGACGTGTCTTTCAGTCATATAATGAGGATGTCAATTTGCAGCAGTGAACTCAATGCTCCACTTAATGGTGCTGCCACCTGGAATACCATGCTGTAGACACATGGCGACATCAACATATTTAACTCTTAGCCTGCTAAGGGCAACATCAACAGCCTTTGCAGCCAGTATAAACCCAGATCAGACTGCGAGTAAGGTTTACACTGTCTGGCTGCTCATCAGTCATTTAACCAAAACACCCCTTTGTAACATAAATGGAATGGTCTAAATTCAAAGAAAGGACAGTCCATTATACATTCATAGTGCGCTAAGAGTTAATAAGTGATATCCCACCCAGTCACTTTATAGTAAAAGTGGGACAAATTACATCCTAGAACTTTTCTATGCCGATCATCAGGCAAGGGAAATCTCCCTATTTTTATAAGGTCTTTGGTATGACCCGGCCGGAGATTGAACCCACAACATCCCGATGCTCTACCACTAGGCCATGCTGTGGTGCATGAAAGAACCCTGTTAAAACTATTAACCAGTGGATTTTACTCATCTGCTATTCATGTCTGCATTAAAGGTCAAGGTTACAGTCAGTTTTACATATTATGGATGAGTCATATTCACCAATTGTAGTGGTCAAAGCTGGGGTCAAATGTCAAACTTAAAGGGAATGTAGCGACACAGCCAAACAAGCTCTGTTATTGGGAGTTCTGAAAAACTTGGAAAAAGGTGAAAGAATTATCAAAATCGGATGATAAACAAAAAAGATACGACTATTTAAAGGTTTTTTTTAAAACGAATATGGGAGCCACCATTTTTAGAACTATGACGTCATTATTAAGTACCATATTACCATATATGGAATATTGATAAATATCATTCAAAACGAAAAAAATCACTGCAAATGAATGAATTTTTTTTACTGGTCAAATAAAGCATTATTTCCATTAAGTATTACATACTTTTATGCAGTTGCTGTCATTTTTCCCCTATAAATCAATAAATTTTCATATTTATAAATATTCCATATATGGTCATTTAGAACCGTGATGTCATAGCTCTCAAAATGGCTGCTTCCATATCCGTTTCAACAGAAACTTCAAATGATCATATCTTCTTTGTTTATCATCCGATTTTGATAATTCTTTCACCCTTTCAAGTATTTCAAAACTCTCAATAATAAAGATGGTTTGGCTGTGTCGCTATATTCCCTTTAAAATTCTGAGATAGACTTTGGTTACAGCTGGCAGACTTGTATATACAGAATGGTTTCTTTCTCCAGATCTGACAAATATTCACACCTATATTAAACAGAAAAGACAGAAGCCTGTTTTAGCGTTGGGGAATAATTATTACTCCCAGCCAATTACAAATCCCTTGCGGGAACAATTACAAAATATTTCATATTTAATATCTCTCTACAGACAAGGGGCGTCCGTGGCCGAGTGGTTAGAGTCTCTGATTTGCAATCACTTGCCCCTCACCGCTGTAGGTTCGATCCCTCAGGGGCCTAGGAATCTTAATGTGAGGAAGCTATTCAGCTGGCTTGCGGAACGTCGGTGGTTCTACCCAGGTGCACGCCTGTACACGAAAATTGCCCGGAGGGGCACCTGGAAATTGGGAGTAATAAATAATTAGTGTAAGGGTTTGAAACAAAATGGTATTTAGGCATAAATTGTCTCTGCTTTGTTATTTGCATATTTTATTTTGTTCAACCTGGGTAACTAGTGACAATAAGAAGCTTTTTATTATTTAAAAAGTGTGGAATTAAGGATCAGTACCAAGCCTAGTTGCGCATATCGTTGTCGCATATCGTTGTCATGTTCGTGTTGTGGATTTATGACTTTTTACCCTGAAGTTAACCTCTAGTTACCTTTATTTTTGGCGTTGTAAGTAGCGTTGGAGTACTTTTCCATATAAACTCCACCGATTACCAGCCGTGAAATAACTTCAGTTAACCTTAATGTTTCGCTATAAACTTTCAGAGTGTCTTAATTTACATGTATCCAACACCTAAAATCCATTTTGGGATAAAAATTCTGAATTTTTTCTTCAAATTTTTGATAAGCAGAATTTTGCATTGAAAATGCCCCATCAAAAACAACTTTTGCATGTGAATTTTTTATTTCTCAACCAATTTTGAAAAGTAAGGTAGTTTCTATTTATCACTAAACATATCTGTTCCACTGATATACATGTACATCTAATTTATGTTCTATTCCTGTATTCTAATTTTGCCTTAAAATTTAAAAAAAACTGAAACAAGCGCCCCAAACGATATGAAATTGTGCATGCGCACGTGACCTAAACATGGTTTATATTACCAACTTGTGCGTAACTGCGTATTGGCTGATCAAAGTATATTACATTCAGAGAAGTATATAACATGTGATGAACAAGATAACAAAGTTTTGCAAGCATTAGAGCATTGAAGAAGAAGAACAGAAGAATTGCACACTTGCCACTCTTTTTTTCCAGTTTCAGTGTAAGATGTAGAGGTGTGCATACTTGTCAGGAAAAATCAACATCTTTCAGTATAGATTTTAATGAAACATTTTCTTATTAACGTTTTAAAGAATTTAGCCGTTCAGATTCTAATTTTTAATAATATTAATCCAATGAACAAGAAGGTATGCTGTTTACGAAAACGGTTCGACTGAAATCTTATGAAAAATCAAACATGCAATAATGATGTGCCTTTATGATGGTATTAATTACTCATATCCTTTTTCTTATTTTTCAGATGGCAGATTTATTGACAGTTTGAAAGACGTATCCTTACGTTTGCTACTTATTGGGGTATTAATAATATTACGGTATAGTAGTGGGTGCCAGCCGGACACGAAACACTTACAAACAATTACCATGAAATGAGATCGAATGTGACCAATCAAGACGAAAATTGGATTATAACGGGATTATTGGATTAATAACGGGACTGATATAAAGTAAACAGAGTTTAGATATTGTTGCATATTTGTGGTCAAAATGGATTAAGTTGACAAAACTGAACATACAAGTTCATAACACTTGAGTTGGTTTTATTTTGTGCTAAAGAATTCTACAAGTGTATAAGTACGTTTAAAGTTGCATAATTGGAATGCAGGCTGCGCTCGACAATAATGTTTGCCATTTCTTTTGATGGACATTGGTAAATAAAAAAACAAAAAGTTCCTTTGCCGAAGAAATAGAATTATATTACATTTCCAATTTACAATTTATTCCGAATTGGAAAAATTTCTGACCTTGCTTTTGATGAATAATGCATTATCAAATTGACAGATAAAGAAACAAAGTGACTTCGGAAAATAAAAAAAAGTCTTCGCATTCATTTTAAAATTGATCACAAAATCACAAATTTGTCCAAATGTATACCATACGACACTATAAAACTCATAATAAAGAAACAAAGAGCAACTGCAAGGCTGAAGTAATAGCAGCTATTCAAGTTACAAGATTTGAATGATTGCATTTAATTTAAAAGTGATAACATTTTAATTTGGAAAAGGCAGGGCTATGAAGGTTTGCGGTAATTATTTGACACCATACTAGATATACTTTGCCATTACATTATAAAACAGTTAATGCATTAATTTTCTTAACAAAAGGTACAGAATGTCGAGTCAAAGAAAGTGTGAAACTGTATTTGAGTGGTCAAGTGGGTAAAGGTTATATGTGAAGGTGAGAAATTTGCAGACAGAAAGGTGTTGAATTGTCCAGGCAGTCAGGTGTGTCAAATAGCATTAGTTTTTGGGCATTGTGAAGAGTAATGGATAGAAGTAAACTAATTAAAGAATTGAGTGAAAACTGGATTTGTTTAATGGAAAGAAGGTACAAATGACGGTGACATTCAAAAAAGGAGTGAACCATTCAGAATTTCGAGATTGTTCAACTATTTATTTTCGAGGAAACAAGTTAAATATGTGCGAAGATGCATTAATGATGACGGTGACATTCTGAAAATGTCCAACTGAAATACGAGTGAACAAATATTCTTCAATGTTTAGAACTGAACAGGCATTTCGAGATTGTTCAACTATTTATTTTCGAGGAAACAAGCTGAATGTGTGGAAAGATGCATTAATGGTGATGGTGACATTCTGAAAATGTCCAGCTGAAATAGGAGTGAATAAATATTCTTCACTGTTCAGAATTGAACAGGCATTTCGAGGTTGTTTTAACTATATTTTTTCGAGGAAACAATCATGTGGAAAGGTGCATTAATGATAAAAATGTTGCGAAATTTACAAAAATGAAATTCTGAAAAGCCTCTTGCCCATTTGAAGGACTCACTTATATTCTACAGAACATAGTGCTATATGAATTTGGATATTTAGAAGGATTATTTAAAACATTTCGAAACCAAGCTCCTCTGCAGCAAGATGGGTAAATCTATGAACCTGAATAATCTGTCTCCTGAAGAAGCACAGCAAATCCTCCAGGTGATTCAGAAGGACTTCGAGCTAAGACAGAAGGAGAGAGACCGACTCGGGTAAGATAAACAAATCACTTTTCTTCGTTTTCATTTGGAAATCTCTGGTTAGGTAAATATTACATTGGTGAATGTGGTTTGACGGATTGGCAGCAGGCGACGTCAGATCATGGTTTCCGCTCAATAACTTTTGTTAGAGATGAGATATTGGAATAAAACTTGTTGCGTATATGTATCTTATATAGAAAGTAAGCTTGGGATTTTATTTGAGGTCACTGGGGTCAAGGTCACTGTTACTGAAAATAGAAAAATAGTTTCCGCTCTGTAACTTTAGTTAGGAATGAGATATTGAAACGAAACTTACTGTGTAGCTAGCTTGTATGAAAATGAAGGTTGGGATTGCATACGAGGTCTCTGAGGTCAAGGTCACTGTTCCTGAAAAGTTTCCATTCAATAACTTCAGTTCGGAATGAAATATTGAAACAAAACTTGTGTATGTAGCTTATGTAGAAAGGAAGCTTGAAATTGCTTTTGAGGTCACTGGGGTCAAGGTCATTACTAAAAATAGAAATATTGTTTCCGGTAGGAATGAGATATTGGAACAACACGTGCTGTATTGGTAGATTATATGTAAATGAAGATTGGGATTGCATTTGAGGTCACTGGGATCAAAGTCGAGGTCACCATTACTAAAAGTAGAAAAACAGTTTCAGGGCAATAACTTCAGTTAGGAGTGAGATATTGAAGCAAAACATGGTGTGTAAGTAGGTTATATGGAAAGAATTATCGGTACGAAACTTTGTAGGTAGCCTATGGAACACTTGTTTCTTGTGGAATTTCCCATTTCTTCTTTAGACCTAATTTGATTACAATGAACATGATAATTGCGTTGTTTACTTTTGATGTGAGAGATATTAGGAAAAAAACAACAAAATTGGGTAGCCGCTGTCTGTCTGTCAAAAGCAAATGGGATAATTTATGTTATGCAGCTATCTGACTGCACTGCTTACCCACCCCAACCCCTCCACCCCCAACCACCCACCCCACCCAAAAAAACAAAAAACAACACATTTTTTTCCCACCCCCAGATACTGATTTGGTGCTAATAAAAAATACATTTACAGTTGTAACTGATTTTATTTTTAATGTCATGTTTAAAGACAAACTGAGATAACTTCCATTTTTACTACATCTAGCTTTTGCAACAAGGATATATTACTTTCAACTTTGTTTTCGCAGTAAAATCGAGGAAGTTGTCAACGAGGAGGAGAACAAGACAGATCTGTTGACAAAGCAGAAGAATTTCAACGAGAACTGCTGCATCCGGTGCTGCCAGACCTTCGGCTTCATCTTCAACCGCAAACAGATGTGTCAGATGTGCAAGCTGTTTGTGTGCAAGTCCTGCGCCATCTACGACGACAGCATCAAAGGATACAACTGCAAGGCTTGTCTCAAGGAATTGTAAGTGGTTATTTGTTGTGTTTTTTTTCTCGATTTTTCAAATTTCTTTGTTATGAAGATGCTGCATGTAGGACCACTTTAAATACCGCTTGGGGCAGAGGGGTAGGACCAACCATGTCATGTTTTGTCATGCTCATTAAAGGTCTTCATCCTGCGTGTGTTAACATGACAACATGGCTCCAACCGTAAATGGAATACTTTATTATTTGTTTTCAGCAACTTGCAGCAACTTTGCAATTCTACAGGTTAGAAGGTTGTCGTCCCATTTTCCATGTTTTATGTCAATGTAAATGGAGAATGAGCCTGGCATGTTCATTCCTGTTGGGCGCCATATAACTTTTCTTATGTTGGTGTAAAACCCTATTGAGTTATAACAAAAATATATAGATCATAGCAGTTTATCACATTTACAAGTAGAAGGTATGCAATATACAAGTAGTTTGTAATCTAAAAATAATTAAAATGATCACTAGCTAATTAATGATCACTGTCTTACAAGATAAACACTTAATCCTTAACCCAATAAAGACTTAACCTTTAACCCGATACATATATATAATGGACTGTTCTTTCTTTAAATTAAGACCATTTCATTTAATATGTGATAAAGGGGTGTTTTGGGGAGAATGACTGATCAGCAGCCAGACATTGTAAACCCCGATCAATCTGCGAGTTACTGTAGTCGTGCTTAGCGGGTTAAGGGTTAAAGCTGCATAATCCGTAACTTTTAGCTAATAAAACGCAAAATAATCACATTGACAAACATTGCACAACTACCATTATTGAATATTTACTAAATAGAAACTAGATGTTTCGACGGAATTCAGTAGCGGTAACACTTCATGCGATTAAACTCCTCCAAGCCCACACTAAAATTACACGTGTGCATAAGACGAACGCGTTCCCGATTGAGCTACACGGGACAGTTACGTGATGCAAGACATAATGTAACCCAAACCTAATGTGCTGATGGATATCTCATGAGTAGCAGAAATAGAGAATATTTTGTCAGTGCCTTTTACTATCAAGTTTATTAGGCGAGGCTTAGAAAACGAAGAATGGCGAGGCTCCGCCAAGCTATTCTTCGTTTTCGTGCTGAGCCTAATAAACTTGATAGTAAAAGGCACTGACCTAATATTCTATTTATCATGTAGATTATCCATATTTTCTGTATGAATTACTATTATTACCAATTTCTCAGAATGGTACGCTTATCGAGGATGTCGCCAAGTTGTTGTTTTTTGTTTGTTTTATGACGTCAGGCAACGTTACGTGCATGACGTCAGATAATGTTACGTACAATAAACGCCGAGGGATTCCGCATTGATTTGCTTTATTGGTCAGTGCCTTATTAAAGTAAAATTTATTAGGTCACCTCTTTATTAGGCAGAAAAGTGCATACCTGCATGATAAATGTAAATATTGCGGTCCCAGCGATGTTTACAAACGATAAATAAAATCTTTTTTTCAAATTAACGAATGTATTAATACATACTTATTTGGGTCTATGCCCATGTTTCCATGGATACATTTCACTGAATAAAAATCAGACAGTTATTTGCCTATGCCCAATATATGCTTTACTTATGGACTGTGTCAGTTTAAACCCCAGCGTTTGGTAGGACCTACCGCCATTATGTATACACTGTAGCCAGTTAGTATTTCGTCTGCTTCAAGATTAGGTTTTCAGAATTCTGATCAATCACTGATCTTATTTTTATATTTTTACAGGTACAGCTATTAATAGATGTGTCAACTTTCAAAATTTGACAGAATAAAAGTTTTGTTCTAGAAAGTATAGAAAATAAATATGTTATATAATTATTTTAATAATCTGTATAGAGTAATGTTTAAAGGGGTTGATGCACTATTTTCAAACACTATTTATTTAATAGGGCTCTGAAAAACTTGAAAATAACTGAAAGAATTATCAAAATGCCATGGAAAACAAAGGAGATATGACTTATTGAAAATTTGCAAAGAACATAAATGGAGGCGGCCATCTTTGAACGATGACATCATCGCGCCGTTTTACCATATAAGGCATATTGACAATATACAGATGTAAAATGTATAAGTTGTATGGTTATTTTTCATTTGCAATGATTTTCTTTGCTTTAAAATACATTTGGTCAATATGCCATATATGGTAAAAAGGCACGATGATGTCATCATTCCAAGATGGCAGCCTTCATTTATGTTTTCTTGCAACTTTTCAATAGGTCATATCTCCTTTATTTTCCATGACATTTTGATAATTCTTTTAGGTCATATCTCTTAGGTCATATAATTCTTTTAGGTCATATCTCCTTTATTTTCCATGACATTTTGATAATGCCATATATGGTAAAAAGGCACGATGATGTCATCATTCCAAGATGGCAGCCTCCATTTATGTTTTCTTGCAACTTTTCAATAGGTCATATCTCCTTTATTTTCCATGACATTTTGATAATTCTTTTAGCTTTTTTCAAGTTGTTCAGAGCCCTTTAAAATAAACCTTGTTTGAAAATAGTGCATCAACCCCTTTAATGTATTTGATGGTTTAAAAATGCTTTGTTTAGAAATTTGTGATTAAACCTCTCTGAGCAGCATAAAGCGTAACATTTATCAGAAAAATTCTCTGTGGCAATTTTTTTTGTTTTTTACTCAACCCTAGCCTTTAAATATAAACAAATTTATCATTGTTTCCAAAACCAATGATCGATCGTGAAAAATAGACCCGAATTCCTAACCACTAGTATTTGTGCAAAAATGTGATAAGTGGTCGGAATAGTACTGATAATGCAGCAGTAGATTTACTATGGGATTACCATTTGAAGTTGTATTGTTAATAAGCTAAACACTTGAACCTGAACAGTTGACAACTGAGGTCATTACAGCTTTCTTTAAAGAATATCCAGCCTATTGTGTGTGTGTGTGTTTGAAAGGGAGGTGAGGAATTTATATAGACAGTTAAGCATAACAATTGCATGAGAAAATGATATTGTCTACATACATAACATTAAGTCAGCAAGTATGTATAGTAAATAAACAAGCTTAAGGTTTTACATTAGGTCAGAAACCCCGTTATATGAAACAACTTAGGACCATTTTGATCATAAATCAATTTCTTAAATGCTTCACTATAAATTACACTTTTCAAATAAACGTGATTTATTTTCATTTTCTTATACATGTGATATTTCGGCACTACATGCAACATAATTGACTGCATTGAATGCTTAGGTGAAAAAAGTGAACAATTTTAAAATTTAAGGCTCAGCGTAAGATGTTTAATAAAACAAGGCCCAGGTCTTTAGTATATGTATATATAGAGGATCTTAAACGAGTTCCCATTTCAAATAAGATTTATGAAACGAGTTATGAATTATTTTAATTTTAACAAGCCTTTTGGCGAGTTAAAATTAAAATAATTCATAACGAGTTTCATAAATCTTATATGGAATGGGAATTCGTTTAAGATCCTATTTATCACAAAACATTGCAATCAAATAAGAAAACATTAATTCGGATGGATATAGAACCGCCACGACGTCAGACACACACTTAAGCGCCAAAACGTCATAAAATATGTGACGTCGTAATGTCGCGTCTCACACATAACGTTGCGTATAAAATAGTTCGTGTTTTACCTCTTTACAAAATAGCAGTTTACTTTTTAACAAACCAACAACAATGTTTTGTATAACATGGATTATTTTTATAATCACAAATAATAAGTTTATGACTCAGATCTGGGTGAATTTGTAATAAATAAAATAATTTCAGTTAATAAACTTGCGTAGTGTTACAGGTTTAACTGACAGCCAATCAAAATCGTTCCAGGTTGTATTACACATGTGTCATACAATAGAATATTAAATGGGTGTTCGACACTGCTAACAAGGGACGTTATGTGATAAAAAATATTATTAAAGAGACTAACCCGCCAAATAATGACACATCAAAATTGTTTATCTATCCAGGTGTTCATGTCATATATTAATAATGTACATGTGCCAATTAAAATGATAGAATTTTTTCTCGGGGTTCTTAAAATATGCTTGAATAATGAGTTTGGTAACTTAATTCAACGCTCATATTTTGGGGTTTGGCATGGCTGATTAAATCCATTTGTGTCTATAGAGTTTGGATTCTCAAAATATATGTTATATATATCCCTTGTCGTCAGTAAGGTTTAGAAACGGTGTACATCTGTTGTAAAATGTGGCTGTTGTTGGCGGGATAGCTACTTTAAGTATGCTCTATATATACTAAACCAAATTGCTAAGTATCAGCCTAAGAATATGTCAATAATATTCTCATTGTTTTGTGTATTTTGAGCTTGATTAGAGATACGGTTAAACTGTAAAATAACGAGTGTAAATCGTCTGCTCTGATTGCATGAACATATTTTAAAACTTTTAAGTCAATGTGTTTTCTTAGAAATAAGTTATAACACTTATACAACTGGGTATATAGGATTTTATTAAGTACTTCCAATTAGTGAAGCTTTCGATGTTCCTAATTCTAAAATATGCCAGTTAAAATTATTTTGACATAATGTTTTACTAGCATTACCACTACAAATGCGTTTGCAAAAGAAATTTTCGAAATATTTAATGTTAACACTGAATTACACAGTTACTTGAATTTCAAACAGTATTCAATGTAAAGGGAGGTAATTTAAAATTATCCATATTTCATTATTTTATAGACGGAAAATCTGCGATAAATGGGTCAATTTTTTATGTTTTTTTCCTATTATTTCATACCAATTTTAAGAATTTTATATCTTTAAGCGATCTTTGACTCATGTTATGTGTTTTATCAGTACATTTCATGTTTTCATATAAAGGGAGGGTAACTCTCAAAAGATGTAACAATTTAAACAAAAATAAATGTTTTACAAACTATGGGTCAAAACAAAATACTTATCATATATCTATTCTAAAATATATTTAAAATAAGAAAATTAGTTAAGATACAAAAGTTGATACTTAGCAATTTTGTTCAGTGTATACTGAAGTGAAAAAGAAACGTAACTCTGGAATTTCCACTATATATTGTATATACTGCACACTTAATTCCACATAATATTAAAAAAAAATCTCAAGATGTTTTGTAAAAAAAAGTTACAGTTAGTTAGAGAAAGGACACAGCTGTGATGTTGTAGATGTTTTAATCACTACATTTTCTTACAAGAAATTCATAAATGTTAAAGTTCCTCTTTGAAAAATTGAGCCATTTCAGTACTGTATTTAACGTAAAGAGTTTTCAAAATTGTGCATCCTAAGTTTGCTCATATGCTTGAGTCAATCGCATACTCTGTCAGTAATGAAACTTTGAAGAAATACTGTTTGTTGTGTCATGTATTGTTTTAGTATTTTTTTCCGAAAAGAAAGATCTTACGTAGCCATGTACCATTTGATTAACAGCAGCATATTGTACATACAATATATAGCGGAAATTCCCAAGTTGCGTTCCTTTTTTCCTTTAGTATATATAAGTTTACTTTGCTATAGACCATTTAAATGTATTTGTTGACTTCTTCAAGTAACATATACAGTACATCTTATAATATTTAATTACATTTCTATGGGTGAAAGATTGGGATTTCTCAGTGAAAGAATATTCATAATCACTAAATATTAATAACTAACTCCGAATGTAAAAATAACTAACTGTGGCGTTGAGTCATGACGTCAATAACATGTTGGTGATGTCGACGTCATTTGAAAAATTAGAAATATGAAGTTCAAGAAAGAAAAAGGATAAACTTTCGAAGGAAACTTAAACGATGGCTTGATTTGAAAAATTAGAAATGTGAAAAATAGAAAAGGGATGCACTCTCTAAGGAAACTTAAAGGGAATGTAGCGACACAGCCAAACGAGCTCTATTAATGAGAGTTCTGAAAAACGTGGTAAAGGGTGAAAGAATTATCAAAATTGGATGATAAACAAAAAGGATATGACCGTTTAAAGGTTGTTCTAAAACGAATATGGGAGCCGCCATTTTTAGATCTATGACATCATAGTTCCATAATACCGTATATGGAATATTGATAAATATTATTTAAAACGAAGAAAATCACTGCAAATGAATGATTTTTTTTACTGGTCATATAAAGCATTATTATTATAAAGTATTACATATTTTTCATACAGTTGCTGTAATTTTTTCCCTATAAATCAGTAAATTTTTATATTTTATAAATATTCCATGTATGGTCATTTAGAACTGTCATAGCTCTCAAAATGGCCGCTTCCATATTCGTTTCAACAGAAACTTCAAATGATCATATCTTCTTTGTTTATCATCCGATTTTGATAATTCTTTCACCCTTATTGAAGTTTTTCAGAACTCAATAACAAAGATGGTTTGGCTGTGTCGCTACATTCCCTTTAAATGATTGCTTGATATGAAAAAAATACAAATATGAAGAGGGGAAAAAGGATAAACTTTTGACGAAAATTCAATGATGGCTTGATTTGAAAAATCGGACTCTTCAGAAATGGAGGAGGATGACATGGAGGATGTCACTGACGTATGCTCCGGTACTGGCCACGCTCTAACACGAAGGATGTCACTGACGTATGCTCCGGTATTGGCCACGCTCTGTTGTGCATTCATGGGTGTAGGGACCATGAACCCCAGGTTATACAAGCATGACATGTTCTTGTCGATGTGAAAACTCCATGGATGTTGTTCCACAAAACAGTGATGGGCCAAGTTGGCAGACATATATTTTTGGGCTCCTACATTATATATACACTGTTATTAACCTGAATTTTCATGAGAATGCACACGAGCAGTTGTCATTTCCTGGATTTTATTTGGGGTAGTGTCTTTTACATTGCTTAATAATTAACTCAGTGCTTATCAATTTTTGGAAAGCCACTTTTGAGAACGGAAAAAATATAAGTTTTAATAAGTTTTATATTTTTGTGTTGTACTGGTATAGCTTGGGAGGGTAGATGGTTTCAGTATTATTATCTAAACATTATGTGTGTTTAATAAAATATTGTGTCTATGGCATTAGTTTCTTGATTTTATAACCAAAAATGTATTATTTCCTGAGTGCAACAAAAACTTGCTAAACTTTTTTCCCACAGTATATCTTTCTGTATTTTCAGTGAGCTGAAACACAAATCGTTGGACTGGTTCTACAACAACGTGAGTAAGAAGTACAAGCGGTTCGGCAGTGCCAAGGTCGTTCGCACTCTGTATAAACTATCTGATGGACCCAGGGGAAACAAGTTTCACTGTAAGTATAGTTGGGAGAATATGGTATCTGTTTCTATGCACTTTAATTGTGTGAGAATTTTTTTAACTGTTGCCATTATCTTAAATGTGTTTACTAATAGTAATAAAAAAGTACTGAGATTAACATAATAAAATAATAAATTCAACCTTTTTATACCCCCGCTTTCAAGTGGGGGCTATATAGGAATCGCGTTGTCTGCAACATCGCATCGCGTCCCATAACACACAAAAAAATAGGGTTGGTCGGGTTACTGGAAACAGAACAATGGCCTAAGAATATTAGAATAAATAATAGTAAACTAACGAAGAAAAAATATAAAAAAATTATTTGCTCAATATCTAAATTTTGATAAATACTCTACCAGATTTTATGTCGCTTTAAAAAGGCATTTTGAAAACAGACTAAATATATTAAGAAAAAAAATTAGTAATTAAATTTTAACAAGCATTGGTAACCCCACAGTAGGTGACATAATACTGAAAATTGAGTGCCAAAGTTTTACCCTGTCCAGCAAAACAGTACATGAGCGAGAATGAGCAAATAATTCCAAACTATTTTTATGTAACTTCACAATTAACATGTCGCCAGTGTGTCAATCATTTATCCATTTCAACCAATCAAACCAGAATGATATCTCCGACAAACAACAGCACGTGTATAAAGCACGTGCAGCAATGTTATATAAACTATTGTCAATATACTCCGACATCAACAATAGGGCGGAGATATCTAAGTACTGGCGACATGTCAGTTGATACCGTATACTCCGTACAAACGCCCCCCGAGAGCTATAAAATGCATTTTACAAAATGGGGGTGTTTATTTGAAGAAGAAAAAAAATGTTTACATATTATACCTCTAAAATACTTGTGAGGAATATACAAAGGGAGGGAAGGGCAGGGTTGCGTTTATTAGGGGGCGGGCGTTTATATTGGGTATACGGTATTTTTATGGGTATACTGCATGAGTATATTGTTGCACAGTATCAGGTTGCCATAGAAACGTGCATGTAAATTAACGATTTATAATTGGATCTTGTTTTAATACTGTCATATATACATCAGGTTGCCATAGAAACGTGCATGTAAATTAACGATTTATAATTGGATCTTTTTTAATACTGTCATATATACATTATTTATCGGATTAGTGTAGATAATCTTTTTTTTTTTGCAACATACAATGAGCACTCATATTACACTTACGAGGGTCATTCAATAAGTTCTGTCACTAACGCGTTTAAACAAGTATGTGCTCGTTGTGAGTGTTGATGTTTGATACCAAATGAAAGAGAGTTTCAATACCATTCCATTGATGGTAAAATGAATGCTGTATCTTTTGTGTGACGAAAGTTATGGAACATTTAATATACATCACTTATACATACTGAGGCATTTTCATCCTGAGCTTTTTTCAGGTATGTTAACTGTTACTTTTTTAAATGCCTGTTTCTCTTTAAGCACTTGTCGAAGACCTTTGAAATTTCTCATACATTACCAGTTATATCTGTGCATTACAAGATTCAGAATTTAAGCATGGTAGATGAAAAGGCATTGTCTTAGAAATTAACATTTTAAGCTAACATGTAAAATTAATTTAATGATAAATGGACATTAAATGGAAATAGCGTTTTTGGATGATCAATATTTTCACTTAACATTGTGCAAAATTCTACAATAATGTGTTGAATATGAAATTTAAACACTGAAGGACTAGGATTTGTAAAAGAATATGAAAACATATTAATACTATGAGGATAATTACGACATTTAAAAGATATTATAACATTTCCGTAAACAAAATGAAGAAAATAAGTGTTATTTCCGCTAAAATTAAGGGATATGCATTCACTCATATCTCGTTTACAGCAAGACCTTTCCGAATTCTCGACAATCATTTTCATGGATTATAGGCAAATAACAACAGATGGCGTACAAGAAAATTTAAAAGCATAGAATTATTCAAATAATTTTTACAACGTTTTGTAACAAGGACATTTTCAGAGATGCCAGTATCCAAAAGGTGTGGTAGGGGGAGGTAATTCGGGGTATAAATAACTGGAAATTTTTCATTTTTGTTGTGGAATTTGAGAGAGCGAACCCAGTAGTACTATAAATACACTACTTTATCTCAGTGTAATATCCAGTTCAAAGGATATATGCCTAGTGACAGAACTTTTTGAAGCACCCTCGTAGACACATAATACCTGTACATTATACAGGTACATGGTTGCAAATGGTATATTATAAACAGGTGTCGCTGTTGTGTAATGGTGAGCACCTCGGTTTAGTAATCCAGGGATCGCTGTGGTGTAATGGTGAGAGCACCTCGGTTTAGTAATCCAGGGATCGTGAGTTCTATCTCAGCCAGGACTGAATTTGAAATAATTTTCGAAATAGTTGGAAAAAAAAGTGCACACCTGACCATTCTTTTCGATGAGACTTAAAACTGAGTTCTGCTCGCTGAAATGCCCCATGCAATACAGCGATGATAAATAAATGCACGGTATATTATAACTGTTTACAGCGAGGATAAATAAACGCACGGTATATTATAAATGTTTGTAGGATACTTGAAGAATTGCTCAAGCTTGTTTTAGTGAGTTTGTATTTTATTTACTTTTTTTGTTATTTAAGTTTGATTCCAAATACATTGAATTGTTGTTTAATATACTCAACAAAACTTTTCTTCTATTTTTAATGTAAACATTGAGTCTTACTCAAACTTCAGTATTTTCACTCAAGCTTCGCATTCATGAAAATATAAAGTTTTTAAACTTTTCGATGAAATAGAATCTGTTATTCACTCCAAGGCAACAAATGTCCTCTAGGTATTTCATTTTCATTATAACATTAATGTGAAACTATATTAGCATGTCATAATCTGCAGATATGAGGGCTGTATTTTTTAACGTAAACTAAACAAAATGAATTCACTGTAAATCCTATGGGATTCATTTTGTAGATTTTCAATGACAACATAAATGCTGGGTTCTAAAATTGGCTCGGTGGAAATGTTATTTTCTCCTTTCAGAAAGGAAGATGAATTCATTTTGCTTTAAGTCGCACACAAATGTTAACCAAATTTTACAGTTCTAGCACATTTTTACCAATCAGCAATATCGCGTATTTACATTGAAATAGAAGTAAAATTGGACGCGTTGCATTTTAAGTTTTACTGAGTATAGCTAGTCGACAGTGTGTTTTGGTTATTTTGAACCGCCCCAGAGAAAGGGGAGGGATACACAGGAATCTGGGAACTGTGTCTTACTATCAAATAGATTCCAATAAATGGGACTGATCGGTTTACGTTTCCATCCAGCAGACGTGGCTAGTGTCTTTCCTGAAGATACGACGAAGTAACTCGGGGAGACCCAGACCCGTGATTTCCAGACTCAGAGTAGAACGTGCTGTACAATGGGCGACTGCGATCCCTTTTATTAGAAATAAGGCACTGTAAAATTACGGCTGATGTAATAATCATGTTGTATGTTGTATGTATATGGAAAGAGCCATAGGAATCTGTTGGACAGTACGGGTAGGAAATGGTTCTCAGATTTTCATAGTCATCATTCCCTGCTCTTTGGGGTGATTAGATAACCTAAGGTAATGTGTTGTTGAGACTCTAAAAAGACAATTCAATTTTATAAATTATTCATATAAAATATTCTATAAAATAAAGCATTTATTAAATTATTGCAAAAAAAAAAAACGAAACAAATGTTTGTATGTGCTAAACATTTTTTTAAACTGCATTATTTAGGACTACCAATGCAAGGCTAAATAATTAGCACCAACAAGCGTATTTTCCTCATGCTTTAGTTCACCCGCTATCCAGCTGGCTTGCGGAACGTCAGTGGTTCTACCCAGGTGCCCGCCAGTGCACGTAAAGTGCCCAGAGGGGTGCCTTCTGTCTTCCTTCACCAGTGGAAGCTGGAAAGTTAGCTGTTTGTGCGACTATAAATCCAGTTCAATTCAATTTAGTTCACCCCTGATGCAGTATAATGTCAGCCAGGGTACAAACAGACAACTCTTTTCTTTTCAAATGAATGGAATGAACTTGAATTGCCTCCCTTTGAAAAAGACAGACTGCCGAATAACCATTTAAATACAACTTCTGCAATATTTTTGAAAGGACATTGATTGACCTTCCATGAAATGTGTATGGCTTTTATACGTAGGAATGCTCCCATAGCAGTCTATACTTCTGGGTTTGAATCCCTCTTTGCCTCATCTTCTAACCCAAAAAAGGCCAGTTTGAATTAACTGACAATACTTTTTTTCTGAGATACAAAAGCCATGGGTTTTTTTTTTTAAATAGTTAAATCACCAAATAATTCATGTTTTGCATATTGTGAAAGGCAATTAACTGTCCGCATTAAGGTGTGCGTGCTTGTGTTTGCAAATACCCACTGTTTATAAACACGGTAACTGCCAAAGCCAGCCTGGCAATATTAGTTGTTTTCTTTCGTAGTGCCATTTTAAAGTGGATTATAAGTTACCAATGCCCATCACATACCAAAATAATATACAAAAAAACAGGTTTTTAATCGCATGTTTATAATTCTAATACACCCGCACTATGTAGCCTAGTTTAAAATATCTCATTAATTCAACGATATGTCACTGTAACGTTTGCAACTTTAGGAGAATAAGCGAGGCAATGCGAAAGGTATCACTGTAACGTTTGCAACGTTAGGAGAGTAAGCAAGGCAATGCGAAAGATTTCAGATGTGTGCGTCATTTCCACATTTTAGGGGTATTAGAATAGAAATAGAACATCCTTTACGGTGAATTATCTCCTTCGGGCTCGTGAATTTATTGTTTACAACTGAACTCCAAACCATGATATATTACACGATAATTCACCGTAAATGATGTTCTATTTCTTAAAAATATAGATGATTTTAATGAGTGACTGTGTATTATTGATTTTAATAAACGAGTTGGATAAAATGATAGGATACGAGGCTCTGCTGAGTGTTCTATCTTTTTATCCAACGAGTTGATTAAAGTCAATAATACACAGTCACGAATGTAAACAACTTGATAGTTTCACTTTAATGGTGTCAATTTACCTTATATATGGCGGCAATTCGTAAGAGAGATCATGATGTCCTTTTGTTGTTTACATGACGTCGCTACGTTACCCTGATTTAACTGCGTTCGCCCTACAAATAATGCGACACCTTAAACCAAATTTAATATTATTAACATGCATTTTATGAAGTAATATTTCAAATAATGATAAATAGTTAAGGTGTCTGAGCATGTCGTATGATATACCATGCAAACAATTTGAGTAGTTCAAAGCAAATTGTTTTCACATATTACTAACTGTTCATTGTATTGCATCAATAATATATCTAAACCTGAAATCACCCAATTTTATTATCTTTTATATAAGTATACCGAGGGAAAAAGTTGTTGCACCCTGGAAATAATACCAGTTTTAGTTGTAAAATCAAGAAACTACTGCCATAAACACAATATTTTATTAAACACACATCAATAACAGTCGAACATCTTCATGATGTAATGAATAAATGAACGTAGGGGTTAAGCCCATAAAGTCCCAAAATGTCGGTATATCTTGTATACAGTATTATTTCATCTAAAAAACTTGCTAAACTTTTTTCCCGCTGTATATATGCAAGATTTGAAAATGAAAATCGCGTTGCTAATTTTAATCTTTTCTAAAGTACTTCAAGATTGCCGTGTGTCCCTTTAACCCTTAACCCGTTAAGCTCGACTATAATAGCCTTTGTGTCCATTGTGATCCCAGATCAGGGTTTACAATGTCCGGCTGTTGATCGGTTATTTTCCCCCAAACCCCCAAGCACGACTATAATAGCCTTTGTGTCCATTGTAATCCCAGATCAGCCTGCGAGTAAGTTACTCGCAAGCTGATCAGGGTTTACAATGTCCGGCTGTTGATCGGTTATTTTCCCCCAAACCCCCAATCACGACTATAATAGCCTTTGTGTCCATTGTAATCCCAGATCAGCCTGCGAGTAAGTTACTCGCAGGCTGATCAGGGTTTACAATGTCCGGCTGTTGATAGGTTATTTTCCCCAAAACCCCCAAGCACGACTATAATAGCCTTTGTGTCCATTGTAATCCCAGATCAGCCTGCGAGTAAGTTACTCGCAGGCTGATCAGGGTTTACAATGTCCGGCTGTTGATCGGTTATTTTCCCCCAAACCCCCAAGCACGACTATAATAGCCTTTGCATCCATTGTAATCCCAAATCAGCCTGCGAGTAAGTTACTCGCAGGCTGATTTACTCGCAGGCTGATCAGGGTTTACAATGTCCGGCTGTTGATCGGTTATTTTCCCCCAAACCCCCAAGCACGACTATAATAGCCTTTGCATCCATTGTAATCCCAGATCAGCCTGTGAGTTAGTTAATCGCAGGCTGATCAGGGTTTACAATGTCCGGCAGTTGATCGGTTATTTTCCCCCAAACCCCCAAGCACGACTATAATAGCCTTTGCATCCATTGTAATCCCAGATCAGCCTGTGAGTAAGTTACTCGCAGGCTGATCAGTGTTTACAATGTCCGGCTGTTAATCGGTTATTTTCCCCCAAACCCCCAAGCACGACTATAATAGCCTTTGCGTTCATTGTAATCCCAGATCAGCCTGCGAGTAAGTTACTCGCAGGCTGATCAGGGTTTACAATGTCCGGCTGTTGATCGGTTATTTTCCCCCAAACCCCATAACATGACTATAATAGCCTTTGCGTCCATTGTAATCTCAGATCAGCCTGCGAGTAAGTTACTCGCAGGCTGATCAGGGTTTACAATGTCCGGCTGTTGATCGGTTATTTTCCCCCAAACCCCCAAGCACGACTATAATAGCCTTTGCTTCCATTGTAATCCCAGATCAGCCTGCTAGTAAGTTACTCGCAGGCTGATTTACTCGCAGGCTGATCAGGGTTTACAATGTCCGGCTGTTGATCAGTTTTTTTTTCCCCAAACCCCCAAGCACGACTATAATAGCCTTTGCGTTCATTGTAATCCCAGATCAGCCTGCGAGTAAGTTACTCGCAGGCTGATCAGGGTTTACAATGTCCGGCTGTTGATCGGTTATTTTCCCCCAAACCCCCAAGCACGACTATAATAGCCTTGCGTCCATTGTAAATCCAGATTAAGTTACTCACAGGCTGATCAGGGTTTACCATGTCCGGCTGCCAATGATTCTTTTTCCCCCAAACACCCCTTTTTCACATAAATGGAATGGTCTTAATTCAAAGACAGAACAGTCCATTATATATGTTTAGCGGTGGGTATTAAGGCTTTCTTCCCTCCCCCACATGCATGGATTACACCATGAGTGCCAATCAAGTTTTAAACTGTCTACAAGTTTCGTTTAAGGAGATTTGATTGTTTACAAATACTTGACCCTCAGGTGAGATCAACATTCCTAGATATCGGGTAGTTGGCTAAAGGACATAGAATTGACAATAATCGTAATGTCAGATATGTCCAAACATTGATAACCAGTTACAAACAGTGATAAACACTGCCAACTAGTGGGATGTGATGGCTTATCATTGCCATGTTGTAAAGTGTTGAATAACCATTTTTAAGTATTTACTGGTAAGACCATAATAAATTAATTGCTAGATTCTCATCCCCGCCCGCCCCTGTTTTTTTATACCGCCCCGGTAATTTTGATTTCTTTAATAGAAAAAAACATATTTAAAAAAAATATTTAAAAAAAAAAATATTAATAAAAAAAATTGCTGAAAGTATGAAACACTATTAAAAATGTGTTTTCAATCTTGGAAGTACTCAGTAGTATGTTTTACTATTTTTGCCTTGTGCCTTTAGGCCATTTTCCATTTGTCATATAAAATAAAAAATAATATTTCACCCCCGCCCCTATTTTGAACTAAATTCGGATGAGAAACTAGCAATTAATTTATTATGGCCTGAAGACTTCAACAGTTCCCAGTTTGATAGTATATAAAAAATATATCAATAAAAAAATATATCAATAAGAAAAATTGCTGAAAGTATGAAACACTATTAAAAATGTGTTTTCAATCTTGAAAGTACTCAGTAGTATGTTTTACTATTTTTGACTTGTGCCAAGGCCATTTTCCATTTGTCATATAAAATAAAAAATAATATTTCACCCCCGCCCCTATTTTGAACTAAATTCGGATGAGAAATTAGCAATTAATTTATTATGGCCTAAAGACTTCAACAGTTCCCAGTTTGATAGTATATAAAAAAAATATTTAAAAAAAAATTATCAATAAAAAAAATTGCTGAAAGTATGAAACACTATTAAAAATGTGTTTTCAATCTTGAAAGTACTCAGTAGTATGTTTTACTATTTTTGACTTGTGCCAAGGCCATTTTCCATTTGTCATATAAAATAAAAAATAATATTTCACCCCCGCCCCTATTTTGAACTAAATTCGGATGAGAAACTAGCAATTAATTTATTATGGCCTAAAGACTTCAACAGTTCCCAGTTTGATAGGGAATAATTTTATTGAAGATGGAAAAAAGTGTCTGACTTTGTTGTAGATGTACTGTGATAGGGGTAGTGTGTTGTTGGTTTGCTTAAAGATGAATGGCCACCCGTTTTGTAGTATTATCAATTAACACATTTAACTCTTAAACATCATATGAACATTTCTTGATAGTTACGGAGAGAAACATATATTTAAAACCGCTGCTAAGTTGTATGTAAAAATAAGTATTATTTACTACATTTACCACTGCGTGACTGCACGGGGAAATGAGGTAAATCTGAATTGTTTTGCTGCACAACTGTTGCCAGATAATTGATAAATGCATTTACCTGTGGATTAATTTAACTGTTCAAAGTTTTCTAGTCAAATACAATTTCACAGATATTGCAATGTGTGAATTGTAAATATCTATTGTTGGGTATTGATTTTGTTTTAAATAAACATAAACATGTTCATGAAACAAAACATGGCCGGAGATCTTTAATATAACTGTGTGTAGTTTTCATGGATGGGGAGCTGTATTGCGTGTAGGCGGTGAGGTTAGGGCGAGGTTAGGAGGTGTGGGTGGTTTTATGTTTGTCTCCGAGTGCCTCAGAGTGCATGTCTTACTTGCCTGATATCAGTCTGGATGGGATAGGCCATTTTCTGCACCCACTAGTGATCAGCGGATTTTATTCCCAAATTTTTTCACGCGTAAAATATCACCGGTTGCACGACGTCATTTTGTAAATAAATGTACGTCAGTTGTTGGCAGCGTCCCAGTGTAAAATCTTTTGACATCACTTCTGCTTCATAAAGATAAAAAATTTAATCGACCGATACAATTTCTCAAACTCTTGCTAAATTCCCCCAATGTCATGGGCCATTTCATCCAACCATTTCTGCCCAGACCTAGGTTCTGAAAATCAGAAGCTGGCCAGTGACCGAGAAATTAAAACAGAAATTTATAACCCGCATCATCAACTGTGTGTTGTAATTGCATATTTTATCTTTATCATCCAAGTATTCTATTGTTACTTAAGAGAAATATGCATATGCTAGCGTTCACAACAACATGTCATTATGTTAATGTTGTAAGTGTTCTTAAAGGGGGAAAAAAAATAATTTAAAATTCAATTGATTTATACTGTCATTGGCCAATATATTTATGGCTCCCCCACACAAAGTGTGGTAGGGGAGCCATATTGTTTTTGTGCTTTCTGTCTGTCTGTCTGAAGGTCTGTCTGTGTCACAAACGATGTCCGATCAATAACTAGAGAATGGTTGGACCTAGGGTCCTCAAACTTGGAAGGATGGTTGGTCATGACAAGTAGATGACCCCTATTGATTTTGGGGTCACTAGGTCAAAGGTCAATGTTGCGGTGACATTGACTATCAAAACGATGTCCGATCAATAACTAGAGAATGGTTAGACCTAGGGTCCTCAAACTTGGAAGGATGGTTGGTCATGACAAGTAGATGACCCCTATTGATTTTGGGGTCACTAGGTCAAAGGTCAATGTTGCGGTGACATTGACTATCAAAACGATGTCCGATCAATAACTAGAGAATGGTTGGACCTAGTGTCCTCAAACTCGGGGTCACTAGGTCAAAGGTCAATGTTGCGGTGACATTGACTATCAAAACGATGTCCGATCAATAACTAGAGAATGGTTGGACCTAGGGTCCTCAAACTTGGAAGGATGGTTGGTCATGACAAGTAGATGACCCCTATTGATTTTGGGGTCACTAGGTCAAAGGTCAATGTTGCGGTGACATTGACTATCAAAACGATGTCCGATCAATAACTAGAGAATGGTTGGACCTAGGGTCCTCAAACTTGGAAGGATGGTTGGTCATGACAAGTAGATGACCCCTATTGATTTTAGGGTCACTAGGTCAAAGGTCAATGTTGCGGTGACATTGACTATCAAAACGATGTCCGATCAATAACTAGAGAATGGTTGGACCTAGGGTCCTCAAACTTGGAAGGATGGTTGGTCATGACAAGTAGATGACCCCTATTGATTTTGGGGTCACTAGGTCAAAGGTCAATGTTGCGGTGACATTGACTATCAAAACGATGTCCGATCAATAACTAGAGAATGGTTGCACCTAGGGTCCTCAAACTTGGAAGGATGGTTGGTCATGACAAGTAGATGACCCCTATTGATTTTGGGGTCACTAGGTCAAAGGTCAATGTTGCGGTGACATTGACTATCAAAACGATGTCCGATCAATAACTAGAGAATGGTTGCACCTAGGGTCCTCAAACTTGGAAGGATGGTTGGTCATGACAAGTAGATGACCCCTATTGATTTTGGGGTCACTAGGTCAAAGGTCAAGGTTGCGGTGACATTGACTATCAAAACGATGTCCGATCAATAACTAGGGAATGGTTGGACCTACGGTCCTCAAACTTGGAAGGATGGTTGGTCATGACAAGTAGATGACCCCTATTGATTTTGGGGTCACTAGGTCAAGGCCGTAGGTCTGTCTGTGTCACAAACGATGTCCGATCAATAACTAGAGAATGGTTGGACCTACGGTCCTCAAACTTGGAAGGATGGTTGGTCATGATAAGTAGATGACCCCTATTTATTTTGGGGTCACTAGATCAAAGGTCAAGGTCGCGGTGACCTTGACTATCAAAACGATGTCCGATCAGTATCTAAAGAATGGTTGGACCTAGGGTCCTCAAACTTGGAACGACCGTTAGTCATGACAAGTAGAGGGTCAAGGTCATAGTGACCTTGACTATTAATACGATGTCCGATCAATAACTAGAGAACGGTTGGACCTAGGGTCCTCAAACTTGGAAGGATGGTTGGTCATGACAAGTAGATGACCCTATTGATTTTGGGGTCAAAGGTCAAGGTTGCGGTGAAACGATGTCCAATCAATAACTAGAGAATGGTTGGACCTAGGGTCCTCAAACTTGGAAGGATGGTTGGTCATGACCAGTAGATGACCCGATTGATTTTGGGGTCACTAGGTCAAAGGTCAAGGTTGCGGTGAAACTATGTCCGATCAATAACTAGAGAATGGTTGGACCTAGGGTCCTCAAACTTGGAAGGATGGTTGGTCATGACCAGTAGATGACCCCTATTGATTTTTGATTTTTTTTTAAATTAGATTTTTTTGGATTTTTTTTTTTTGGATTTTTTTTTTTTTAATTTGAATTTTTTGTTGATTTTTTTTTTTTTTAATTTTTGCATAAGAAGTTTTAGGGTCGGCCCTTTAAAAAAATAGGGTCGGTCGGGTTCCTTGAACCACACATATTTTTTTATGTGGCCTTACTGATACAGATAGTAGATACAGTCACAGGGATATTGAATATCAAAACGATCTCAGATCAATAAAGAACAGTTGGACCTAGAGTCGTCAATTATGTCTGTTCGGGCGAGTGGGGGAGCCATACGTTTTTGTCCCATGGACAATAACAATTTCTAGTATCACTTTCAGTGGTGGTTCCAGGATGTAATTTTATTTTTAAAATGATAAGCGAAAATAAGTTGTCTATGCGCGTCTTAGGTTCAAATGGGGTGCGTGCCCGGTGTACCCTGCCACAGAATCCAAGCCTGACGTTCCTTAACAGAGCCCAGGTGATAAATGCTGTACTTATCACATTCAAGATACACCTTTCACTAACATTTGGATAACTTCCAATTTTATCAATATAGTTAAATGGGAGGTAAAGTCAAATAATATTTAATTTTTTCGAATAATTTTAAATCTATATTTGAGTGCGTTTGTTAATTTTCAGTATTTGCATATTAAAAGGCTAAGAAACTTTCAACAGACGTTTGCGAAACACAAAATAAACACATTTTTTTCATACACCAAACTGAAATGATTTTTTAAGGGGTATAGTTCTGCATGTTTCTCCAGCAAATCGTGAAAGTGGAATTGGATAAAAACAATTGATGCTTTCATCAGAACTAAGAGACAAATTAATTCTCCTGTAATGGCCGCTATGCAATGCATTCTGTCTATTACAATGTAGCAGGTGCACAAACATAATAGCATTACATGGTCCGAGTATTAACTTTCATACCCCATCCAACCCCTTCTCTAAGAAGCGAAAATGGGTTGGCTGGGGGTATGAAATGAAACCTTAATTTCAGGTTTAAAAAGTTTGAATATTGTAAAATTAAAACATTTGATAGGTAATTTTAAACGTTATCGCATTTTTCAGTAATATTTTTTTTTTAAACATGCTTTGTTGTCGAAATATCTGTTATAAAATCCTGCTAATATAAACTTTCCCATCACTTTATAGAAATAAGGCGGGACCATGTAATAATTGTAAGTTTTAAGGAAAATCGTATTTCTCCTAATAGTAGTGCCCGGGCGCTATGCAAAATGCTAATGGGGTCGCTCTTATAAAATTTTAAAAAAAAACTTAGCAGAGACAAAAAAATGATCTAATATGATGTGTTAACAGGACATACAACCCCATCATTTCATTTTGTTACGTTACTCATAGTGATGTTCAGCAAGAAATTTAGTCAGTTTGAGCAAGGCGACATCATCTTGTAAGTCGTAATTTTGGTATCAGCTTGCAAAAGTTCAGGTAATTGTTTACTTACATCCGCCATCTCTGGTATCTATTTATATACCTTTAAGTTTAGATTTTCAAACACTTGACTTCAGGATATATACAAATTACTGACTTTAAAGGGAAACTTGCTGTCTTTAATGAGTTTCTAGATTATGAAACAAGTTGTCAGTATTTAGGGGGATAATGTGAATCTCCAGAAGATCATCACATATGAGGCAGTCTAACAAGTATATGGCACTGCGGTGAAGGAATTGTGTTTGCATAGTTGTGCATGATCCCCAACTTCGCAGAAAAAAAGAAGAGCGTTTTTTTTTTACTCATTTCTGAAATCTATTTTCACCACTTACAGATTCTGTTAAAGCTGTTTCAAATATAAAGTTGCAATGAATGTCATCGGTGTTTCGCCACCATTTGAACTGAAATATAACAATATAGAAGAATTTGTAGATATTTAAATCATGTGAGTCATCATGGAGTCAATCAAGCATCTTGAAAAGAAATGTCATTGGTGATGATTTTTTAATTTTAAATAATAAATATTTTGAAAAATGTATTCATCCATATACTGGTTTATTAATTAACTAATTTACTACCATGGTTTGCACGAAACTGCACGCATTACCGTATATATGGTAAAAACAAGGCCAATATGGAGAGAAACTCGGCCGATATGAGAAAACTTGGCCAATATGAAATTCAAGCAATCTGATTGGATAAGCCAACACGGCCAATATGACCAAGGCTTTGTTTTCTTTAAGGACGCCATTTTGAAGGAAAAAAACACAATATCGCAGCTTTGTTCGCCTATGTAATGTAGACAATCAAAATAATTAAGGTTTGATTATTTGTAAATTCGGTTACATCGACTTCACTGAAATATAGCTATTATCACGTTTGTGTGTGATTCTCCCACGCGCCATTGAAGATTTATTTGAATCAGATACATGTTATTAAATGTAATATATCTTGTTCTTTCTTACCTGTAAATGATATTTAAAACATAGGAATAAAGGGAGATATTAAGTAGTTAATAAAAACGTCATTAATTAAGTGTTTTCATATTGGCCTAGTTATTGGTCCTCGGACTGTCAATATGACTGTCAATATGACTGTCAATATGACAATCCTTGGACCAATAACTGGCCAATATGAAAACACTTAATTAATAACATCATAATACGAATCACAGCGACACTGTTGTGTGGTAGTAGGGGTTCGAATCTCACTGGCACCACTGGATTTCTTCAATGCGTCCTTATGCAAAACCTTTCCTCTAGGATGAGGTGGGAACATAATACTTGAGCCTATCCTGCCAGCACATTTAAAGAACCATAGGAATCAATTTGATAGTAACAGTAGGGTTATGCAATCATTATTATTTCCCGTATGCGTTATAACTATTATTTTACCTGTATGCTTTATAATAGTGCATTGCATACTTTTGTGCTCGACTCATTTAAAATATATTTCCTCAACTTTTCTTCCAAAATAGAACATTCCTTTCCGGAAATCATCTTCACCTCCATTATTGTAAAAAATAATTCTCATCACCAAGCTAACACCATTCATTCATCTGAAAAAGTAAAAAAAAAAATCTTCTTTAAATATTTTTTATTAGATATCCATATAACTATGAGTCACATAATCAGTAATAATTAATATCCGTCACTTTATAAATCATTGATTACATCTAAATTCGTGCTACACTGCTGTACGCTTCATTTAAACTTACATTTCCTTTTCAAGTTGTTATCCGAATGTAAATGATTTACTCGCACTTCTCCTTTAAGTGAAAATGAACACACTGCAGATAGTTTGGCAAATTTTATTTACCGTGGGATTTAAAAGTTCTGATCGACTCCGAAATGGGATTTAATATTATAAATATGTTTAAACATAAAATATTGATTTAGTCAGTATTGGGTTATCTTTTGGAATTTAAAAAATGATAAAGAATATGGAAAGGAAAATGTTTAGACATCATAAGTAAGTCGGTAATAACGTGTTGTCAATTTGTTTCTCAACTGGAAATAGCAACTGGTAGTGTGTTAAAATGCTCAACTGAATAGCAATCGAAAGTTTAGTATTAAGAAGTGATTTATATGTTCGAATCACGTCATGTTTTAACGTTTTCGACAATATTGATAAAAAAATGTGTTGAATTATTATGGCATGAATTATGACAAACTATGTAAATTCAAGCCACAAAAAGATTAACTGGATGTTTTGACTGTTTTCAAATCTTCTGTAACTTCAACAATGGAATGTAAATTTGCATAATTGTATGTAATTATATGTGTCGTGAAACTTCTGTGTAAGGTTTGGTGTTTATTGTGGACAAGTGTTTAGAAGGAATAAATGTGGACTACCTTTAGACGAATCAGTAAGTTCTTTTTTGAATGTTCTCCGTGAAAGCCGTCAGATGGGGACACAACTGGGCAGTTCCATGTACCTAGATCAATCATCCTAAAGCTTGTTAAAGAACCATAGGAATCTATTTAACATTACGTGGTCCAACCTTAATTCCATTAAGCGATGGGAAAGCTTATATATGCAGGATTTTATAACAGATATTTCGACAATAAAATGCGTTTAAAAACGTTTTTTTTACTGAAAAAATGTGATATTCTGTTTAAAATTATAAATTAAATGTTTTAATTTTACAATATGCAAACTTTTTAAGTCAAAATTAAGATTTTATTTCAAACCCCAGCCAACCCAGTCTTTGCTTCTTGGTAAGTTCCAGTGATTAAATAGAAAAAGTTCCAAACGGCATGATGTTTGGAAATGCCTTAATTTTGGGGCGAAAAATGTGTATTTTTGTCAAAAATCGCCGGAATCTGGAATTGTTTTTTAAAATTAGTTTGAACATAAATTTATCAAATTGAAGCAATAGAATGTTGCACAGCATACATATTCAACTTTTTTCCTGGCATCATATATAACATATGTGCTCAACTAATGGCATTTTAGGGCAAAATGTTGGAAAAAATTACAAAAATCACTGATTTCTGTAATCCATTGGGGTATTGGGTTAAAATTTAGAAAAATATTTAATACAATAGAATAAAGACATATTGTAACATTTTGAATAGACAAAGGTCCAATAATTAAGTAGAAAAAAGTCCTGAACCATATATGATGTTTAAAATATTGCCTTAATTTTCAGGCGCAAAATGTGTATTTCCGTCAAAAATCGACGAAATCTGGAATTATCTTTTGAAAACAGTTTGAACATATACTTATCAAATTGAAGCAATAAAATGTTGAACACTATACACTTCCAAGTCATTTATTGTATCAGATATAACATACAATTATACTCAAGTATTTATATTTTAAGGCAAAATGTTGAAAAAATGACTAAAATCGCTGATTTCTGTAAAGCATTGAGGTATTGGGAAAAAATTAAAAGTGCATAGAAAGAACGGAAAAAAATATTATAACATTTCTGCAGTCCAATATGCAATAATATACCACTCCGAGACCTTTGCCGAGGCTGGACACCGTTCCCGTTGAGTCACAAAACCTGTGTGTCGGCCCAGCGGCCGTTGGCTGTGGGTCGCTCAAGGCTATTTCTGTCTATATAACTATACTGTATATAGCTTTAGGTGCCATGTTTGAGACCCGAACTCGGCAAGCCTTCCCCCTGATACGACCTAGGGACTGAGTGCCACGCGTAGCGAGGACCTTTGTCGACGGCTGGCCACCGGTACCGGTGTGTCAGAAAATATGTGGGTCAGCCGAGCGGCCGAGAGTTCGTTCAACGCTATTTCCCTCTAACTGTATATAGCTCTATGTGCCAAGTTCGAGACTCAAACTCGGGTAGCCCTCATCCTGATAAGGCCTAGGGAACGAGTACCACGCATAGCGGGGACCATTGCCGACGGCTGGCCTCCGGTCCTGTTGTGTCACAAAATATGTGGATAGGTCCAGCGTCTATCGGCCGAGGGTCGCTCAACGCTCTTTCCCTCTATACATATATAACTATACTGTATAAAGCTCTAGGTGTGTTACGAGGTTCGAGACCCAAACTCGGGTAGCCTCCCCCCTGATACAGCCTAGCGATTGTATGCCACGCATTGCCGGGACCTTTGCCGACAGCTGTCCACTAGTCCCGTTGGGGACTTTTTGGCTTGGGACTTTTTTCTACTTAATCACTGGACCTTACCCTGCCCAAGAAGGTTACAAAACTTCTTTTTAGCTCTACTGATCAGAGATCAGCAGAGCTTATGCCGTGGTGCGGCGTCCGTCTTCCGTCTGTCCCTCCGTCCGTCCGTCCGCCCGTCCGCCCGTCCGTCCGTCCATCCGTCTGTCTGTATGTCCGTAAACTTTTTTTTGTAGCGACTTCTCCTCTGAAACTACTGAATGGATTTTCATGAAACTTTACAGAAATGTTGCCCATGAAGTCTAGTTGATCCTAGCAAAAATTCATGTTGATGTGAAATCCACGATGGCCGCCAGATCTAAAAATAGGTTTTTAAAAAACAAGTTTGTAGCGACTTCTTCATGAAAACTATAAGTGATATTGATATGGGACTTTTTCTAAAATGATCAGCATGACATGATGTTGGTCCTTGTCGAAAATCGTTTTGATTCGACGTTAAACATGGCTGCCAGCGGCCATCTTTGTTTACATAGACTTATATAATGAAAACTTGTAGCGACTACTCCTCTGAAACTACTTGACGGATTTTCATGAAACTTCACAGGAATGTTGCTCTTGATGTCTCATTGATCCTAGCAAAATTTCAGGTCTGCCGGAAATTCAAGATGGCCGCCACGGCTAAAAATAGATTTTCAGAAAACAAGTTTGTAGCGACTACTACTTGAAAACTATAAGTAATATTGATATGGGACTTTTTGTAAAATGATCAGCATGACATGATGTTGGTCCTTGTCAAAAATCGTTTTGATTCAACGTTAAACATGGCTGCCAGCGGCCATCTTTGTTTACATACAGTTATATAGTAAAAACTTGTAGCGACTACTCCTTTGAAACTACTTGACAGATTTTCATGAAACTTTACAGGAATGTTGCTCTTAATGTCTAATTGATCCTAGCAAAATTTCAGATCGGCCAGAAATTCAAGATGGCCGCCACAGCTAAAAATAGATTTTTAAAAAAGAAGTTTGTAGCGACTACGTCTTGAAAACTATAAGTGATATTGATATGGGACTTTTTGTAAAATGATCAGTCAAACATTATTTTGATTCGACGTTAAACATGGCTGCCAGTGGCCATCTTTGTTTACATAGAGTTATATGATGAAAACTTGTAGCGACTACTCCTCTGAAACTACTTGACGGATTTTCATGAAACTTCACAGGAATGTTGCTCTTGATGTCTAATTGATCCTAGCAAAATTTTAGGTCGCCCGGAAATTCAAGATGGCTGCCATGGCTAAAAATAGATTTTCAAAATACAAGTTTGTAGCGACTACTACTTGAAGACTATAAGTGATATTCATATTGGACTTTTTGTAAAATGATCAGCATGACATGATGTTGGTCCTTGTCAAAAATTGTTTTGATTCAACTTAAACATGGCTGCCAGTGGCCATCTTTGTTTACATAGAGTTATATAGTAAAAACTTGTAGCGACTAATCCTTTGAAACTACTTGGCAGATTTTCATGAAACTTTACAGGAATGTTGCTCTTAATGTTTAATTGATCCTAGCAAAATTTCAGATCGGCCAGAAATTCAAGATGGCCACCATAGCTAAAATTAGATTTTTTAAAAAAGAAGTTTGTAGCGACTACGTCTTGAAAACTATAAGTGATATTGATATGGGACTTTTTGTAAAATGATCAGCATGACATGATGGTTATCAGAGTCAAACATTATTTTGATTCGACGTTAAACATGGCTGTCAGCGGCCATCTTTGTTTACACAGAGTTATATAATGAAAACTTGTAGCGACTATTCCTGTGAAACTACTTGACGGATTTTCATGAAACTTCACAGGAGTGTTGCTCTTGATGTCTAATTGATCCTAGCAAAATTTCAGGTCGGCCGGAAATTCAAGATGGCCGCCACGGCTAAAAATAATTTTTCAAAAAACAAGTCTGTAGCGACTACTTCCTGAAATCAAAATCAATCAGTAGAGCTTCAAGGTCATTGACTCTTGTTTCTATTGTATTACATATTTTTCTAATTTTTAGTTAAATATCCCCAATGTATTACAGAAATCAGCGATTTTATTAGCTCTACTGATCAGAGATCAGCAGAGCTTATGCCGTGGTGCGGCGTCCGTCGTCCGTCCGTCCGTCCGTCCGTCCGATAACTTTTTTTTTGTAGCGACTACTCCTCTGAAACTACTGAATAGATTTTCATGAAACTTTACAGAAATGTTGCCCACGGAGTCTAGTTGATCCTAGCAAAAATTCATGTTGATGTGAAATCCAAGATGGCCGCCAAATCTAAAAAGAGATTTTTAAAAAACAAGTTTGTAGCGACTACTTCTTGAAAACTCTAAGTGATATTGATATGGGACTTTTTCTAACATGATCAGCATGACATGATGTTGGTCCTTATAGAAAATCATTTTGATTCGACGTTAAACATGGCTGCCACGGCCATCTTTGTTTACATAGAGTTGCTTAGTAAAAACTTGTAGCGACTACTTCTCTGTAACTACTTGACGGATTTTCATGAAACTTCACAGGAATGTTGCTCTTGATGTCTTATTGATCCTTGCAAAATTTCAGGTCAGCCGGAAATTCAAGATGGCCGCCATGGCTAAAAATAGGTTTTCAAAATACAAGTTTGTAGCGACTACTTCTTGAAAACTATAAGTGATATTGATATGGGACTTTTTCTAAAATGATCATTATAACATGATGTTGATCCTTGTCAAAAACTATTTTGATTTGACGTTAAACATGGCCGTCAGCGGCCATCTTTGTTTACATAGACTTATATAATGAAAACTTGTAGCAACTACTCCTCTGAAACTGCTTGACGGATTTTCATGAAACTTCACAGGAATGTTGCTCTTGATGTCTAATTGATCCTCGCAAAATTTCAGGTCGGCCGGAAATTCAAGATGGCCGCCACAGCTAAAAATATTTTTTCAAAAAACAAGTTTGTAACGACTATTTCTTGAAAACTATAAGTGATATTGATATGCGTCTTTTCCTAAAATGATCAGTATGACATGATGAGTTGATCCTTTCGAAAATTATTTTGACTCGACGTTAAACATGGCTGCCAGCGGCCATCTTTGTTTACATAGAGTAGCGACTTCTCCTCTGAAACTACTTGACGGATTTTCATGAAACTTCACATGAATGTTGTTCTTGATGTCTAATTGATCCTAGCAAAACTTCAGGTCGGTCGGAAATTCAAGATGGCCACCACAGCTAAAAATAGATTTTCAGAAAACAAGTTTGTAGCGACTACTACTTGAAAACTATAAGTAATATTGATATAGGACTTTTTCTAAAATGATCAGCATGACATGATGTTGGTCCTTGTCGAAAATCTTTTTGATTCAATGTTAAACATGGCTGTCAGTGGCCATCTTTGTTTACATAGAGTTATCTAGTTAAAACTTGTAGTGACTACTCCTCTGTAACTACTCGATGAATTTTCATGAAACTTCACAGGAATGTTGCTCTTGATGTCTTATTGATCCTAGCAACATTTCAGGACGGCCGGAAATTCAAGATGGCCGCAAAAAAATGTGATTTTGTGGTGACTACTTTTCAAAAAGCATAAGTGATGTTGATTTGGAACCTTTAGAAAAATGACTGGCACGACATCTTGCAGGCTGATCAGGATTTAACTGCCTTGGTGCTCATCAGTCATTTGATCGAAACACCCCTTTGTACTACAAATGGACTGGTCCAAATTAAAAGGACAGTCCATTATACATTCATAGAAGGGTAAGGATTTAGTCTCTTTTGTATTTTGACTCTCAGAAAAAGACTGAAAACAAATTGTAGGATTTTAAGATTTTATTTTAATTCTGATTTTTCACCTGTAACCTCTACTGAGATAGTAACATAATTCTCAGGAGAAATTGCATAACATGAACTGTGTTTGACCTGGTCACGCACCTCAGTGACCTGCTATATTTCTGAATACAGACCATTCCATTTATGTTACACAGTGTGATTTGGAGCAGAAAAAAGAGGATATACTAAGGTTGATGTTGTAAGGGATTTAATTGATATAGTTTTATAATTAAACTTTTTGGTAACATTATGACATTTTTATAAGATGGAAAAAAATATATTCTTTAGAGTAGGATCAAATGGAACAAGCTTTGAACATTAAAAAATATGTGTTATACCATTCAAGTTTTTTAGACGGGTTCCCTAGAAATTAAAGTTGTAACGCATGCTGATTGTCGGCTACATGATTCACAGTCTGTTAACCATAGACACATTTAAAACTCAACTTTGGCAGCAGAATGAGATTATAATGTTGCATAATAAATCATAATATTTAGGAATATAGGAATATTGCTCTAGTTGGTCCTAAGTAAAAATCAGGTTGGCCTAAAATTCAAGATGGCCAGCATGTCTAAAAATAGATTTATTAAATACAATTTTGTGGCAACTACTTCTCTAAAACCGTAAGCGGTTTGGTACCTTTACCAAAATGACTTTTATAAATTTATTTACAGGATGTTGGTTTTGATGTCCAGTTAGTTCCATTAAGTAAAAATCAGGTTGGCCGGAAATTCAAGATGGCTGCAACAGCTTAAATACTCGTTTGTGGCAACTACTTAACAAAAAACATAAGTGGTATTGATTAGGAACATTTACTAAAATGACTGGCATGACATGTAGTTGGTCCTAAACAAAATTCATTGATTCTATGTCAAACATGGATGTTTGCGACCATCTTTTTTTAGATAGAGTGATAATAGGAAAAACTTGTGGCGACTACTTCTCTGAAACTATTTCATAAAACTTCACAGGTCTATCAGTAGAGCTTCAAGGTCATTGACCTCTTGTTATTTTTTTTAACATTTTTACTCAAAATCTCAATATTTAAGTATCAGATCCATAAATTATATGGTGGGACACGTAGAGATGCATTCCGAGAAAGATTCCATCAATTCAAATTGGTCCTAATATATTCCTTTCTTTTTCTAAAAAATAATTCCAGATTTCGGCGATTTTCGTCTAAAAACACTGTGTTTTCCCCAAAACTCACTAAAGCCCCAATGCTCAGATGGCACACATATCTCATTTTGAAACTTACTGTATGTTTTTTCAGAAAATCATACCCTACAAAATTCCCCCTGAGGTGGTGGAGGGTTTTTCCTACTAGCTCACAGCCTATTTGGTTTTAATTAAATTTATTTTACTAAATCACCCCATATGAACTTGGCCTACGTAAAATGCGCCTCCACGAAAAGCGACTATATAAATCTATAGCATCGTTGAGACACTGTGACATCGATAATCTGTCGCAGTGTCTCAACAATGCTATAATATGTCGCTGTGTCTCAACGATGCTATAATCTGTCACAGTGTCTCAACGATGCTATAATCTGTCACAGTGTCTCAACGATGCTATAATCTGTCGCAGTGTCGATGCTATAATCTGTCGCAGTGTCTCAACGATGCTATAATCTGTCACAGTGTCTCAACGATGCTATAATCTGTCGCAGTGTCTCAACGATGCTATAATCTGTCTCAGTGTCGCAACGATGCTATAGAGTTATAAAGTCGGTTTTCGTAGAGCCTCGTTTTACATATCGACTTGAGTTCATACGGGGTGTAAATAGCACAGATCCAAATTGACATCTCAAAACACAGCTGTAGATTTCACTTAAAGATAAATTAAGACATTGAACAATTCAATAAAATTCAATAGATTCCTGTTCAGTTTTCGGACAAAATCATCAATACTTGCACAAGAGCAATCAAGTTTTAGCAATTATGGATCTGTACTGTAATCCGTTTAGAACAGTTGTGCATCCATTTCAGAGTTTAGGTAACCTACCAAGTTTTGTACTATAGTCTTGTAAAAGAATGTTAACAGAATTATCAGGAGTTGAATTGGGGTTTTACGGTGCACAAACACAGAAAGGTTATATGGCACCGACAAGAATGAACATTTCGGGCCCACTTTCCATTTTTATCTCGATAAAGATATGCAGAATGGCTTAGAACCTTCTCACCTGCCGAAATGCAGAGTTGCTAGCAATTATATGCAAATTCTATTGTAAGCATTCCATAGAATCATCAGGACTACAAAGTCAGGTGCTAAGCTAGTGACTTTAGAATGTGTACGCAGACAGTCTAGCGGGGTCCGTGGGCATACTCTGTCGAAAAATAATTTTTCCTAGACTGTCTGTGGTGCAATCTGAAGGCATTTCTGCAACAAAATGAGGCTGATTTTGTCTCTGAAATTTAAAAAGTGAGCTAAATCAAGAAGTTACCTGACCCGTCCTATCTCTTGTTTTCATTGCATTTTTTGACTTTTTAATTTTTGGGACAATGTGTACGCAACTGCGTACTTTGCATACAGGTAGCTACGCGCCTGAAAGTGATGTAATAAAATATTTTTTGTTTCAGGTATTTTGGTCCATATAAAGTGTTTACATACTAATAGTACCAATACAAGTTTAGTATTAAATATAAATGATGTAGTTATACTGTATACCAGTGTTTAATAATATTAAACAGGGAGTGATGGCGATGAAGCAATCATGGAAGAATCGGAAGATTACCAGGAGCTGGAGTTGAGCAGCCGAGGTTCTTCATTTATTCTTTGTTACCCCATTTTATCAATAAGCTGTCGCACGCGCATTTCACTCTACTCCGAGTTGCACGTGCATTTCTCAGTGTGGCTGGAATATGATCTACTTCGAGTTGCACATGCACTTCACAGTTTATCTGGGATATATCTTCTCTGAGTGCACGTGCAATTCACACTATGTCTTGGATATATCTACTTTCAGTTGCACATGCACATCACTGTGCTTGGGATATATCTACTCTGCAATGTTATTCGTTTTGGTAGACCATGTAGAGTTTTATTTTTAATTTATCCTGGGTTTTCAGTGTGATTCCAGAGTGAAAGTGCACTTCCTTTCTGCCCTCATTTTACTTGCTCTAATATGCTAGCTTTTTGTATTTTTAATAATTTTCAGATGGTGGTACCAGTATGTGTGACTAACTACGTTTAAAAGTTGGGAATGAAGTGGGTAGAATGATGGGTTAAGGTAGGGGAAGTAGAGATGTTCAGGGGTGAAAAATAGGCTGGAGATGGACCAGTAGACAGCAGGGATCGCTAAAAAAGGGATATTACCATGAGTTTTAGAGCAAGAATGTAATCATCAGCCCCCGCATCAGATGAAAATATAGGCTTGGAATTAAAGGGAATGTAGCGACAGAGCCAAACCATCTGTATTATTGAGAGTTCTGAATTACTTGAATAAGGGTGAAAGAATTATCAAAATCGGATGATAAACAAAGAAGATATGATCATTTGAAGTTTCTGTTGAAACGGATATGGAAGCGGCCATTTTGAGAGCTATGACATCACGGTTCTAAATCACCATATATGGAATATTTATAAATATGAAAATTTACTGATTTATAGCGAAAAAATGACAACAACTGCATGAAAAATATGTAATACTTAATGGCAGTAAGGGTTTATATGACCAGTAAAAAAAATCATTCATTTGCAGTGATTTTCTTCGTTTTAAATGATATTTATCAATATTCCATATATGGTAATATGGAACTATGACATCATAGTTCTAAAAATGGCGGCTCCCATATTCGTTTTAGAACAACCTTTAAATGGTCATATCTTTTTTATTTATCATCCGATTTTGATAATTCTTTCACCTTTTTCCAAGTTTTCCAGAACTCTCAATAACAAAGCTTGTTTGGCTGTAGCGCTACATTCCCTGCGATTTCGGATTTGAGACCATAATTTTATAGCCATCATTTAATGGTCACGAACATTGTTTAACGGGGACACACTTTAACTAGTAGTGAACGCATCTAAAGCTGTTGAAAACGATCCAAATCAACTTGCAGACGTCTTTTCTTGATTTATTTGACGTCTGTTTGTTTACATGTTGCTATGACGTCACTGCCCATGAATTTTGACTTAATATCTGTCATTGGAATGAGTGTTTTGTCTGATATGCAATGTATATACACGTTTTATAAGCGGCACTTTTTAAAGGGGTTGATGCACTATTCTCAAACAATATTTATTTAAAAGGACTCTGAAAAACTTGAAAAAAGCTGAAAGAATTACCCAAATGCCATGAAAAATAAAGGAGATATGACCTATGGCTATTAAATTTTTTCAAAGAACACAAATGGAGTCTTTGCTTTAAAAGACATTTTGTCAATATGCCATATATGGTAAAAAGGCGCGATGATGTCATCGTTCCAAGATGGCGGCCTCCATTTATGTTTCATTTACAAATTTTCAATAGGTCATAATTATCTTCTTTATTTTTCATGGCATTTTTATAATTCTTTCAGCACGTTTTTCAGAGCCCTTTAAAATAAACCTTGAAAACAGTGCATCAACCCCTTTAATGGCTCAGCCAATCAGAATGCAGGAAAAGTGTGTAAGAACTAACTATTGCTGCGTTAGTACAAGTATTAAAAATGATGAAACAGCAAAATGGTACAATGTCTGGTGATGGCTTCCTTGACCTTTATATTTGATCCTATATAATTTATTTCTTTTTATAAATTTAGTGAAAATTAAGTGGTGCACAAACGTGATAGCAAGTCACGAGTCCGGATAAATTTAGAATTTAACATCACTTAGAGAATTCCAACCAAGAGATTTCTTTCTTGTTTGAATGGAATGTATGGTTCATTTAGATCGCAAATTACTTAAAAACCTTCTTTTTTTCCAAAAATATAACTTGATATTGAATATTTTATTGTTAAACAATACTTATAAGTGTATATAAAAAAAATCCATATCCATATTGTGAACCCTGCATGCAGTTTACTTGGTAAACGATAATTTAAAGCCCTTCCGTAGATATTGATTCCATTTATAATGGTCTGCGGTGGCCCTGTGGATAGCATCCAAAGATCACAGTCTCCCTGGGGCCACTAGGTTTCTTCAGTGTGTCATTAAAGTCCCTATCCGCCATCAACAGGCAAATTTTACAACATACGTACACCGTTCCTAAACCTACTAACGATGAGTAAATCCAAACTCTATAGACACAATATAAACGGCTTTAACCAGCCACGACAAACCCCTAAACTGTAGCGTCGAGTTACCAACTCATAATTCGTTTTACGCATATTCAGTCACTGGTATTGTAAGTACCCATAATAAACCTATACTTTTAAATGGCACATATACGTTATTATTTCACCTGAAGACCTGAATAAAGTTTTGGTGGGTTAGTTTCTTTAAGCATGAAGTCTCATCTATCGGATTGGGACGTAAACCAGGTGGTCCACATGTTAAGAAACCATAAGAATCTGTATCATTCCCAACCAAAATGATATTAGATTAATAAATCTCGGCGATAATTTTGATGCTTGATAAATAATTCAAGGTCACCGTGTGTCCCTTTAAATATAACAGCAGTCCTATGAAATGTCAACTATGATTCCAAATAACCTTTCTGTCTGGCGATCTTGGAAGCCCAAAAAAAGTGGCTTGTTGTCCGGCGCTTTTATCATTTTCTGATATATATTTAAGTACCTGTGTTTTATCGGTGAATAAAATACAGTTAGGAGTTTGGATGCGTAGTAATTAAATCACGAGTGCATTAGCACGAGTGATTTAATTATTCGCATTTGAACGACTAACTGTATTTTATTCCCCGATAAAATACAGGTACGTATTTATTATTTCGATTCTAACACAATGTTTACGCTATTGTTGGGGCACTATATATTATCTCGGAGGTCAAGGTAATCAGGCTGCTATGTTTACAGGCTGTTCCATTGGGCACCCCTGTATGCAAAGCTCTGCGTTTCAATACACTACAAGTCACGTGTCGAACAATTAAGTCATTGCTTACGTCATATAGCTTGCGCTGTCATATAGCTTGCGCTGTATGACGTCAAACGTTCTCAGCTTGTTCAAGATTCTTATTAATGTTATATGTATTGATACATATGATGGCGCTTCCAACGGATGAAATATACGCGGAAAATTAATGGAACAGCTGTATTTTATCGTAGAATAACACACAGCTGTCTCTCTTCTTTTTGTATATGAAAGATTGCGGAGGTCGTGTTAGAATATGGCTTCATCTACAACTATATTCTCTGGTAATGGAGTATTGGTTTTGTCTTTCATTCTCTCTCTATTTTATTTAAACTTTTTCTTTTTGTCTACAGATTATGGATCTTTTTTAATATTTTGAAAATCCCATTTTCTCTGTGAAGGTGGCAGCTTTAATTCACATTGTTTGGAATTAAATTAACTAAAACACTAAAAAAAAGCTGTAACCAAAATAGTAAGTCCAACATGAATATCTATTAAAAAAATAAGCAAGATAGCAAAATATTGTTTTTTTTTCAGTCCGAACAGAGTCAGTGGAACCTGTGATTTATTCAGCTTTCGTGTCTTCTATACTGATTCAACTGAATCTTACTGATATCAAAATTATCTATGAAATAGATAATATTACTTACATAATTAGAATACAACGAGGTATAGGTTTTATTTTACACTCACTGCAGTATGCGACCATGATGAGATCCGTTAAACTGTTGTTTTTGGTATAGATACTTACAAGTACAAACATCATTATTACTTGTGCATGTATACATCTCTTACCTACATGCAACAACCTCTCTTTCTCCATTCACCTTTCCTTTCTCTCATATACCACCTGAGTTTCTTCCATGAGAAAACTTACCCCTCTCTTCGATTATTTTGTCATTCGCTTACTGTGTGTGTTTGTGTGTAGTTCCTCACTAGAGTGTGCACCAGTGTGAGTCTCTTTTATGAGAACATTTGTAATTTTGCCTTTCCCTTTGTGTGTCGTGTGTAGTCCCTCATTCGAGTGTGCACAGTCTATTTCTCCATTCCCTTTCCAATATCTCCTACCCCCTGAGTTTCTTCTACAAGAATATTTACCCTTGATGTCATTGTTATTTTGCCTTTACCTTAGTGTGCATTTGTGTGTATTCCCTCATTGTGCATTTGTGTGTATTCCCTCATTGTGCATTTGTGTGTATTCCCTCACTAGAGTGTGCATCAGTTTCTCTCAATTCACATTTCCTTTATCTTCTACTACTGATTTCCTTCTACGGGAACATTTACCACATTCTTCGTCATTTTGCCTTTCCCCTTCTGTGTCTTTAGTACCTCACGAGTGTGTGCATCAGTCTCTCTTTCTCCATTCTGCTTTCCTTTATCTTCTGCCACCTGAGTTTCTTCTACAGAAAATTTACCCCCTATCTTCGTCATTTTGCCTTTCCCTTTGTGTGTGTTTGTGTGTTGTCCCTCACCAGAGTGTGCACCAGTCTCTTTCCATTCGCCTTTCCTTTATATTCTACATCCTGAGTTTCTTCTTCATCTAGTCATCATTTTGCCTTTCCCATACTGTGTGTCTGTGTGTAGTCCCCCACTAGAGTGTGCACCAGTCTCTCTCCATTTACCTTTCCTTTATCTTCTACAACCTGAGTTTCTTCTTCAAGAACATTTACCCCTCTCTTCTTCATTTTGATTTTCCCTTTGTGTGTGTTTTTGTCACCACTAAAATGCTCCAGCCTTTCTTGCCAAAATGTAACATCTGCAACTGTTGTTATTGAGAACATTAATTTTTATGTTGCATCTCAAATATTTTACAATATTATATCCTAAAATTAATTAGAAATTGATATAATTGTATTTATTTTTCTTGCTAATTTTGAGGTTTTGGCAAATGTTTAGCAAATAACAAGCATAGCTACTGTGCACACACATCACAGATATTTTCTTACTATAAAATTCTGTGATTCTTTAAGTTGTTTCATCAGTAACAGGGGCATATATGGAGTGCTATGGTCTATTGATAGAGCGTTGGACCCAGGATCGAAAAGTCGTGGGTTCAATCCCCGTCATGACCATATTTCTTGTGTTCCGAGCAAGACACTTTATCTACATTTGCTTAGTACTGGTTCTACCAAAGAATAGTGATTAAAATAAGTTCAGAATGCTTTCTTTACAACCGATGTAAAAACTATAATTAAGTTAACTAACAGGGACATAGCTTACTATACACAAAATCACAGATGTATAAACATAAGGTAGTAAAAACAACTGCATGTATAGTCATCGTGCATTATAACAATTTTAAGAACCTCGGGATGCCTGAAAATGTGCCTTGAGAAAGGTATATACATTTAGTTTACTTCCAGAAATACAAGTTTGTTCTTATCCTCTTGTATGATCAGGACATACAGGAAGTCAGTGCTCAAATAAAAATGATCATCACAACATATTAGAGCCACGAGATCATTTTTTCCTCTTTCTCTGTGATCAGTGGGGCTAAAAAATAAATAAAAATTTAATTTACGTTCATTTCTGTTGATTACAGCTGACAATGAGAGCGACAGCGGATATGACCCGTCCCTCTACAGCTCCTTCGGCCAATCAGGATCCGCCCGGGTGAAGACACGACCCTCGCTCAGTTCCGTCTTCCCAGAGATCACCATCAATGACGAAGACAACCAAGGTTTGTGGGTCTTTGGTTTAATCAGTTTGCGACACATTTAACTTAAATTGCGACTTGATGAAGTTTGCTTAAAATTCCAATTTTATTGAAATACCAAGAACTTATTGATTGTGCTGCTGTGTGGCCATTTTGGAAAACAACCATTTAAGTATATGCCTTTAAGTAACCATGGAAATCGTAAGATAACTTGGTAATTTAATAAAATTGAGGAAATGGGCTCCCTGCATGCAGTTTTATCATCAGTTATGCATAGTCTTATCATGTCTTTAAGTCTGTAGTTTCAGCTCGACTCTCACTGCTGCGGGTTCGAATCTCACTGGGAGCTCAACTTGTCAAGTGAGAAAGTGTCGATTCTTATGGATGGAGCGAGGTATACAGTACTGGTTCTACCCAGGAAAAATAGGGTGGTCTGCCTCTTCATCAAATAATATATGGCCTAACATGTGCTAAAAATGATGTACAACATCATTCAAAATTTCATCATCAATTATGCTTCACCCTGTCACGTATAGAGAGGATATTACATGAGTGCTCATTCATTATTGATTTTATTAAACAAGTTGCCAAAATGATATAATGCGAGGTCTTGCCGAGCTTTATATCATTTTTGCTAACGAGTTTAATAAATTCAATAATGAATGAAAACGAATGTTAGATTCTATTTATCACATAACTTACAGCGTCACATTACGTCAGAAAACATACATTAACGCGACGTCGATGACGTTATGTTATACCTCTAGTGGAACATCGAAAATATTGAATGGTGTTATTACACTCCCACAATGCATGTTATGTGATTAATTTGTATAGTTTTTAGCATAATTAACATTGACATTATCACCAACTTTTAAATTAAATTATACATGCTTATGACGAGTTGTTTGTTAACCCATAACCCGCCGCATGTATATAATGGACGGTTCTTTCTTTGAATTAAGACCATTCCATTTATGTGACAAAGGGGTGTTTTGGGAGAAATTACTAATCAGCAGCCAGACATTGTAAACCCTGATCAGCCTGCTGATCTGGGTTTGCAGGGAGGCAAAGGCTATTATAGTCATGCTTAGCTGGTTAAGGGTTAATTTATCTTCTATTATTATTGTAGCACTCCCATAGTAATAGTAAAGATATATATTTATTATGTTTTTGAGGTTATGTGACTTACAACTAAGAGTCGCAAGTTACGACATCATATCTATGTATCGGACATACATTTTACTTTTGAGGGCTATGTTAGTAGTGCATTTTCCTTATCAAGAGAGAGAACTCCTAATGTCATATTTTAAAATTATGGTAAGGGAGAGAACTCTTAATGTCATAGCATTTCTGTAGCAAGAAAGACAACTCTGAATACCTTATCTTGCCGTAACTGAGATCGATGTATCATCATTTTCTGGTATAAGATCCGCCAAAACTGCTGAATCGTATCTATGTGTTCGATATAACTTTTCAAAGTTATGGCTAGTGAGTATGATGTATATAAGGTTCTGGGTCACCAGGCGATGCTATCTGTGAAAACTATGAAATAATAAGGACAGACTAAGGACACCTTTTCCTATTGACCGACAAACTATTCGTAAACTGACCGATAAAGTAGCCCACCTGTTGGGAGTAATATCACCTAGTTTTGAAATCTTTTGTAGAAATAAGGATGTTTCTATCAGCTTAACTAATGGAAGATATGTCTAATTCTATGTATTATAACACATTTTTAATCCTGCTGAAATGTTTGGTATTGTGAATATCTTCTAAAGAAGTGTTAAAGTTTGAAAATAGTGGGGGGTACATACAGAGAATGTAAATAGTGGGGGATACATACAGAGAACGTAAATAGTGGGGGATACATACAGAGAGTGTAAATAGTGGGGGATACATACAGAGAATGTAAATAGTGGGGGATACATACAGAGAATGTAAATAGTGGGGGGTACATACAGAGAATGTAAATAGTGGGGGATACATACAGAGAATGTAAATAGTGGGGGATACATACAGAGAATGTAAATAGTGGGGGATACATACAGAGAATGTAAATAGTGGGGGATACATACAGAGAATGTAAATATTTAACATTGAATACAGTCAAAGCCCCTTTATATATCTTACATTCTTTTCTGTGGTGAGTACAGCTAATTTTGCTTCAGCGGGATAGCAGAAACTGGCCACTCACTGATCGACCATTACATATATATGTCCATATATGTTATATAATTTAAGTTTTATTTTGATTACAGAATTTTGTTCTCAATTTATTATCAAAAACAAACCCTAATCACTTAGAGACCTCATAAAGAGCATTTGAAAAAGTCGCAAGGGGACACCCCTAGACTTCCAAAGAAGCTCTTTTGCACATTTCTTTAAATCCTATCACCACAGAGCCATTGTAAATATACTAAATAAAGTGTAATGTATCGTCGGTCCCGTTCGGAAAGGACTGAACTGCAAAATTACAACTTTTCAGGAAACACAAAAAACAGTCTATTTTGAACAAAAAGCACCAAATACGTCCAGGTTTTTTACAATAAAACAACAAAAGAGGCGTGTTATCGTACGTAAACCATGAACATAATAAACAATACGTACTATTAGAAATGTTAGATACGACTTTTTTCATCAATATTTCGACGCCAAAATTAATGTCAGTTACGATATTTTTGAGCTTCGAAAAGGACGTATCTGTAGAGAAACAAAAATCGGGAGCTTCGAGAACGACGTACTTGCAATAAAATAAAATCGAGAGCTTCGAAAACCTGCAAACAAGCATTGTAAAATGAAACAAAAACTATCTTTTTCTTTATTATCAAAACATATTGTTCGATAAAATACAACATTACATAGACCTGCAGATATGTGACATGATTCTGTGTTATTCCCATGTGCTTAACTTGATGAGTTTGAAAAATTCAGAAACAACAGCAATTGATGAATAATAATGCAAGATTACAGTTTCGTACTTATTCGTAAACCAAAGTAATTATACTTACAGTTTAAATGAACCAGGAGAACGCATACATTTTAATATAAATCGCGATAATTTTCAACACAGCTTCGATTGTTTGCTTGTGATGTTTTCATTGCATATACGTCTTTTTAGCCCGTTGTGAATTCGGACAAATGACATTACGTCCTTTACTCATGTGGCATATACGTCTTTTTAGCCCGTTGTGAATTCGGACCAATGACATTACGTCCTTTACTCATGTGACTCATGTGACCTTTTTTAAACTTTCTTTTTTTTTAAAGTGGGTGCGGGTGGGAGAAGGGGCACGTTACTATTAGAGGAGGCGTTCTTATTAATGGAAAGATGGTTCATACACTAAATATATAACTGAAAAATAACAAGGGTTTAATTATGTGCTAAGAGGAGCTTTGCTGTAAGTGCTTCCTAATTAACATAATGCATCAGCACATCCTAGCACTTACATAATGCATTAGCACATCCTGGCACTTACATAGTGCTAATCCTGGCACCTCATTGACCTATCACAAGGTATGTTAAAGCCTTACTGTTGATATTATGGTTGACTAGACTGATGTAACTTCATTGTTGTATTGTTTGTTTGAGGGACTTGAAAAGCACCTGATAATTGTTGCACAGTAGTAGGTTGGCTATTGAAATATGTGACTGTCAGGACAAACCCTCAATAGCATATGAACATTTTTTACGACTTGAATTTTGAATTCAAAGAAAAATGGGGAAAATGAAATACTTCTGAATATAATGGCATATATAACCTTTTCTATTCTGTTTGCTGGTTTAGCATTACTATTTGTCATCATCTTTTTATAAATTCTATGGTCACCCCGCCCACTATATAAACCACCATCGATGTGGCCACCTGACCAGTCATATGAATGAGACTTCAAACTGAGGACCCCACGTACAATCAAACTCCCCATAATTATAATTTATGAACACACACTCGCACAGGGGCTGGCGTGGCGCAGTCAGTAGCGCGGCGGATTTGTAACCGGAGGCCCCGGGTTCAATCCTCCGTGGTGCCACTGAGTTCCGTCGGTGTGTTCTTGGGCAAGACACTTTTCCTTAGCCTCGTCTGTCGGTTAAAGAACCATAGGAATCTATTCGATAATAAGAGTAGGGCAGGTTCCCGGATTCCTATGTATCCTTCCCCTCTCTCTGGGGCGGCTCTAAATAACCTGTACTGTGTTGATGAGCCGTTAAACAACATTCAATTCAATTCAATTCACACTCGCACAGACTCCACTATGCTGTTACGGGTGGCGAAACTATACACTTCAGTAGTACAAACTTAGTGACCAACCTGTTATAAGTGACCAACCCATATATAAGTGGCCAAACTTATATAAGTGACAAACCCTTTAAAAGTTTCCACGCTTTATAAGTGGCCAATCTTATATGAATGTCCAGTCTTATAAGAGTGACCAACCCTATATAAGTGACCACCCTATATAAGTGACCAACCCTTTATAAGTGGCCAATCCTTAATAAGTGCCCAACCCTATATAAGTGGCCAGTCTTCTACGATTGACAAACCCTTTGTAAGTGCTTGACCATTTATATGTGGTCTGCATGCAGTTTAAACAATTCCCGTGTCTTGGATACGACCAACCATATTTGTACAAGGGAGACGTCATTATTCCGTCATTATTTGGTAACTCGGAGACGGAAAGCATTATATACAGAGCAAACAGTCAGGAGAGGGGGCGTTACGTAGGGTTACATAATCACGTAAACATAGCGCTTATTAAAGGACTAGCAGGTAAATAACACCTGATAACACCCCGATTGTGGAGTAGAGGAAGGTAATTTGTCTGTTTGAATTTGCCTTGTCATTACAGGTGATTAGAGCTACGTTGATATGTAGCAGACGTTTATCTCGACTGTAATGATTGGAATACATAATATTTGGGTTAGAGGATAGTTAGTGGGTATTTGTAAAGTTCTAAGTGATTAATGCTATGGTCACAAAGATCGGCCGGTATCCGGGGATAGGGGGTAATCGGGAGTACACCGCTGGTTTTGGCCATTTTTCCGACATCGGACAACACCGGTCAAAAAATTTGTCACACATCATTTACATAAATGGCACCGTCCGGAGGCCGTGCGGAGGCCGTGCGGAGGCCGTCCGAAGACCGTCTGGTAATCGTACGGCGTCTGTTTCCAAAGAGAATTTTTTGGGGGGCCGGCGAGGCAGTGAATACCGACCGAACATCTAATACTAATCGGCCGATTATCCTATGATGTCCGGGCGATAACCGGCCTATTCACCGGACATCGTACGAATATCGCCCGAGTATCCTACGGACAACGAACGATGCTTGTACCAGGCCCGGCCGAATGTCGGGCGATTGTCGGGCGGTGTGATGGCCGATGGCTACGTCTTCGGTCAAGAGGTATATAATGGCCGCCCTACCTGGCATGGTAAAAACGTTACGATGGCTGCACCAAGAAGACTACGACTGGCGATGCTGGAACAGGAATTGGCGCAAGCAAGACTTCAACACAACATGATACTGGCGGCGCTGTTAGACGAGGCCGAGAGGGAGCGACAGAGGGCCCCGAGGAGAAGACGGAGGTGGTGGGTCCGCGACTGGATCCTGCGTAGACCGCTATTTGGCCAGTACGAGACGTTGATGCGGGAGCTCGAGAACGAACACGCCAGCGACTTCAAGTCATACCTACGTGTGGAGCCGGCACTTTGGCACGAGCTCCTCGACAGAGTGGGGCCCCGCATTACCAAGAGCCAAAAGTAATTATACTGTGAAATTGTGAAATTCTTGTGACTTGTACCTATTTTTGCAAACATGTGCTTTAAAAAATATTTTATTATGCATGATTTTAATTATATTTTACCACCTTCTTGTGTTGCAGGTGCCGAGCCCCTTTGGAGCCTGGCCTCAAGCTCGCCATCACACTGAGATACCTTGCCACGGGAGCCAGCTACCGAGACTTGGCGTTCGCGTTCCGCGTCGCCCACAACACCATATCTCTCTTCATCCCTGAGGTGTGCCAGGCGATCTTTGAAGAGTACCAGGCCGAGATGTGGAACACTCCCCAGACCCCAGACGAGTGGCGACCAGTGGCCGAAGGGTTCCGAGACAAGTGGAACTTCCCGCACGCCTGCGGGGCCATCGACGGCAAGCACATCGCCATCACGAAGCCGGGCAAGACTGGGTCGCTGTACTACAACTTTAAAGGCTTCTTCTCCATCGTCATGCTGGCTGTTGTAGACGCTAATTACAAGTTCATCTGGGCCGACGTGGGGGCCCCCGGCTCATCTTCGGACGCCGGGATATTCAACCGATCCCGCCTGGAGCCGGCTCTTCGCCTGGGTACCCTGGGTCTACCCCCGCCCGAACCCCTTCCCAACGACGACAGAGACATGCCCTTCTTCATGATCGGGGATGACGCGTTCCCGCTGAGGACGTATATGATGAAACCGTACTCCCACCGCTACCAGACAATCCCCGAGCGCATCTACAGCTACAGGTTGTCGCGGGCCCGGCGTGTTGTGGAGAACGCGTTTGGCATCCTGGCCCGCCGCTTCAGATGCCTGCTGACCACCATCCAACTCAAGCCCCGCAACGTCGTCAAGGTTGCAAAGGCCTGCATGACGCTCCACAACATTATGAGGACCCGCTACCCCGGCCTGCAGAACCCGGACCTCGACCGGGAAGACGACCAGATGCAACTTGTGCCCGGGGCGTGGCGGGACGACGCTGTGATGCAGGATGTCGAGGCAGAAGAACGGGGCCCCAGGACGACCCAAGCTGGCAAGGAGCAGTGCGCGTACTTTAAGAACTATTTCATGAGTCCGGCCGGCAGTGTCCCGTGGCAGCATGTGGCGATACAACAATGACTTTGTGTATTACTTTCATTGTGACAGACACTTTCATTACATTCCTATTTTACTATGTCCCATGCTTGTAATAAATATGTTTGCTATATTTGTATCATTCCATGAAGTTGTTGCATTGAAATAAAATATTTTTTTCATAAATATGAAACATTTCTTTTGTACTTTCTTGTGTGTTAACACTAATAAAACACTAATAAAAGGTATACACTTAAAATACATTGGTTTGAAATAAAATAAAGAAACCTTTAAAGAAATATAATGGTTTGAAAAATTAAAATAAAAATCTGGACTGAGAAATAAAACAGCATAATTCTAATATCAATCATTGTGATTGTCTTAATAAAAAGTAATTTCACTAGTTAAATTTGGGGGACATATAGAGCAATCCCCAGACTTTGACTGTCATTACATTTTTTAAAAAGAAGAGCCAAATACATAAAGCAAAGTCTTTTCAGTTATTATTTTAGACTTTGTACGAATTTGACCTTTAAAACATTTCACCTTTGTTTTTTTTAGATGACCTTTATTATTTTTATTGTAAAATTGACCTTACTATTTGCTTTTTTTTTCTTTGTTATTGGACAGTTTATAACAACTTTATTTTATACAAGGCAAAACAGACACATAAATTATTTTAAGACCCAGGATTTTTTATTAAAACTCAAAGCACATTCTATTAATATGCACAGTCACATGGTAATATAACATAAACATATCCAACGTCAATGGTAATCACATCAATAGATGCACATATAAAGTAATCACAAAAGTCACAGATCCCTGGCCATATCCTTGTCCATATCCCTGTCCATATCGTTATCCGAGTCGGACACATGGCTCACATGGCTCCTCTGGTTCGAGTCTATAACTATGTTGTGCACATCGTCGGAGGGGTGGAGTGTCCTCTGCGTATCCTGAAGCAACTGTGACAGGGACTCAGTGGACTGTCTGGACTGCTGAGCGGGGGGCGTGTCCAGGCCTGAAGTACGCGTCGGGAGCGAGCTGCCCAAGGGTGACGTCATGGTGTCAGCTACGGTCCATGCCTGGTTCAGCAACGAGGCGTTCGGCGAAGTCCCAAACAGCAGACTGTCAAAGGAGGTGGCAGCTGGCGCAGTGGCCGAGTGGGCACGAGCTGGATACTGAAACATAGTAACATTAAAACATTACTACAGTGCAAAAGAAGACTATAAGTGTTAGGCATAAAATGTTCATATTGTAAAATAACTGCAATGAGATGTACTGTACAATGTAAAGAGCTTAGAAAAACATACCTGTAGTTGTGTGGCAAACTGCGGCTGCTGCTGCTGGTGGCCCCGTGGAGGGATGGCAGAGAGGGTGATGTACTGTTGCTGCGGCAACAAGGTCGGCAGCTGCGGCTGTGCTAACATCTGTGGCTGTGGCTGTGGCTGCGGCGTGGGCTGGACCTGACCCGAGATGTACCGCATGGCCAGCGCGAAACTGTCGGCCTGATACTGGCGGTACAGGTTCTCGGGGATCTCCGACTGTATGCTGACTAGCCAGTCAGCCCACGCCGCACTATCTGGCTTCTGGGATGCCTCCCGCATAGCCTGCACCTGTGAACAGAACATGAGCATTGCATTTAATAGTAAATACAAAAAAACTTGCATTCAAAAGTAATGGGATGTAAGTATAAGACAATGCTCAATGTGGCAATTTTATCATGTATTTACCTTCTCCTCCGCCTGCTTGGCTGACTCGGCACTCTTCTCCAGAAACTTAAGGAGCACTTCCTGCACAACCGAGGACTTCGCTGAGGGCTTGGCTGAGGACTTGGACTTTGAAGTACCCCTGGAAGTGCTGGGAGCTCCCTCATCTGCCGCCACCGACACCGACACCGACTCCGACTCCACGTCCGACCCAGACTCGTCACCGCCCTCAGCCCCGGCAATCTGAAACATCAGCAAGCAAAAAATGAAAATGAGTTAATACCAATTGTCCATTCAGTATTATCTATTGTGAAATATTGAAATATTTATGAAAGAGGTAAACTCGACAAATTCTGCTTGCAGATGCTTACCTTTCCGCACGTGTCTGTCTTGGAAGTACGGGGCCTGTAGAAGGGGTCCAAGAACGAGTATCCGTGCACCTTCAGATGCTGGAGGGGCGTCAGGACCTTGGCTGCACCAGACCCGCTCGGTGTCGTCTTGACCGCATTATTGAGCTTGAAGTGGTCTGTTCGCATGTTCGTGAAGTGGCGCATGATGTCTTCCACTGTAACACACAGAAAAAGGAAAAACATTAGGACATTTCTAAATTGTAATACATTTTTTAAGTAAAATTTTCACAAAATTCCAAAAATATTCAATATTTCACAATAGATAATGGTCTCACCATGAACGTTGATCTCGGCGCTCAACTCGAGCAGCTTCGTGTCCTTGAGGTGGGTGTCCTTGTTGCTCTCGTGTGATACATCGTAAAACATAGGGTTCCCCTCGAAAAAAGACGCTATCTTCCTCATTATGTCGATGGGGAACTCTGGCTCCTTGCGGCGCCTCTTGGACTTCTGGGACAGCGACTGCGACTCGGACTGTGACTGGGGCAGCGACTGGGACTGCGACCCTGACTGCGACTGGGCCACAGACTCCTGCGACGCATCTGACTCAGCTCCGGCTCCATGGGTGCTCTCCTCGTCACTGCTGTGGTCCTCGGCGGGGGCAGCCTTCTTCTTCCTGGGGGAGGTTCTCCGAGGAGCTGCGGGTGCCTTCTTCTGCTTGCCCTTGCCCTTGCCCTTGCCCTTGCCATGTTCTCCTTCTTTTCCTTTTGGAGGCATCTTCTTAGCTTCTCAAGTTGTTGTTGCGTGTGTGTTGTCTCTTGTGTAGAAACGCGCTATAATGTTGTACACGGCGACTGACGGGGGTTTATATAGTCCGCCCGATGCCCGGCCGATGTCCGGTTCTAGCCGGCCGGTGACCGGCCGATGTCTGTAACATATCTGGTCCACACGGGTTCAAGCCGATCGGACATCGGTGGGTTACTTTCCAATGTGTAAACAGACATCGGCCGGATATCGGCCCATGTCCGGTCCCAAAAATTTCTCCTCTGAGGCTACATACACCGGCCGATTACCGCTCGATTCCCGGCCGGATATCGGACGATACTTAAACGATGTGTGAAGGATATGTGGCCGATTATGAAAATCTACGGGACACCGGAGTAATTTTAACTTCGAGTTAAAACTCTTCGGGCACCTCCCCGATGCTGCCTGAGAGCCCCGGCCACCGGCCGGCCATGTCTGGTGTCCGGCCGGGGACCAGGCCAAAATGGCTAAAAATCATGCCGGGAGTACATCCTAAGCCTAATCGGAAGGGGTTGTGACCAAAGCATAATGGGAGGCAATGAACACATTTTTAATATTTAATTTTTCATGTTTAATCAGTACCCTAAGTCATGGATTCAATTAATAACTTCGGGTTCTGATTTTAATTTTAAATAAATACTTTAAGATTGCCAGGAGTAGTCCGTGGCCGCGTGGTTAAGAGTCTCTGACTTGAAATCACTGGCCCCTCATTGCTAAGGGTTCAAGCCCTCATGGGACCATGTTTTGCAGTGAATGAAAGACCAACCAAAACCATGTTCCAAATATTGTACTTACATTCCAACATTTATCAACTTACTGTTCATCCACTTTATAGTCAATGTGTCCTAACAGACAGTGGTACTATAAACCTCAAGAATACACATATCGTATACCCCTGTTTAAATGCTCCCGGAGCATTTTACAAAAGTGGGGTGTTTATTTTAATTTTTTTAGGTCTCATATAAATGACCCCTTTTGAAAAAGAGGAGGGGCCGTTTATTAGAGGGGAGTGTATATACGGGGGTATACAGTATAAAATGTTGTATCTTCTTAGTGTCATTGGCAGCTTAGTAAATAAGGCCTTGGCCTTAGAGCTACAGACCTATGCCTGATGGGAAACCTCCTTCATCTCATCTCCCTCTAAGGTTGCTGTCCCTATATAACCTATAGCTAGCTACTATAACATGTTTAACCCTGATCAGGGTTTACAATGTCCATCTGCTTATGAGTCAAAACACCCCTTTGTAACATAAATGGAATGGTCTAAATTTAAAGGAAAGACAGTCCATTATACATTCATAGCGGGCGAAGGGTTGGTTAATGAGACATAAAACCCCATTTCATTTAATTTCTTACAGCTGCAGTGGGGCTTTTTAAAAATTATAGATACATTTACATTTAGAAATATAACTCCCTGCATTAGATAATATAAAAGAAAAGAATTCCCTTTTGGTTGTCTCTCCGTAGATTATATCAAAATTCCCCGTGATTCAGGATTACATGTTAAATGTTTTTCTCCTCAATTAACGAGAGAAAAAATATTGTCATTGTTGTCCATTTGATATAAATCCGAGTTCAACGGAAGCTTTTTGTGCAAGACGTAACATCACACTTGAGCAAAGTGATTTACCTCTTTTGAAGTAATCTCCAATCTTAACAAGGGCGATAGTACTTTATGAAGAATTTAAATCCCCACGCATGTGATTTACAATGGTGCTAAATCTGGCACTATTATGTTATATAAATATGTTTTATTATTATGTAAATATTTACGGTGTATATTAAGTGAAGTAGGAGTTAAGTTTATAGACTGCCATTAATTCCGTGATGTAAATAATAGTAAGTCTGTTATTATACTTGAATGTTATAGAAAATTATATAATTACATGTATGAAAGTGAATTCACATTACGTGGTCCGAGTATTAACTTTCATACCCCATCCAACTCCTTTTCCAAGAAACGAAAACAGGGTTGGCTGGGGTATCGGAAATAAAACCTTAAGTTTGGCTTAAAAAGTTTGCATATTGTGAAATTAAAACATTTAATCGGTAATTTTAAATAGGTTATTGCATGTTTTCAAAAATATTGTCGAAATATCCGTTATAAAATCCTGCTAATATAAGCTTTCCCATCGCTTAATGGATTTAAGGCAGGACCACGTAATGCTACCTTATTTTGTGTGTTGTCAGAATGGCTTGACGTAAGTTAAAAGGGTTTTGAGAAAAAAAATGTTGACCTGACGACTGACTGATCATGAGCAGAAACATTTTGCATGTTTAATTGTCACTTTAAAATGACTAACCAATAGCCTTTTATCGCAGACGCTTCAGCGTTGCTTCGCTGATATTATGAAAATTTTACCCCGATAATCTATTTTTAGCAACACTAAGACGCATGATTTATGGCTATTATCAGGTTTTCACGTGCAACTGAGCAGTTTAGGCCTATAAAGGTCTGCATGGAAAGAAAAGTGAATAACAGTGGTATACTGACGAGCTATTTTTAGCAACCAAACCAGGATTTCTTTCTTTTTTTTTCAACCAGTTTATTCAATTTTAAGTTAAACCATAAACTGAACAAAAAATTCTGATAATTCAATTTTGATAGTTAAATTAATTTATTTATAAAAAAAACATATGAAAAACACCTTTTAAATTTGTTCATGGGAAATCTCTAGAATGAAGTGTTCACAGCTACAAACTTTAATATGTTAACACCTGGCTGGTTGCAGACTAAATATGCCCAGGGACATTATAAATTACATATAATTACACAAATTAATTCCTTACATAATTACATGACCACTAGCTACTATTTGATGACATAATAGTGTGCATAAATGGTCAGTAGACAGTTATGACTCAAGGCAAATATTTGACTGTGTCAACTAGTTAAATATAGGTATTACCATAGGTAAAAATAAATACCGTAGTTCTCCTTATAAACACCATTGCTAAATAGGGGGACATTTGTAAATGAAAGTACATTGTGTATAACTTAAAGGGGGTATATTGCACTTTTCAAATAGGTCTAGGATCCGAAATAAAACGGAAAAATAATATAACCCTTATTTACAGAAAAAAATCATTTTGCACAGTTTCAGTTCTAGGTTGCGCACCAGGGTTAATTTAAGCATTTTATGGTGAATTAAATTTAAAACGTGAATACCACAGTGCTTAGTGATTTAATCTCAGACACATTGATAGAATTGATAGAATAAGCACCTCTGTGGTCTACAGGGTAAAGAGTTGGATTTGAAACCTTCTCGCGGCCCAATCTCGCCTCTCATCGCTGCGGGTTTGAATCCCACTGGGCTGTGGACTTGTAAGTGAGAAAGTGACGATTCTTATGGATGGTTGGAGGTAGACAGTATTGGTTCTATCCAGGGATAAGTGGGTGGTTTGGCTCCAACTGTAAAATCGACCATCATAAATTGCCTAAAATGTGCTGATAAATGAAGTTAAACACTAACCTTATTTTGTACACAGTGATAGCATTTTTTCCCCTTCTGTTTTATATAAGGGATGGCTAATAGAAGAAATATGGTAATTCTCTAAATTTTAATTTTATAGGATCCCAAAATGGTTTAAATGAAACATTCCTTAGTCAAACATTGTTTTGTGTGTAATATTAAACCTTCCTTAGTAACTGTTACGCAATCAATTTAGTGACCCCTAACCTATGATATATACCTGAGCATCGGATTTGCCTCCCCTGATTTACCTGCACAGTTTTTACAGCAGTGTCTATTTCATTCAATTGTCATCCAATGTAGTATAGTATAACACTACTGTCATATCACAGAAACTTCATGTTCTGTTATCGGATTTTAATATTTCTGTGCATCAGGAAAGTGGTGGTGTGACTATGATTCATCTATGAGTGATTATATGCCATTTAGTTTGTGTTGTTACAAACACCTGGTGATCTTTTAAATATTGAACGATATTTTGTGGCATAGTCCGATTTACATACAGATGTGAATTAATATAGTTAGGCATTCGACCGACGGTAGTATAGTTATATAGTTAGTTGTTTATGCGAGCAAAGTATTAAAGAGGGTTTACGTTTCAGCGTGACCGTGTTATGCCACAATCGTTTTTAATCGGAGGATTTTACTAAATACGTGATTTTTTGTATGGGTGTTTGTATAGTTAATTAGACGGGATTATTACTGTGTTAAAATATCCGTGAAGAGTTGGAATAGTTCGAAGTTTGACTGCATTTTGTGAAAATCTGGTTCAGTAGTCGGTGCATTCCAGTGTTTACAAGCTGTCAAAATGTGTACAACCTGTTTTGTTGACTCTTTGTTATAGATTGGTCACACATTTACCTATGATGAATTTGTATTTGATGCCTGGAGGATATTTTTAAAGGATTTCTTTTTAAGCTGAATAAATAAATAATTATTAAAGTGCTTGTTTGATATCTTCTTTGATAAAATACCTGTTTTGTGCGATCCATCAGAAATCTCGAAGTATTGACAGTCGGGTTTCATTTATTCGAGTGAAAGTGTTATTTAAGGTGGACATTTCCTTGTGTGAGCTTCTACTCTCACTGTGAAAACAACAGCTGATACCGATGTTACAGAAATCGATGAAATTCATGACAACTTGTGTTAGTATTAAAATGTGCACATGTTTTTAAGCCGTGTAGGAAATACAAAATTAAACTGCTAAAACAAAAAAATAACCTTGGATAACTTCCGACTATTGGGTAATGGAGCTATTTTTAAGTTGGTTTCAAATTTTGGATTTACGTTGTAGTATCTGATAAATATTAATTGGATTTATAAATATAACACGATGATTCGGGGGAAAAAGGAAGGAAAAAGTTACGCGAGTTGGTACATCGGCATCGACAGTGGTAAGTTGATAAAACTAGACTATTTCCATATTTGTAAACAGTTGAATGTTTGTTATTTTAAAAGCACGAACCCGCCAAATAACGGTAAAATTACACTATATTTTTGTTTATCCAAACCATATCATGATGTTCAGGTCATAAAATAATGTGTATGTGCCAATTAAAAGGATAAGTTTATTCACTGGTACTTAAAATACCCGAGATTGAATAAGCTTATGCTTATGAGTTGATATTGTTACTCTTTATTCGACGTTTCAGTTTTGGGTTTTGGCTTGTCTGAATAAGCCATTTATATTGTGTCTATAGAGTTCGAATTTTCACAATATGTAAGTTATATAATATTACCTGACCTTAAAGGGACACTGTCCGTAACTTTTAGCTTATAAAACACCCAATAATTATGTTCGCAAACATTATACACTAAACATTATTCAATATTATATTTACTAGTTAAAAACAAGATTGTTTAACGGAATTCAATCGCGGTACAAAAAAATGCAAATCCACTTCGTGGGTTTGAACTCGCAGCCCAAACTCGCAGTAAAAATAAGTGTGCGTGAGCGTAAAGTTGTCGGAACTCGCTCCCGACTGAGCTAAGCGGGCTATACATATTACGCAATACATACTATGGTGAAAACCTAGTGCGCTGTGGAAGTCACGTGAACGCATAAAAGGTAAATATTGTGGGTCCCACTTTATTTACATTTAATAATTAAAACTCTCTTTTTTTCAAACTCACGAATGTATTCCTACATACTTCTTTGGGTCTATCCTCATGTTTTCATGTATACATTTCAATGAATAAAAGTCAGACAGTTATTTGGTTATGCTCAATATCTGCTTACTTACGGACAGTGTCCCTTTAATTGAATACTAATTCATTAAAACTAAAGAAAAAAATCTACTGGACAGCATGCATGCTGCCTTAGTAATGCCAATGGCAATTTATTAATGACCGCTGTGACTAAAATCTATGTGGGCTGGGACTGGGGTTGGGTACATTTTATAACATTGCCCTATATCTATTTGCTTATTATTCTTTCTGTTTCCATCTCTGTTTCTTCCTTTTCAATGTCGGACACCCCATGGGCACGATGGACTCTGAATCCGGATAGCACAGGTTTGAGCCTCACTGGAGCATCTGGGTGTATTCATTGTGACCTAATAGACAAGACACTTCCCTGAGCCCCATGCGTCAAATGGAGATGTAAACAGTGCAGTCCCGTGTATAGTGCAGTCCCGTGTATAGCCGCCTGTATATCCAAGTCTATCCTCTGAGGTTCTTACAGATGGTGGGAGGTATACAGTACTGGTTCAACCCAGGAAATAAGGGTGGTCTGCCTCGCTACAAAAATATCGACCGTTATATAATATGGCCTAACATGTGCTAAAGGACTACATAGATCTGTTTGATAGTAATATTAGCCACGGTTCCTGTATTCCTATATATCCTTCCCCTCTCTCCGGGGTGGCTCAAATTTATTCACATCCATTTATGTAGCAGGAGTATCCATTCATCTCAATCTTCATGCCTCTGTACACCCAAATCCATCCTTAATATTCCTCTATCATCTATGCTAAAGGACACGTACACGCTTTAGTTATGGCTGATTGTTGTCATTTCAAGTGAATAATTTCTTCTTGTAAGATTACTTATATGCTGTGTTGTGGATGGCCGAGGGAAGTTTAAATATGGTGATACAGACATATATCTCCCCAGGGCTGATATAGCAAACCATTAAGTCCATCCCAAATCTCCCAGAATGTTGATAGGTTTCAATGGGAAGACAATGATCATTGGGGTAGATGTGTTGGCGTTTAAATTTTGACACCTATATTTTGTAAAAATGCTGTCACATCAAACAATTGATAAAAATCAATTGCTTAGATTTTAATCATTTGAAGGCTAACCCCTCCCGCTTCAGTGGCAGTACCAGGGCCCTTGGCTCCCTGCTGACTCGGCTCTATCCCAACATTTGACCTTATTTGCTTTTTTGTGTCACAAGTTGCCAGCAATTGGTTTGTATAAAGAACGTGTGTTGATGTACAGACATACAAGCTGTTACAAGTTAAACATAAATGAATCATAAATCTTTTTGTCTACAGTTTATATCTCTTGCTGCATGGCATTAATAATGTAACAGTTATTTCTATCCGCTGCTTATTTAAGGTTATTTTGCCATATAGGAGGGCCCCAAGGAAGATTTGTCATTTTGTAATTGGGCGATCCTTTGTTCGTTCATTCACAATGAAATGCATCATGATGATAAATGCAGCTTATTAAAAACTAGGTAAAATTACTGTATAACAGGTCCCTAAGGGTGATTGGTCATTTGATAATTAGGTGACAATTAATAATTTGTTTTCTTCATTCATTGACGAAGGAATAGCATCAGGTATTTGCTGGAGACAGGCTTTTCTCTGGAGATAAGCTTTTGCTTTGGAGATGGGCCTTTGTTCTAATGGGCTTTTGCTCTGGAGACAGGCTTTTGTTCTGAAGATGGGCCTTTGTTCAGGAGATGAGCCTTTGTTCTGGAGATGGGCCTTTGTTCTGGAGATTGGTCTTTGCTCTTGAGATAGGCTTTTGCTCTGTAGACAGCCTTTGCTCTGGAGATCAGCTTTTGCTCTGGAGATTGGATTTTGCTCTGGAGATCAGTTTTTGCTCTGGAGATCAAATTTTTCTTTGGAGATGGGCTTTTGCTCTGGAGATCAATTAATGCTCTGGAGACAGGTTTTTGCTCTGGAGATCAGCTTTATCTCTGGAGGTGGACTTTTGCTCTGTAGACAGCCTTTGCTCTAGAGATCATTTTTTGCGCTGGAGACAATTTTTTCTCTGGAGATGGGCTTTTGCTCAGGAGACAGGTTTACCATTTAAAGATACATCACTTCGAAATATTTGTTGTGGCCTTCATGTTCTCCTTTAATCACTAAGCATATAAGATATGGTGTGTTGGCTGTTTGCATCAATTATTAATTAGTTAACGAACACAAACTTTGTTACACTGCAATCTTGGCCGCAGAAATCAATTGTGACCCATGATATGTTGCTGATATACTGTTAAAGGGACTGGAGGCAATTTGGACATCATTTTAGGACCAAATCTTGGTAACAATATCCGTTTTAAAATTCCAAGTAAACCAAGTATCGTTTCCAAATAAATGCTTTTTTAATTCATTTTTATGCTACCCAAAGGGCGAGCATATAGTTGCCGCTTTGTCCTTCCGTCCGTGAGTCCGTCTGTCCGTCACACTTTCTTGTCCGGAGCATATCTTCAAAACTACTGATGAGACTGCAATGAAGCTTCACACAATAATAAAGGGCAATGAGAGAAAGTACAGAGTGCAAAAAACGTAACTCTGCCATCATGCAAATTAGAGTTATTTCCCTTTGTAATTTTGTACTTAAATTTTTTATCCGGAGCATAAACTACTAATGGAACTGCAAATTGAAACTGCTGGGTGATACAAGGCCATACGATAAGTTGAGGATACATTTTGAGAGCATCCATCGGTTCTTCCGATTTTCTTGTCTTTTTCATGTAGCGATTATTACGGATGGTGGGAGGTTGTTTATCTTTTTCATGTGTTGATTCTTACGGATAGCGGGATACAGTACTGCATGGTTTTACCCAGGAAAAGTTGGGTGGCCTACCTCTACCACTACAAAATTGACTATCATATATTGCCTAAGAAATGTGCTCTAAAAGAAGTAAAACACCCTTCAACCAACCATCTTTTTCATAAAGTGATGCCTTTAAAATAATAAAAATATTGCTTTAATTTTCCTATCAGTTTGTACATATACTTCAGTAAAGCTGTACTTTAAAAGCGCCATATGTACTGATACATATAAACAATAGTCTTATGGATGGCAGGATGATACAGTACTGGTGGTGGTGTATGACTGGGGATGGGGAGGCCTGCCTCTATCACTCAAAATTCGATCGTCATATATGGCTTAACATGTCCTTAAAATGATGTAAAACACCATTTAAATGAACATGTGATGCAAACTTGCCGAGTCGAGTTTACAAGACAAAAACTTTTTTCATAAAAAACAATCATGAAGCTTAGTTAAGCGCACTTGTACTCTAGTACAATCTAAGTACACTCTTCATAAATATGAAAATGAAGGAGAATATGATTAGCAATTCGACCAGATCGTCTCCAGTCCTTTCGAACGGGGATTGTTATCATATTTTCAATATGGTGTCAGCTGCCACATGTTGCAATATGTGGGGAATGTCTTCAGCAATAAATGTTTAACTTACTGTCACACTCCGTACATCACATTTCAATTGGTGTCATTCTAGATGCATTACGTTGATATACCTTTCTCACAGGCATGCATGCCGGCATGTAAGCCCATGCTGATACAAGATTGGTTGAACCAGGCGTAAGTTTCGCCTATAATATCATGAGTGTTGTATTCAATATCGTAAATTCATTATATTATATCATTGTTTGATGAAATTAATCTGACAAGGCAGAAGAATTGACATTATGATGCAAGTCATCCCGAAACTAATCATGTTACCATAGAAACATTTATTTCTTTAGTCAAGTTTGTACTACAAAGATATCAGATAAAATCTATTTTATTACAAGTTTCCTGGTGTCGTCTGTTGTAGAATTATGCATTTTGTTTCATTTTGTCAAAACGCACAATACTTCTATCTACACATAATTTCAATATAAAATACTCTGTGCGAGGCGAGAAGGTTTACAACGCAACGTCGAGATGCTTCATTTATGAAAAACATTGATTTGTGCTAGAAAACGGCATTTATGCCAGACCTTTGTTTAATCTATGCAGACATAATTGTAAATGCATCTAAATGCATTGTAAATTGTAAATAACAAAGACTTCACAAAAATGGTATTCATAACCCACTTGCATGACGTTTAGCTTACTGGCCAGCCGATGGTCAGTATAATGTGACCAGGTGGGATATCATGCCTTGTGTGGTGGTATTTCAAATGGCGGCGCTATAAATTCGAGAATTGAACGCGCTGCTACAAGTATAGACACCATCTTGATTTGATTTAAAGATTGTTAAAAAATGACGTTCAACCATGTACATACATGTGCATATACTGTTTTCAGTCATGCTTCGATAAAATAAATATAGATATAGCAACTGGGTGTTTCTCGAATGACCGATGAGTCGATGTACGCTTTAATAACCCTAATCAGAGATTCGATATGTAATCACCGATCATCTGTAATGACACGGGAAGATTGTCTGATAACGTTCACATCAAGTATAGCAATCATCACACAAAGGATTATCCATCTTACAGATGTATTCAAACACTGTAAGCAAGTATACCTATAAACAAATAAACAAAATACACCCATTATATCATAAAGCAATCTAAGTAAACAAAGAAACAATTATAATTAAGAATATATCAAATGAACAATATTTCTAAATGTCTTACAATACCGTGTGTTGACAATTATTACGGGTATGTTGAAACACAGGCACAAGTCGTATATAGTATACTAGTACAAAAGCCTAGGCTTTCAGGCCAGCTATATTGGTGGAAAATAACCATCAATATTTACAATAGCTAAGGGTCAGTGCAGAATTATCATATCTTGTTCTTTATTTATATATACAGATGCAATAGTTTTGCGTTCACTCCTTGAATTATCAATATGACTATCTTACATAACCCCTGTAATCTATCGTTAAAACAATAATATTGTCCCCAGTTTTTGTTTGTACCACTGAAATACTGATCTCGTTGTAGTATCAGCGTTAATGTATTCATTGTTATCGTATCATCAGGAATGTTAATCTTCGTGCAGGTTTGGCACGTGCCGGAGGATATAAGAAGCCATTTGAAACCAATTTTAACTGTTTTGTCACAATGACTTCCAAAAAATAATTTGATAATGAAGAATGGTGCAGGTAATATGCCATGTAGGACCCCCTGTGTATCTTTCACTAATAACAATTGAACAGTTTCAAAATAAGACAGTACAGGTTATTTTGAGCTGCTCCAGAGAGAGTGGAATGATACATAGGAGTCCGGAACCTTGCCATACTCTTACCTGGTGTATGTCCCGATTCGACGGACAAGGCGAGGGGATTCTGAGTAGCAAACCATATTTATTAAACCGTGATCACCTGTCGCAGAAAATAATTGTTTTAATGGTAAAATATTGTAGTTTATTTGAAAATTATCAGCCAATAAAGAATTTGATTGGAGATCAGTGATCACGCCTCACTAGTGCTGCAGGGTCGTGCCACTGGCTCACCAGTGCTGCAGGGTCGTGCCACTGGCTCACCAGTGCTGCAGGGTCGTGCCACTGGCTCACCAGGGCTGCAGGGTCATGGTCACTGGCTCACCAGTGCTGCAGGGTCGTGCCACTGGCTCACCAGTGCTGCAGGGTCGTGCCACTGGCTCACCAGTGCTGCAGGGTCGTGCCACTGGCTCACCACAGTGCTGCAGGGTCGTACCACTGGCTCACCAGTGCTGCAGGGTCGTGCCACTGGCTCACCAGTGCTGCAGGGTCGTGCCACTGGATTGTGCCGCAGGGTTTCTTCATCCATGTTAAAGACTACTTATTTTTCAGCTTGTCCGACTGGGGATTTAAAGTGGGCTTTCTGTTTATAGGAGTTTATTTTCCGTTAAAAACAGTAGGAATCTATATAATGATAGTAAAAGTAGGCCACAATTCCCGGATTCCTATATATCCTTTCACTCTCACGGGGGTGGCTCTTAATAACGTTAGATAATGTGTTTTTGAGCAGTAATTCAATTATTCTCCTGTTGATTTTACCCTGTTTGGTATACTGGAGGGGTGTGCCTCACTGACATCACTGAGTGTCGTCGGTGTTTTCTTGGACAAAACACTTTCCCTTAGCCTCGTCCATCGGATGAGGACATAACCCGGGCAGACCCATGTATCGGAGTCTATGCCCTGAGCAGATTAAAGCACCATAGGAATCTATTACTAAGGGTAGGGCATGTTCCCAGATACCTGTGTATCATTCCCCTCTCTCTGGGGCAGCTCAAAATAACCTAGAATGTGTTGATGAGTCATTAAACAACATTCAATTAGTATTAATATGGACAAATTCGTAGTGAACAGTTTGACATTAGTTTGACATTAATTGGGACTCGTCCAAAGATTTCAAACAAAGATTGGTAACTCAATATTGCAGCACCTGTTTAAAACCATATATTCAATTATCTGGTATGACTGATTTTATTGTTTATGTTCCTTGTGGAAATATGCATGATCCATAACTTAAATTGATAGGAGTCCTGACTTCTCCATCGACTTTTCCATTGTTGTCTAGAGTGGTCAAATAAATACTATTAACAAACAATTATAGAGGCCCCTAGAGACCAGTGAAGGCCATTTTACTTTGTAAGATTGTAGTTCTCATGCTTGCCAAACCAAATTAAGCGACCTCCCCCGCCAGTATCTGATCTGTCAGAAACAATTTATGATATGACAGCCACTTTAATTGGCTGACCGTCATAAATATGTAGATATGATGGAATGGAAATGAGTCTAATTAATATTAATCTATTCAAATTGAAAATTTATGAACTCTAACCCAAATAGAAATGACCCTACCATCAGTCATTACAAAATATGCCAGTTCATCAGATCTTACCAGTAAATTTCAGCTTTATAACCAGCTTTGTTTTCAAGTCTTTTGGTAAAAATGATTGGGTATTAAATTTACAAAACAAGAAAAGAAAACAAAAATACTGTCTGACTTTTAATTGCATGCTTATTAAGCAGTATTAAAATTGCCTGATCTAAAATCTAACCATCTTTTTTAGCTCTACTGGCCAAGGGCTCTATTTGCCCCAAATCTTTCAAAAAAAACTTAAATTGCAGTCACTCGCTTCATTGATATTATAATAGCCATGTTAGCCAGTAGAGCATCCACAGGCCCTCTTGGACCTCTTGTTGGGATTCTTTATCACCTTGACGTTTTGCAGTTTCTACTTAATTGTGCCCCTTGAGATATTTTCTAGTAAGTCTTGCTGAGTAACATGGTATTCCAGACAACAAAAAAGCTGTAATTAAATTTAAAACATGTTTATGTCACATGACCGGGGACTTAATGCAGCTGAAACACAATCAGCTTCCTGTCTGTGATGTGGAAAAAACAATTGTGCTGCCTCTGTCAATCCTGTAATCTTTCAGGATCCTGTCTTGTGTGTATATCGATGGATCGGTATGTTCAAAATCTTGAAGTTTTGTTAGCCGGAAGGCAACGGGGCAGAAATAGTGCACCGTTGCTATATGAACAATATGGCCGTTTGCCACACGTGTTGATGTATGATTTGCATTGCATGTTTGTTATTTACAATACAGGTGAATGTTTTATCACTGTTTTCATGTAAGTAAACTATAGATGGAGGGAAAAATGGCATTACAAGTGTTTGATGATAACTTTGATTTTGAACGCAAATTCGTTATAGCCGAAATCTGAGGCGCATCAAGCTGGAGTGACAACCAATATGGTGACCTTCTGGATACATTCGAGTTATGCTTCGAAAAAGTGAACGTGATATTGCGAATGATGGAGAAAACGGACCTGAAGGGTACCCGGCCTGGCTCAGGAATAACAGTAACTGGAAAAGTAAATCAATAAAAAAATGTGCAGACAACAGTGGTGCTGGGAGCAGGCATTTATAAATGGCATGATGTGTACCTTGTGCTAGGGGCAAGAATTTGTAAACGAAGTTTGGTTTAAACATATTTTATTTCAACATTTTTACGGGCTGGCGTGGCGCAGTCGGTAGCGCGGCGGATTTGTAACCGGAGGCCCCGGGTTCAATCCTCCGTGGTGCCACTGAGTTCCGTCGGTGTGTTCTTGGGCAAGACACTTTTCCTTAGCCTCGTCCGTCGGATGGGGACGTAAACCGGGCGGTCCCGTGTATCGGTCTATCGAGCACGTTAAAGAACCATAGGAATCTATTCGATAATAAGAGTAGGGCAGGTTCCCGGATTCCTATGTATCCTTCCCCTCTCTCTGGGGCGGCTCTAAATAACCTGTACTGTGTTGATGAGCCGTTAAACAACATTCAATTCAATTATACATATATATATTGTTACAGTACATGATTAATAGGATTGGAACGAAAGAAAACTCTTATGAGTTCCTCTCCTTAACAAACAAAGTTTGTGTATACCTTATCTGAATAAAATAAAGTAAAATAATTCTTAATTGTCAAATGTAATACTGGTAACTTTTTTTTTTCAACACACTTAATAAAATTGGTCTGGAAAAACCCGGTTCAGTCTGGTAAATTTGAAATTTTGACAGGCTGTATTTCGAGGACTTACGTGGACTATTTGTATGCTATATATATAAACTATTAATATGCGGAGTGGTGTTCCAAAGATAGCGATTCACAGATTAGAGCCAATCTGAATAGTTTTAGGGTCGCGTTAACAGCGTAGGTTTGTACCTCAAATAATGACCGATAAATTGTAGCCCATTATCATAATGAAAGTCACGTAAAACATCACATGGTAAAGATGCTGGCAATAAAAATCTTATCTTAAAAAAAAGTGTATGTCATATGGGTCACATAAAAAACTATATTTGGAAAATTGAGTGAAATGTTCAAACTATTCATGGCAGTAAAAATATGGTAGTGAAGATTTTTTTTTTATCAGTGTTTGTTGGTAACAATAACAAGTGCAACACGGATTCATTCTCTAATCTTAAATAAAATGACTTTGTAAAATTAAATAAAACAGCTGTTCTTTTATGCAAGTCTAAATTACATTCATCTTTATATTATACATTTTTTATCTGTGAACGATCTAGTCCAGTGGTAACCATGCTTGAATATTAACTAAAAGTTTAGGGTTACCAGACTTTATGGTGTAACATTTTACAAGTGGCGTTGACCTTGACTAAGTTCCTTGATCTGACTGCTTCATCTGTTGGTTGAAGATGCATGTACCAGGAGCTCTCTTCATCAGACAGCGCTTCCATGGTCGAGGGGTCGACGACGCTGCGTTTTAAACCTTCCCACTGTGAGCTCAGCTTGTTAGTAAGAAGGTGTCAATTCTTATGGTCGATTCTTACGGATGGCGGGAAGTGTACAGTACTGGTTCTACCCAGGTATAAGTGCGTGGTCTGCCTCCACTACAAAAATCGACCATCATAAATGGCCTTACATATGCTAAAAATAATGTAAAACACCATACAAACAAACAAACAAATCTTCATAAGACCGACAGACTCGAGAGTGGAATATTTCAAAAATACCATCTCGGATATTGAACGATAAACATATTTGATTTATATACATAAACAGGAATTGAATTGAAATGGGATTTTAAGGCGCACCAACACATGAAAGGTTATATGGCACCTAACAGGAATGAACATGCCAGGCTCATCCTCTATACATATGTAGTTTGTGACATGAATTAACAGAAAATGAATTTAAATTATAATTAAATAGCTTAAATAATGTTAAAATATGAATTAAAGGGTTTGATGTTTTGAGTCTTGAATCCCAGCAGCCTTCTCTTTTTTCCGTTGACCCTTCAAGGCGGTAGTCCTATTGTCAACCATTTTGTGTTTGTGATGTCTCTTATTTATACTTGTAACTATTGCTTGTTTCTGAGCGTGTTTTTGGTTGACTGTGGTCCTTGAATGCTTTATTTCCTGTTCGACTTTTATACTTTTGAGCCTGAGTTAACCCTTAACCTGCTACATATATATAATGGACTGTTCTTTCTTTAAATTAAGACTATTCCATTTATTTGACAAAGGGGTGTTTTGAGGAAAATGACTGATCAGCAGCCAGACATCAAACCATTCAATCCAATTAATAAAAAATAAAAAAATCTAAGAAAAGTTTATTGCAACTGCCTATCAAAATAACAAATTGATTTCAAACGGGTTATAAAATGCTAGAATAAATCCAAACTGGGCAATTACAAATTCATTGATATGTCATTTTGGACAAACCCATTTATCATATTTCTGCGTACATGGATACCTTTGTATGTGTGCGGTCACACATATAAATAACAATTTATATGTAAATGCTAATTCTACTGCTTTTGGTCAGTGACCCAAACTTATTATGCTAATGAACTTTAAGATGAAATGGGAAATTTGGATCATTTGGTCAACAGAAATATAGAATTAATTCATGTGAAACCACAGAAACTCCATAATGTGGTATTTTATCAATTCTGGTCATTTGTTGAACCATGTTGCTTTTTGTGATAATATTATTGAGAGTTTTCAGATTTCCCCCATAATTCTGGATTTTAATGGTAAAAGCGGCCATTAATGCATGGTCATTGACTGATATTGAACTTAAAATTAAACCTTTCATATGAGAGGATTTCTTACATATAGCGTTGCACGTGTATAAGCCTGCTCTTTGCCCCTGATCTCCGTGGCCGAGTGGTTAACGACTTTGCAGTATAAACCTTCGCCTCTCACCGCTGCGGGTTCGAATCTCACTGGGAGCTTGACTTGTAAGTGATGAAGTGTCGATTCTTACAGATGATGGGAGGTGTACAGTACTGGTTCTTCCCAGGAAAAGTGGGTGGTCTGCCTCTACTACAAAAGTTGACCGTCATATATAACCTTACATGTGTTGAAAATGATGTAAAACATCATACAAACAAACAAAATAAACCCTTGATGCATCATTTCCATTGCCTCCACCTTTTCTCAGTCCCCTGACTGCCACTAGTTTCTGTGCTCACTGCCCCCTTTCATTTCACGACCAATACATTTAAATACAGTTCTGCAGGTGTGAAGGTTCTAGGCCCATTCTGCATACCGTGATACTTTGTACCTTGATGTTAATGGAGGGGTCTGGAATGTAAATTCCTGTTGGCGCCATATAACCTTTTTGTGTTGTGCCGTAAATTCAATTCAGTTGTCCAAACCACAAGCCAAATGTTCCAAAAAGTCTTCTAATATTTTATATAATTATATAAGGTTTAATTGTCACTGTAAACAACTTTGTTTTGACATCTATGGTCAATTAAAGTTTCATTTCCATTTGACCTAGCAGTCAAACTGGCAGGTTTTATTAATATTTATTTATATCAAAATATAAGATAATTTGCTTCCCAACAAACCACGTCTTTGTCTTTCAGCATAATTTTGGGCGTAAAACGTTTTACAGAGGGTGACGATGCGTATCATTTAATTTCCATATTTCGAGCAGATAAAATTGGGTCACTTTTGTTTTGAAATGTGGGTCGATTACGAAAAGCTTGCGTGTGGTTTAAATGCCTTTGTTACGGAACGTAGACTGGTAATTTAAAGAACTTGATAATATGAACCAGAGACAATTAGTGAATATGAAGTAATTCGATAATTTGTTAAAATCTTTCAAATATAAATGTCCGGTAATTGAATATGTTACAATATGCATTGTTTTCATATAATTTATAGAGGGAGCTGGTTGCCTGCGTGCGGAGCTTGTGATAAAAGACTTTTAAATTGCTGGTATACTGTTTCCTTGTGTAGGTTTTATTTCAACAATTTAGAATCCGTCCTATAGAAATTGCTCTGTATCATGAATTAATCCTATCAATTGCTGTTTTTTTACTAATCTTTGGTGAACTCTACTAAGTCAATTTTGTGTTCACAATTTTTAGTAACAAAATGTTTGCTGCAAAGATGAAAGAGCCGGGTATAAAATTAGGTTGATTGATTGATTGATTGATTGATTGATTGATTGATTGATGTTTGGTACTATAAGCTCCCTTGGCCGACATTCAGCATTATAAAGGGTAGGATGACGGTGGAAGGTATACAGTACTGGTTTTACACAGGAAAGTGTGGGTGGTCTCCACCACAAAAAATCGACAATCGTATTTATATAGCCTAAAATTCGCTAAAAACGATGTAAAGCTAGATTCAACCAGCCAACCAAAGGGTAGTACTAGGACTGGTCATCCCCGTGTCAGTGTTATGTGACTGGGTGGGGTATAATGTCATGTGTCTACGGCTTGGTGTTCCAGTGTGACAGCACTAAAAAGTTGAATATTGAGCACACTACTATAGGTAGACACTGCCGTGATCTGACTAAAAGACGTTAGCTCTATAAGCACTCGGTGGCCGGGATAGTAAAGGTGCTGCATCTAAAACTATCTCACCTCTTGCCACTGTGGGTTTGAATCCCACTGGGAGCTGGACTTGTCAAGTCAATTGTTACGGATGGCGGGAGGTTACATGCAATAATAGTTCTACCTAGGGAAATGGGATCGTCGGCCTCTACCACAAAAAAAAAATCAACCGTCATGCATGTATGGCCTAAAATGTAATTTTAATGACGTAAAACACCATTCAAAACAAACCTCTACGTACATATACGTACATAGTCGTTAACAATCCTCATAAAGATAAAGCTGTAACAACTTTTCACCCACGTGCCCTTAAAAGGATGTAACTCATTGAAAGTATTTCATTATGAAATTTAAAGTCAGGTAAATTTTCATGCATGGTTGCAGGAATTATTAACTTGTTGTTGAAACATATGCAAAATACCAAGCATATTTTCTCGCTTTGTTTGAAGTTTTAATTTTGCATGAATCACTTGGGGAAGAATTTAAAACTGTCATGTATTATGCAAGTAACCTTTTCATTTACGATGTTTTGTCGTCATGGGGTGCCTTAGAAGGTGAGTGGGAGAACGTGTTACCTGCTGATTCTCAGCTCAAGTTTTTCAATGGTGTTTTGCTTCATTTTTAGCACATGCTAGGCTTTATATGACGGTCGATATTTTTTTTGTGGTAGAGGCAGACCACCCTTTTTTTCCTCGGTTAAACTAGTACTGTATACCTCCCAGCATCTGTAAGAAGCTCAGAGGATAGACTTAATAATAAAAAAATAATAAATTTGATAAGAATGCCCTCTTGACATTTTGCATAACGCCCGGGCTCTACTTTTAGGGGAAATACGGTATTGTGGTTTGCAGATAAAGAGTGGGAGAAGGTGTTACATGTTGCATCTTTACATGCCTGTACGGTTTAAGTTTCAGTGTCAGCCTCGTCTTTTGAGCCTGCTTGATGCCCTAACTTCATAATTAAAAAAGGCAGGAAGTGTTGACATCAGGTTAATCCTGTTACAGGGTTATGTTCATTTGGTGGTAATAAGGTGGGAAATACAACCTCAACCTCCTTAAAGTGTGTGAGAATATAAGAATCGTTCATGGGAATTCTAACACAAGGTTTAACTGTCTTTATATGTCTCTGCCGAGTTCTGAATAAAACAGTTCCCTATCCTCACAAGATTACCTCTTTTTGTTTTCTTCTTGTATACAGGGGCTGGCATGGTGCAGTCGGTAGCACGGCGGATTTGTAACCGGAGGCCCCAGGTTCAATCCTCAGTGATGCCATTGAGTTTCGTCTGTGTGTTCTTGGGCAAGACACTTTCCCTTAGCCTCGTCCATCGGATGGGGTCGTAAACCCAGCGAACCCGTGTATCGGTCTATCCTCCGAGCACATTAAAGAACCATGGACATCTTTTCGATAATAAAAGTAGGCCACGGTTCCTGGATTCCTATGTATCCTTCCCCTGTCTCTGGGGTGGCTCTAAATAACCTATACCGCATGCATATGTGTTGATTGATATGTGTTGAGCCGTTAAACAGCATTCAATTCAATTTTCTTTTATACCATTGACATATTGCACATTGACATGGCCAAGAATTGTTTTGTATGTTTACTTGCACAATGACATCATGCGATGTGGACGTTTTCATCGTCATGTTACAGTCGATGCATGTGCTTTTTACATATATCCGTTTGTAAGATAATTTTTTCTTTCGCATTTCAAAACTTTATCCAGCCCTCCAGCACACATACTCTCTTTGTATCATTCTCTGTATATTCTTTCTCCTCACTTTCTGTGTCTCCTCACCCCCACAGTTATTCTCTAAATAGATGGCGGGACTATAACCCTTAAACACATTATTCCAAAATGTCAGTTGAGACCTAGAACTCCATTAATTACCATTAAAATATAGACAAAAGTAAATGCAGCTGTATTGTTTTGAGATGTTGAATAGCCAAGTTTTATGATGACTCCTCATGTCATTTAGTATTGTTTTATTACCTCTGTCTTCATGTTTTAGTAGATCATACAAACCATCTTGACATAAAAACCAGTAATATAATAATAGAACATCTTGACCGCTCAGAAGTAGCCCAGGAATTAATTATCTCCCTTTTGTTATTAATGTCGGTTATGGGATAATCAATACAAAAGAGTTATTTAGCGCTACTACAATAAACCACTGCTACTACAATAACCACTGGGAGGAGTTGGAGAGAATATGACTCTGGTTCTTTATTTGTCCATTCCATTTAATGGACAAAAGCAGCGAAAAAAAGTCACCTGCTTTAGTGCAATGTTTGACAGGGTTTTGAAGTAACCTGTTTATGTCCCTATCGGACGGACGAGGCTAAGCCCCTCTTAATACAGCTTTCAAATAAGTTGGAATTAAGGTTGATGGAGATTTTAACCTGAATTGACATTGTAACTTTTTTTCAAATGTATTCATAAAAATCCCCATGTTGGCTTAACTTTGGTAGTGTGTCTTTGCATGGTTAATATTATACCCAGGTGTATAAATTTGTATCTTTGAACTCTTTCTGCGGCATGTCATTATTTTCAGTATCCAAACAACTTGCCATTGTGTTGTGCATGCGCCAGCAGGTTTTGTCACGTTTTCACATTCTGCAAGATGTTCAAGTTGATAACACTTGCACATTCAGGTTGTTCTAATTGTTATCTGTTTCATCACCCCTACTTTGACACTGATACAGATCTTTGGGTTTGACAAAGGTTTCAATCTTTAGCTAGCATATGTTCGGTTTTTGTCACCAATGCACAATAGTAATTTAGAGTTATTTGAGCTAGTGAGAAAAGATGTCGGGAGGAAAGTGAATTTGTATGAAAATGTTCAGTTTTGTAAAAAAAAAAAAGGAAAAAAAAGAAGATAATTCTTCGTCATTTAGATCTAATTTATGCATTATGCGACCAAACTGGCTAGACTTTTTTTATAGTTTCTTTGTTAAAAATTTAAATTCCATTTTAATAAAAAATCTTCTACAATAAGAACTAATAGATGAATTTGTGACCGTTCAGGTCTGAGATTTTGTCACGAATGTACAGAGTTAATTATAAGGTAAGAGCAAGTGTGAAAAGATGTCGAAAGGAAATATTTTAAGTTTTTCCCCCAAATTATTTTCCTTCATCATCAATTGTGAAGTTACAGCTCTGGCTGAAGCCATAGCTATCAAATATGACTTCTAATGAAAACTAGACATTGAACAACAGATTGTTGTGTTTGGATATAGCGCAGTTGGTAGTGAACTCGCTTTTCAACATACAACCCGGGTTCAGTTTCCCAACTTGGTGTTGTTAGTGAGAGAGTATAGCAGTGGCTGGCCCTGACATGTAGGTTTACTCCGGACTCGCAGGCTGTCATTTAAGCATTTAAGGACCACAGTCAAACGAAAAACATGCATCGAAACAAACAACAATTACAACGATAAACAAGATGCCAGGTATGTACCATCACAAACATAAATGGGTTGACAATATGGCTACCGCCTCAGTGTCAAAAAGGCTGCTGGGTGTTCTAGGGTACAGCAAACCTCATCACTGTTACCCTGTTGTCATCCCAATAAAACTGGACAGTGTAAATAAAGAAATCCCCGCCAGGCTGTATCCTCCAACAAACTATGCAGCATTAATAGGCAACATAATAACAACAGGGATGATCATGTATATATGAATATATAACAACAAAAGGCTTAGAAAGTCATACTCACTGTAAATTATCACGATAATGTAGTAGTCAGTGCACTGGATTGGTGAACCAGCCATCATGGGTTTGATCCCTCGCCTCACTAGTCTTTCAATCAATCAGTCAGACAATCAATCAATCAATCAAGCAATCAATCAATCAATCAATCAATCAATCAATCCATCAGGTTCCTGGATTTCTATGTATCTTTTCCCACCCCACCTCCCCTTTCTCTCTAGGGTGGCTCTAAAAAACATTAATGTGTTTTATGTGTTTGATAAGCCATTAAACAACATTCAGTTCTTTTTGCAATAGTTATTGCCTTTTAGGTTTTTTGCTTGGTTTTAGGCACTCAAAAAAACACTATTGTAATTATTGAATGTTTATTTGAAGGCATTGTTCCATGATGTGTGAAGCAATGAAAATAATGATTTCCTACACTGCAATTTTATAGGTCCCTCGGGGTGGTATCTTAAATTGGTTAAATGGATGATAATTGTAATTTGTATACATTAGGAGAGTGGTAATAGTAGTTTCAATGTAGGTTAATACCTGAATAATTGTACATCGTAAACTTCACTTGAAAATAGCACAATGCCTTAAAACATAAATTTCATTAAAAAAAAAAAACTATTGAGCCATAGCAAATTAATTGCTAGATTCTCATCCCTGCCCCGCCCCCGTTTTTTTATGCCGCCCCGATAAGTTTTATTTCTTCCAAAAAAAAAATAAAAAAAATAATAATAATTAAAAAAATTGCTGAAGTATGAAACACTATTTAAAATGTGTTTTCAATCTTGGAAGTACTCAGTTGTATGTTTTACTATTTTTACCTTGTGCCGAGGCCATTTTCCATTTGTCGTATAAAATAAAAAAAATCACCCCTGGCTCCTATTTTGAACTAAATTTGGATGAGAAACTAGCAATTAATTTATAATGGCCTTGGCAAAAATGATTAAGAGACAAGAAAACTCTGAGGCTTGTCTTTTGCCTGAACTTTCCATTGGATTTTTTTTTTTGGCAGAATCTTTTAGGACCATCATGATAATTCTTTAAATTAATTTCAAGAAAAGAGAGAAAAAAATGTGAATAAGATTATGTTATCTAACATTATAGTCAAACACGCTTTGAAACCATTTCGTTTTTGTTTTGTGTTGTGTTTAACGTCATTTTCCAGCAAATTTTAGGCTATGTATGTATCGATATTTTGTGGTGGAGGCATACCCCCATTTATTCCTGAGTAGAACCAGTTCTGTATACCTCCCATCATCCATTAGAATCGATACATTCTCACTTACAGCTCATCGATGACGGGAAGTATGCAGTACTGGCTCTACCCAGGAATTTGCTTTAAGAGATCACTGTCTAAGTTTGAGTTTCCAATTGTATTGTTTTAAAAAATACCAGTATTAAGCGACCACCTGTGTCAGAATAATGTGACTGGTGGGTATCATGTCTACTACGGCGTGGTATTCCAGTGTGGCAGCACTATAAAGAAACCATTGAGTTCGCTGCTTCAAGTAGAAATATCATCACATCACACACAAACACACAGATAAAAGTCCAGACTCAATTGTACCTTTGACCGTCGGGTAGAACGCCTGTCGGTTGCTTGGTGGACGGATTATAATCATTAGAAATACACACACACACACACACACACACACCCACACACACACACACACACACAGACCACCGGTGTTAAGAGACGCGTTTTGTTCTTACTCTTAATACAGGATGACTATAAACATGTAACCAAGGAATCATTCTGTAGTAAGGGAAGGGCACTATTCCTGAACTCCTGTGTCCTTCCCCTGTCCCTGGGGCAGCTCTAAATAATCTAAATATTCTCTGGATGATATCTCTATAAGACTTCATCTTCTGTTTTAATCCTTTTTTATATATACAAAGAGAATATTGTGAAAATGTTTTTAGACCAAATAATTTGCATGATTTCTTAGATCTATTAATAAAAGACTGCTCATTGCAACAAAAAGCAACAAAAAAGGATTTTAAGGATATGTATACATTATTATCAGATTTTTAGCTCTACTGGCCGAAGTTGATGTTATAACAGCCATATTAGCAAGTAGAGCGTCCACAGGCCCTCTTGGGCCTCTTGTTTTTGGATAATATTAGCAGAACTAACCTTGCAAGCCAATGGACAATAACCTTCCAAGCATAAATTCTACTTTAATTTCAATATGACAAGATTTTAAACTTAAATTTAGTGTGACTGACCACCCATCCTTATGATGCTGTTTTTCTGGTCTTGTATATTCACAAAAGGAAAGTTTGAATAGAAGTATGCAAACTTCTGTCCGGTTTATCGATCCGTAAGAGATTAATCAGGTGTACCGAGAGACACCACCAGTACCATCAGTACCAGGGTGACGTTGTGAGTATGCATTTTAGACGTCATCAGCCATTCGGTTTGTATATTTACTTTAAGTTTGTAGATACTTATGGTATAAATGGTCTCATCTTAATTGGCAATGATCTGAGATACTCAAGTTTAAGCTGTGTAATGCTATTGAAATGAATTGAGATTTTACGTCCCATTAACACATCATATTAGGTTTTATTTTATGATAATCAATGAAATACTGTATTTTATCAGTGAAATAAAAGTGTTATTTCAGTTTTATTTTCACAGTAGCTGCCAACTAGGACTACGTTTTCTAACAAAAACAGTAGTTTTCCTAAAAAATTGCTTGTAAAATCATAAAATAATCAGAAAATTTGTTGTTTTGTCGTGATAACATATCTTATATCATCTTGAAGTGAGAAGACTTTTATATAAAGTTTTTTAAATATTTATAAAAACTTACATTCACATACATCATGACTTCAGTTTCGTGTTTAAATTTACATTTATTTGAATATTTAGCTTACCAGTATATAAATACCTTAAAATGATAAATAACAACAATATCATAGTATTAAGAAATGCATTCAGCTGCTAAAATAGGTATGAGGGTAGCCACAAATGAATTTGATACTGCCACCACAAATAAGTTGTAATAGAGTAACTAACTACGTGAAAATTACTGCTTCGCATTCGTGAAAATATAAAAAAAATCACTTCTCGATGAAATAAAATATGTTATTCACTCCAAAACAACAAATATCCTCTATATATTGGGACAGTAACATGAGGGAGATAAAATGGATGATGAGGTTCCCATGAGACGGGGAGAAAATCCATGCGCGACAGAAGTCTAGCTTTCACACAATCAAATACTTGACGGAAAATTTGACCGTCATTTATAGCCTAAAACATGCTGAACATGAAGTAAAACACCATTCAACCAACCAATAAACAAATAGGAAAGTTTAAGTATGTCACTTTTAAGGATAAAAAAATTATAAGTCCTTTTAAATTTTGTCAACACATTGTATTCTTATTATTATGGAGACGGGATGATGTTATAAAAACTTACATTCACAGACATCATGACTTCAGTTTACATTTATTTGAATATTTAGCTTACCAGTATATAAATACCTTAAAATTATGAATAACAACAATATCCTAGTATTAAGAAATGCATTCAGCTGCTAAATAGGTAGCCACAGATGAATTTGATACCGCGACCACAAATAAGTTGTAATAGAGTAACTAACTACAATTAGGAACCCTTAACCTGCTAATATATATAATGGTATGTTCTTTCTTTGAATTAAGACCATTCCATGTATGTGACAAAGGGGTGTTTTGGGGAAATGACTGGTCAGCTGCCGGACATTGTAAACCCTGACAGCCTGCGAGTTACTTGCACTCGTTGGCTGATCTGGGTTTACAATGGATGCCAAAGGCTGTTATAGGCGTGCTTAGCAGGTTAAGGGTTAAACAACCTAGATCAAGCAAGCTGAATAATAAGACAGGAGCGCTCTTATAAAATGTAAAAAAAAAAAAGAAGAAAAAAAAGTTTTTGATATTTTGTAAATAATATCAAAATTCTACTATTCATCCTGGCTAAGTGACCTTAAGAAGGCAGGAACAAGAATAATCTTTAATCCAAGTTGTTGTAAAAATAAGTTGTTTTATGAATTCCCCTAATAAGAGCACATGCAATAATAAAAGCGCACCCTCACGTTTTCTTTTTTCATTTTATAAGAGCGCACCTTTGCCATTTTGCATATCACCTGGACTTTACCCATAGGGTAAATACGATAATCATTAAACTTCCACCAACCTAACTGTTGTGACCCTGATCAGAAACTGTAATTTGTTTATTTCAAATTTGAAGGTTTGTGATTTTGTTCATTGTTTTCTAATCCTGTTAATCAGCTAATCCTACTAATCATCCTGGCTAAGTGACCTTTAGAAGGCACGAACAGGAATAATCTTTAATCCAAGTTGTTGTAAAATTATGATTTACTAAAAAAAAGCAATGTTAATAAAGTTAAATAAACGAGTATTAATTTAAAGAGAGAACAACCAACTGTTTTGCCACATTTGAGCAATTAGCCACTTTTAGTCACAATTTTACTTTTGACAAGTGATAATTTTTTCTACCTACAATATACAAAGTTGGCAAAGAGAGAACCTACAATCTAACCTTTTCTGCTTTCAAAATAGTGCAGTTTAACCATCATGTTGGTATCAGAATAGTATCTTTTTCTATTTGGAAATTTTTAAGAGCTTTAAAATAATCTATAGAGCTAGTGTCCACAAGAATGGTTGATTTTGAATCTCCACCAATAATTTGATTGCCCTATCAGTTTCAAGATTTCCGCCGAAGTAATGGATAGATCAGCAGCAATTACAGGTCGCCCCGGAGATTGATTGATTATAACCCACTACAATTATTGTCAACTGCCATTTCTGTCAAATCAAAAACCACAGCAATAAACTTCAATAGCGTAGCGTTGATTCTGATATACAGTCGAATAAGATCATTAAGAAGTAATAGTTTTTCCACATCGCCGACTTGGTTTATTTCATCATGCATTAATAACCCCTTTGATGTCAATATTAAGTTTCATGTTGGTATTTTTGTGTACATCATAAAAAAAAAAGTTAAATTAGGCTAGATTGAGACATTAACATAATTGTTTTACCTTTGTACCTATAGCTACCAATCAAAAACAAGAATTTGCGCAGTGTTTTGCATAGGTCATGTATTTCTATGTAATATTTTTGGTTTGAGATGAGTGAAAAAATGCCACTAAGTGCATAGACACAGTGTATGCCCTATTATCGTGTTTTCATGCTTCAATAAACCTTCTCAAAAAGAGCCCTATCCCTTACCTTAACAGAAAATCCAGGATGGGTGTAAATCAATCTTAACATGTTGACAAATTTAAAAAAAAAAACTAAATGAAAATGAAAACATTCAATTACATGCCTTATTATTGTGCGATTAGGTAAGTCAAGCATGCATAAAGTTGTTTTGGTGTCTTCCTAACCATAGAACAAAGAAATAAAACATAACAGGTGATCAATTAGCGTGACCTTAATTGATAATAACTGCAGTGCATGTAGGTGTAGTACAGTATTACGGCTGTTTATTATGATGGTGGTGACTATTTATGACTGTTTATGACCAAGTTATTAATTACTGATAATTGATAAGACAGCCTCCACACTTGTGTACCTACAGGAAAACACCCACCCTATGTGCAACAGTTAGTTGATGGGCGCGGCGGCCCAGTGGATAGGAAAGTGGTCTCCCAATCTCGAGATCACGGGTTCGAGTCTTCGGCGCCACTGGGGTTCATCGCGGAGTCCTTCCCTAAGACTCGTTGTTGGATGGGCCTTGTGGTCATTTAACGGGCATTCCTGTTTATCCAAGTCTGTCCTCCAAGCTAGTTAAAGAACCATAGGCAGCTACTTGACAGTAAGAGTAGGGCCTGGTTAGCGGATTCGTATGCATCCTACTCCTCTCACTAGTGTGGCTCAAAGTAACCTAAACAATGTGTTGGTGACCCTTAAACTACAGTTCAATTGTTGATTTATTAACAGGTCTCTGGTTGGTTGAATGGTGATTTATTAACAGGTCTCTGGTTGGTTGAATGGTGATTTATTAACAGGTCTCTGGTTGGTTGAATGGTGATTTATTAACAGGTCTCTGGTTGGTTGTATGGTGATTTATTAACAGGTCTCTGGTTGGTTGAATGGTGATTTATTAACAGGTCTCTGGTTGGTTGAATGGTGATTTATTAACAGGTCTCTGGTTGGTTGAATGGTGATATATTAACAGGTCTCTGGTTGGTTGAATGGTGATTTATTAACAGGTCTCTGGTTAGTTGAATGGTGATTTTTTACCAGGTCTCTAGTTGGTTGAATGATGTTTAAGTCCATTATATGCTTTATATGACGGTCCGGTCTTTTTGTTTTGTGGTGGAGACAGACCATATACCTTTTTTCCTGGGTAGAACCAGTACTGTATATCTTCTGCCATCTGTAAAATTTACGCTTTCTCACTTACTCGAGCGCCCAGTGGGATTCGAACCTGAAGTGGTGAGAGGCAAAAAGGTTTCCAATGCACCGTCTTTACCATCCTGGCCACGGATGTGATAACAGGTTTCTAGTTATAAGCATGCATATACCTAATCATGGATGTATGTTTTCATCTTTACCATTGGTTGAAGATTTTTTCAAGCAGATCCTATATCAGTGGTTCTGGCGTCTCCGTTTTAAGAGGGTCAAAGTTGTTTCAATTTGTAAGGTCAAACGTTGTCTTGTCATTCGTTTCAATATTTCTCACAATCTTGCCCTTTTGAAGAGGTGACACAATGCCCAAATGTTTCCAATTCTACTTTTCTTTCTATTATAACAGTGGGTGTAACCCGACTAAATATCAGTTTATTACAAAATCTCAAGGTTTAAATCAGGGCGATCTAAATTCTTTTAAATAATGGGTGGATGTAAAAATCGTGAACAATTATTTCCTCCTATTTTTATAAGTGATAGGACTTGGGTATAATTTGAATTCAATTATTTAGGGCACATTTAAATCTGACTCAATTATAAACCTTCAAAGTGTATACATTTCACATACAATAAAATAAAATACCCTCTGGTTCTTTAATTTCCATTTCTGGATGAATTTGATATATCATCACAGTGTTGCATTTCTTAAATTCACACACATGAAAGACAAAAAGCATTGGGATATCAGTGTTTTTTTAATGCCTAATTTGGGGCCGTTATTCGGCCCCAAATTTGGGGCCGTTATTCGGCCCCATTCACAATGCCAAAAAGTATACTTTTTTCACAATTATATCCAAAAAATTCACAATCTGAAAAAAAAATAATTTTTTAGGGTAAATACAGACCAGTAAGGATACTGGTCTTAATATATGCTGGTGTTAAAACTAGTCTGTATTTACCAAAAACAAAACTTAAGACCAAGGGATATTAAACTGTGAAATTAAAAGTGAAAAAAGTTTCTTTTTCTTTTGTTATAATATTTCACAATTTTCACAATTTCTGGAAAAATGCCGCTATTTTTCACAATGGCACAGGCTGCATTCACAAAACACATAAAAAAACACTGGATATAAATAAATAAATACATAAACAAACACAAATAAATAAATAAATAAATAAATAAAAATAAATGAATGAATGAATGAATGAATGAATGAATATGAATGAATATGAATGAATGAATGAATGAATGAATGAATGAATGAATGAATGAAAACAGGTCGACATGAGTATCCATGTGAAAGAGGAAAATCTCACCTGAAGGGTCAGAAGAGTGGTCAGAATTGCAACCAGGAACGACTGGCTCTGCCGGATTATTTTTCTCCCATTCATGGAAACAGTAAGTTATTTCAATAATTCTATTTGATTTCACGTCGGAATAAGGAGAAATGAATGTGACGTGCCTGTTGTAAGATAGTTATCTCACATGAGAAAACACCTAACAATTCAGAACTCACTGGCGCCAATGATTTTCTTCTGTGTACACGTCCTTAGACAAGACCATTTCTGTCAGTCTTGTCCATCAGATAGGAATGTAAACTGGTTGATCAGAATCTGTCCTCCCAAAACGTTAAAGAACCATTGGCAATAGTAGGAGCAGGACAGAGTTCCTGGATTCCTATATCGAAGGGTCATCGCAAAACTATTGTAACTACATATGCATAAAGAAGGAGATACAATAGTTCTGCACTGAACCCGCAATATTCGTCCTTCCCCTCTCTCTTCGGTGACTAAATAACCGAAGATTAATGTGTTAATGAGCATGTAAACAACGACTCAATTTAATTCGTCTTCAGGCCCAACCAATTAAATAGCTTGAATGCATATCGTTAAGTCAATGAGGCATCAAACAGAATAAATTTGGAAAATGAATAAATATTCAAACCAAAATTTTCCCCTTATGTTTGGCATTACCTTGATTATCTTACAAATATCGTGTCATCATGTCTTCCACATACCCCACCTACAATTTACTATTCATTGACACTCTTTGTGTCTGCTGGACAGCCCTTTTGCACAGGTGAAGATTTCCTGATTTCCTATTGGCTATATTACAAAAGTGATTTTATAATAACATATATTTATAGTGCAAGTAAATATTACCTTCAAAATGGAATGAATAACCCCGATCAGAGGGACTTGTTATGAGGCGTCAATAAACCTACAAAAATTAAAAGAAATTAAAAAGAAACTAATTTTCTTATTCAATTTGTCTAGCAACTTGAAGGACAAATGCGATATGATTAACAATAACATTGTAATTATGATAATTAAAATCGCACAAAATTTCCAATTATGTATAATTGAGTCAAATAGTAGTAAATTAACTTCAGGCATAGTATATAATACATTCTTTTTATATAGAATTGAACTGTTGTTTAATGGCAGATCAACGCGTTATCTTAAAGGAACACCCGGCAATCTTGATAATTTTTAAAAACTTGCGGTGTCCCTTTAGTTTTGGTACAAAATTTGCATTTGTTCATTTATTAATATTAATTATAAGAAAAGTATAAAGCAAAGTATTTTTGCACGTTAATAGCTGTTGATTATTTTGCACCAATAATATATTTAAACATATGGTAGAATAAGAAGAAACATGGAAAACTTAAAAAAAATATTTTTAATTATATGCAAGCACAAATTCAAAATGTTACTCAATAAATAAATTGAGATGCTAATTTTAGTGATTTATAACAATTTCAAGATTGCAATGTGTCTCTTTAAGTAACTGAAGTCGCCCCGGAGACTAAGGGAAAGCACAGGAATCTGCCATCCGTGCTCTACCCCTACTATCGAATAGCAAATTGCAAAGAAAGAAACGTACTAATGCTGCTTGTATTACAATCCATAAATAGAAAATATTTAATGAACACATTTTTTCAACACAATCTACCACATTGTTACACGAGAAATAAATAAGCAAATCGTTCTAAATAAATTGATCGCCCATAAAACGAGAATAACACCTTTTTGGTAGCCTTTATAATTAGATTTTTATTGTATATTTAATGATAAAATAATGATATCGCTGAAGTAAAACATATTGTTTTACGGTCAGGTGAAGGTGGGTTGATCGTGACGATATATACACAACAATGCCTGTAGGGTGGTCAATGGTCATCTTCGCTGGACAAAAGACAGATAACATACAATTTGCGACTGGACGTTAACAGCCTCTTGGTTGTAAAAGTTAATGACATTACCGGTTTATGAGAATGGATCCCCCATCTTTGGTGACTCATGTCACTTAGACCACAGACAATGGACAGTTACTTTGTACTTATAGAACACAAGCAAGGGGTAGTTATGCTGAAAGTGGCAATTTATTTGCGTTTACTTTCGTGTTCATGATGGAAACTTCGATACACTAGGTTGATTGTTACAGGTCATGGTAATGTTGTTTCTTTGGGACGGGTTTGTCAATTTGTCGGTAAATCACAGCAGAAAATTAAACATCACTCTCATCATTAATGGCAGTATCATCTTCATCATCATCCTCATCATCATCATCAGAATCATTCATCCTCATCATCAGTCCTCTTCAAATTTCATCAACATCATCATTATCAAATATCGTCCTCTTCAAAATCATCAAACATTAACATCATGAATAATCGCATCGTCAGTCATCATCATCTTCAGCCATCATCATCAGTCATCATCATCAATCATCATCATCAGTCATCATCATCAGCCATCATCATCAGCCATCATCATCAATCATCATCATCAGCCATCATCATAAGCCATCATCATTATCATCATCATCATCAGTCATCATCAACATAATCATCATCATTATCAGCATCACCAGCTTTATCGTCTCATCGTCTGCATCAACATCATCGTCATCAAATAATGTTCTCTATAAAAATCATCAACCATCAACATCATCAATCATCCTCATCCTCATCAACAACATCATTAACATGAATTCATCTTTATTAGCAGTTTTATCACATCATCATCATCATCCATCACATCAGTGGCATCAGCAGTATCATTATATAGCGCAAGGAAGTCTGGAAGTTCCTTTTCAGTCCTCAATCGCAACTAAGTTTGATATTACAACTTGCAATCCTAGCTCGTGTGCTGTATTTCCCATAATGGTCAGGGGTGTAGTCAGAGCCTTTTGGAGAATACACCCTGGGGAAGGTTGCGGGAGGGGGGGTGGGGGCCGAGAAAATTTTTAAATTTGAGTGCAATTTCGGAGGTTTGTGGCTTCATTTGAGCGAGATTTTGGAGCCTCCATTCATTAAGTTTGTTTTTAATAAATAAAAATAAAAAAATCACCCACTACCCCACTTCAATTTTTATTGCTGATTTAAAAAAATAATATTTTTTCACATTCGATTTTCTAGAGTAAGCCCGGGCGTACAGGAGTATGCCTAAATACGCCCCTGCTGGTAGTGACTGGACGCTACGCAAAATGCCAAGGGAGCACTCTTGTAAAATGTAAACAAAAATATGTATTGAATTTTGATGTTTTGGGGGGGATTTCTGGATACAAAAAGATCAAAAATGTATTTATATATACAGAATAATGTTGTTGTTTTTTAAAAGGTCTTGAGGCGCTACTATAGTGGGGAGGAGCTCTTATAAGGGAAAATACGGTACGTTTGTATACTTACCAAATGATGACCCTTAGAACACTTTTTATTTTTTTAATAGTAGAAAAAATAACACATTTTGCCAATAAATCTGTATTTATATAACTCGATAGTTAATGACATAATGGCGCCTTCTATTAAATCAGTTAAAAAACATTTTCCAGCAGTTTCAATCAAAGAAATTGTTTTCATCTGTTGTGATAAATGTACCCACGGCGCTGCCACTATTAGGGTCAACCTATCAAGGTCTTTTGGTTTGATACAGTAGCAATCTTAAATCCATATTTGGTTTGTATTATATGTTATATGATCCTGAAGACAGATATGAAATTATGAACTGTCTTTTGAAATTTAATGGCTTTTTTTCTACAAAAATAGGGGTCAGAGATCTTTTAAGAAATGATACCAAATGGGCACGATATGTTTGTGAGTATATGGTTTCTTTTAGGGCTGAAAAGAATCTCTCAAAATGAGGTCAAAGGATTACAAAATCGTATAGTTTATAGATAGATGTATATCATATTTTTGGCTACCATTTGTATAGTGTAATATTATTATTTTTTATTTGTTAAATTTCTATATACTTTCAATATCCCCTGCAACGCAGCATTTTGGGAGGGTATACACTTGTCACATCTGGAATTGAATTGAATTGGATTTATAGTCGCACCAACAGCTAAGGTCATATGGCGACTTTCCAGCTTCCACTGGTGGAGGAAGACCCCAGGTGACCCTCCGGGCAATTTTCATGCAAGAGCGGGCACCTGGGTAGAACCACTGACGTACCACCGACGTACCGAAAGCCAGATTGATAGCTTCCTCACATAAAGGTTCCTACGCCCCTAAGGGATCGAACCTACAGTGGTGAGGGGCAAGTGATTTCAAGTCAGAGACTCTATATGTAACCACTCGGCCACGGACGCCCCTTGTCACATCTGAAGCACAACTCCATGGCCACTCAATGTATGTTCATGAAACAATTATCAAGTTAGGGGTATTGTGGTGTCTTCTTTCCTGTATATGCTTTTGAGGCCGGAATGATGATGCGCAGCGTTTGAAACATTCTTGCCTCTAACCGCTGCGGGTTCAAATCCCATAAAAATATCAACCATCATAAATACTAGTATGTAGCCGAAAATGTCGTAAAACACCGTTCAAACGAACATCTTTCTAATATCAATTATCTTTGGCATTTCCATGGAAACAAGATTTGTGAGTTTGTAAAAAAAAATATTTGCTCCAAATCTGCGTGAAACTTGCCACACATCATCATGCTGGTTTAGTGATCGGTCTCGTGGTATATTTTGATAAATGGAACTTTCTAATATCAGTAGTTTTGACATTTCCATGAAAAATGTAATTGGATATCCTTTAGCTATTTTCGTGATAATGGGGCCGACCATAAAAATGTTTTGGTTTGCTGTTTTTTTTACCTATCTATCCACGAAAAAGGTCCCTACCGAAATTATTTTATAGCAGTTCTTTAACATATATTTTTGTTTTTTTGTTTTACTATCTTTAGTATATTTTTCTTTAATTTCTTAAGTTTTTTACTGTCTTCGGAAAAAAAACACCTACCTACCCACTTATAAAATCCTGGGTCGGGTAACAGCAAACAAATGTCTTTTTAAGGATGGCCTGGAAGGTATATTTGTGGTATATATTACTTGAAAATGCATAACAAAACTGAAGTATTATAAAAAATAAAAATCAAGGAGCAATTTGACAGTCGTGAAAGATTATGTCTGCACCTTTCTGTATATTCAGGTCTGTAGATTTATTTATGCATTGGTATTTTAAACTGATTGATATTTCAGACGTTGTCTGTCATAAACTATCGCAGGGTTATCTGCCCTTTGTTTCACGGTCTGGTCACTTACAATAGAAGCATTTTTGTTCAGAGATAAGTTGGTTGTCTTCTGTCGTTTCTAATGCAAAAATTTAATCAAACAATGAATTGTGCAGAGTGTTATTTTATTATGGGTGTGCCTGTAAAGTAAAGAAGGTAAAAATAACATGTTAGTGAATTTTTTGTTCAGATAATAACTGTATTGTTTTAGGCTTTTTCTTTAAAAAAGTGTATTTAATAATGGGTGGTACATAATATTATGATGTAAAGTTCAGAAAGCAAAAAAAAATATTTGTGTTAAATTTTTTGTTCAAATAATAGTTTCATTGTTTAGTTTAAACATAGTTAATTTACATTGATTGTAACGAAAGCTCTCTGAACTTATTTATAACCACTCTCGATGTCTTCCTGGGTAGAACCAGTACTAAGCAGATGTTGACAAAGTGTCGTGCTAAGAGACACAACCCATATGGTCATGGCGGGGATCGAATCCGCAACTTTTTTATTTTGGGTCCAACGCTCTACCACAAGACTACAGCGCTTGTTTGAATTTTATTTTTAAACAAATAGAAAAATCTGGAACCATAATTTATCATAATTTTCCTTTAAGCCGTTGGGCAGTTGAACAATTCAGAAAGGGACAGTCAGTCATGCATGAATCTGGAGATCCTTTGTTTCCCTAGGCCAGACACTTCCCCTAGCCTCGTCCATTTGACGGGAAAGTAAATCGGGTGTTCCCATATATCAGAGTCTTGCCTTCAAGAGGCGTCTCAAGTGGGTTCGAGCCCTCATGTGAGGAAGCAATCCAGCTGGCTTACAGACCTTCATCTATGCCCTCCCGTGAACAAAAATTGCCTGGATGGACACCTGGGGTCTGGAAGCTGGAAAGTCACCATATGATCTAAGCTGTTGGTACTACTATAAAATCTAATTCAGTTTAATTCTCTCCTTCAAGTTTGTTAAAGTTTGTTAAAGAAACACAGGTTTCTACTCAAGGGTAATAGTACCCACGGTACCCACGATTTCCATCATCCTTCCACTCTCTCTGGGGGCGCCTCGAAATAACAAACACAGCGTTGATGAGCTGTTAAACAAAAATTCAATTCAAATGTGTTAAGCACAGCTGCATTTAAAACCGTGTCTGGTTTTCTGTTGCATAATTCATCAGGCAGTTTTAAGATCAAAAATATGTCATAATTATATTCGTCACATTTTAGTGTTTGTTTCATCAGAGCAAGACACCCTTAGTGGCAGAGCAATTTATTTCGGTTAAGTTGTGACATAAAACGCCACCTGGGTAAGGAAATCTAATTTTACAACATCAAAGAATGAAATTTCTTTGAACAAAAATTGAAAATATTATTTTGTCATTCAAAAGCAGTCTGATGTAGTAAATTTAATATTTTGGAGTGTTTGCAAAAGGAGTTTTAACCCTAAAACATGTCATATGTATCATACTGTAAACCCAATGTATTATTCTGAATTAACAAGCAAATTTCACGGTTTACGCTGCCGTCTTTAATATTTTGTCACTCTTATATTTAAGGCACTATGTTATAAAGACTTTCTGTCATATCATGCTGTTCTACTTACAACAAGAATAAAGACAATAAATATTATGGTTGTTACATAAAAGTAACGTCAATAAGTGGGTCACTGTTCCCTGCTTTCAATGGGTTGTGGGAAGTGGCCGCCACGGAACATTGCGCTCGTATGTTTTCTTGCACAGTATATTGAGTCTGTGCAGTAGGTGAGAAATAGAGAATATCACGTTAGTGCCTGATCCTATCCAGTTTATCAGGTGAGGCTGAGAAAAGAAGTCCGAGGCTGTGCCGAGACTTCATTTTTTTCGTGAGGTTTAAAATAATTTAATTTACATTTTATTTTTTTTTTCCCTCCGTTTTGAACTACAAAGATGTCATCAGATATACCCTGACGTCATCAAAAGAGGTGCTGACGTCATCTAAAGAAGTGCACCTGATGGAATAGGAACGTAACTGCCGAGATAAGGTTTTATCTCAGTCACCCTGTTTCTTGGCAGAATTATGCAGATCGACATGATAAATAACCATATCCCATCTGTAGCTTTTCTTCTTCACACAGCAGTAATGTATTAATCGATTTTATAACATTTAATGCAGTAGCTGCTGTTGTCTAAGTCTATGATAGATGAATGAGGATGCTGTGTGTATTAATTAAATTTAATATATTCTTGTCTGGCACCTCTTAATATTGCTCACATTAGCCATTACAATATTAGTCCCTGGTGATGCATTATTCTTAATGTGCATCTTTTAATATTGTCCCCAGTTAATGCAGTACTGTTAATGTTGCACAACCCATCCATCAAACCCACCATCTGATACAATATTCTTGCTTTGCCTATCTTAATATTGTCCCCAGTTAATGCAGTACTCTTGCTTTGCCTCTGTTAATGTTGACAACCCTTCCACCAAACCCACAATCTGATACAATATTCTTGCTTTGCCTTAACCCATAACCTGCTAAGAACGACTATAATAGCCTTTGCGTCCCATGTAAACCCAGATCCATTGTAAACCCAGATCAGCCTGTGATCAGGGTTTACAATGCCCAGTTGCTGATCAGTCATTTTCCCCAAAACACCCCTTTTCACATAAATGGAATGGTCTTAATTCAAAGAGAGAACAGTCCATTATATATATGTAGCGGGTTAAGGGTTAATAGTGTCCCCAGTTAATACAATATTCTTGTCTGACCTCTCAATAATAATTTATGATAATTGATCAAGTTGAACTTCAATCTACATCAACGTAAGACAAAGTTAACAAAGAAACTATAACATAAGATTGATTTGGGGTCAGTTGTAATTGTTAATTAGCAGTAATCATAATTAATCTTCAAGATAATCCAGAGGATACAAGCGATTACTGTTGGATAATCTGTCAGTATATAATCCCAGATATATTTTCCAATGTAACTATATATACCAAGGGATGAATGTCAAACTGTCGTAACTATATCTAAACAAGGAACAAGATACAACAGTTTTACATTCACCGTTCAATAATATCTAATTATGTGTCTCATAAAGAGGTACGTAAAGCGGTACGTCAAAATGTATTTTTTCTTTGCATTGACAATCTGACAATCATGAGGACATGTTTTGAGTGTTGAGTATATTGACATAATGGATGAAGATAAACCTATCTCTAAATCTCCGCTACTGTGGGGGTATATTTAACCGATTTATTCCTTATTTATACATAATTTATGGCATTGATAGATAAAAAGATTTCACGCACGCATTATAAGGAGTCTAATTTACGTCATTTTATGGACGATTTTTTCTCTCTTGTGGTTTCAAGTCTATTTTTTTTTTGAAGAAATACATACTGTGATATAATTTGATTTGAACGATAGTAGACCCTGGTTTATGATTATTTTCCCTATATTATTTATCAAGGGTAAAAGAATTGTAACTATATATAGAGACAGTAGCTTCTCGTTGAGCCCTCATTATGTGTAAAATGTCCTGAATATCGAATCAGCGAAGATAATTGCCTTAAAATCTGTAATATATCTTCCTAAAAGCAGGGTGACTCCACTATTAGCATCCAGTTATATTCCCTGAGGCCCTGTAATTGGTGTTATTTGATTGGTCCTGGAGAATTAGATGTGTAGATGAGGTATCCATGGTAATAGATTCCGATAATTAAAGTTATTGGATTATGTATGATAATGTGCAAAGAATCAAAAAACATGACATAGGATCGAGAAGTGATATCGGATGAAAATATTAGCTTTGGAGAAAAAGCATACCATGGTGATGCTTGGTGGTTGCCGATACATTTTGAAAGCTTGGTCACTGACTTTGATCTCAGATACACTTGGAAATTTGTTGATCTCAAATTTGGACACTCATTCCGATCTCAGATGCTGCAGTGACTTGGGAAATTGTTGATCTCAAATACACATTGAAAGTTAAACATTCACATGATCTCAGATGCACTTTGGACAGTCACTTTCTTTAATCTGAAATATATTTTGAAAACTTGTTGGTCTCAAATGCAGTTTGAAAGCTTGGTCTCTCACATGTGATTGGATCTGATACACTTGGATCTCAAATGCACTAACAAACTTGCAATAAATGAAAAAAATACCAACACTGGTCATTTACATCAAACCAATTATTTTTAAAGATGACAAAAGTATATATATTATATACGTCTGCCGGGCAATGATCGCTACGTCTGCTGGGCATTGATCTCCGAGGAAACGCTCGGCATGTATGAATGTTAAATTATGTTATCATTTGAAAAATAAAAAAAATCTTTTTATTATTCTCCCCGGACTGTAACGACTCCATGTGAAGATATTTATTTAAATTATAATTATTATATTAGTAAAGCTCTTTCAAGTATTTTGTATCATATTCCGTCATTCAGAAATTGCTCGGTATATAGGGGTTAGTCATCTTGTATTCCGATCTGGTGCATTGAAAACGTGAATCTCTCAGTGAAAGCAGTGTACATCTGGATAACTTCCAGCTGGCTCGTGCCAAGCCTGGCAAAAAAACACACAAAAAAAACTGATTCTTTGCTGCGAAATGTCATTAAATATCACTTAGTATGGACTCCCTTTTATTCGGTAACCTCGATTATTTCAGCTTGTTTGTATCATTAAAATTTTGAAACTTCAGAAATGCATGATCAGTCGAGCAAATGGTTTAACTAAACAATGTTCAGCTTCATTTCTCAATAATTTATTGTGGTAATTCTCTGTTTTTATTGTCAAAACACAATAGACCAGTTAGATAGCAGTGCTTATTGGAAGTTACTATCATGTTGTCAATGTGAAGTATCAGAATACAGCAGGTTTATTTTTAAAACAAATGTCCTACCATTTAGGAAGGGAGATCACTTTTGTTATAGTATTGTTTCTTTATGAAGTATATGCACCATTATAGAAAGGTCAATATTAAATGGATAAATCATATATAATGTTTATTAAATCTTGACATGTTTCATATTGGATTAAATTTCCCTTTTATAATGGGAAAAGTTGATTTTATATTTATTGTAACATTTCTGCATGAATAGGTTTACAAGGATATAAAGATGCATGGTTGGTGATAACAAGTTAATTATGATAGATGGCTCTCTTGATCAAGTGTTTTCTGGTGTCACCATGTGTGAAACATTTAATAGCAAAGTTTCTGATTACCAATTATAAGAGGTTATAAGAGATTTTGGTCCTATTTCAAATCTCGGGTTACATTTATCTAGATTTACGACAGGGTTGTTAGGGTCATGTATTTGGGTTTGCCTCTCGCTAATTTGACTCCCGAAAGTTCCCGGGTAAGGATTATAAGGGCCAGCTGGCTTACATGGTTGAGTGGGTAAATTCCCTCGTATTCATGTCCATAGTGTTTTGTTTGTCATATCTTCATCCAGACTCCTGTATAATTTTAGGTGCCACTTAATTATGTGGTGGTAGAAAACCATGTAGATCCAATGTAGATCCATAATAAATGGATAAGGCCTGGTACTCTAAAGCTACAGACATCTGCCCTGCATGGGTTGGCTCCCTGCTACAGACCTCTGCCCTGCATGGGTTGGCTCCCTGCTACAGACCTCTGCCCTGCATGGGTTGGGTCCATGCTACAGACCTCTGTCGTGCATGGGTTGGCTCCCTGCTACAGACCTCTGCCCTGCATGGGTTGGCTCCCTGCTACAGACCTCTGTTCTGCCTGGGTTGGCTCCCTGCTACAGACCTCTGCCCTGCATGGGTTCACTCCTTCCCGGAGGCTTGTCTGATGGGAAACTTCATCCTTTATCACATCATCTCCTTCTGAGGTTGCTGCCCCAATATAACCTGATATGATGTGTAGATATATCGATGTGTTCACTTCCTGGCCGAGTTAATATTTGTCTGATGGGAACCTTCATCGCATCATCTTCCTCTGATGTTGCAGGACTTAACAGGACTTAAAACCTCTTTTTTTTCATATGATTGACTCCTGTATGAAAAGCATTGCCTAGGTACATATTTGTTTCAGTATTTTGAGAAGTATTTGCAGTATCCGTCCAACTCCTGCGATGAGTGGCAAGTAAACATTTGTACATTGTTTGCAAACTGTGACTGGTCAATATCAAAATCAAATATTATTGTAGATATTGCAAATGTTGGATATAATTGTGTTGATTCTTATCAAATATTTATATTTACTCTGTTTTTGTTCAGTGCAGGAAACCATAGGTTGTACGCTTGTGTCTTTCTTTTGATTTTGGGGCAACTACAACTACTATTAATGTAATTTGTGATTTATAAATTCTTTTTACTGTGAATATCAGTGTCTACATTATTAAAAAAAAAAAAAAAAAAGGCAATAAAGACCAGTCTGAGGGAAAAACTGTGGCTGAGAAAAGCTGCGAGTGTCAATTTAAAGCAATTTCTTTGCTGAATGGGTACCTCTAAACTTAATCACTGAAATTTCATAAAAATAAATTAAAAAACGTTTTATTTATTAAAATAACATTCAGTGTATTTATAATCTTGCTATTTCATAAGTGCATTAATTTCGAGAAAAAAAAAAGGTAAATAAGAAGTAACATTATTTTTTTCATTAAACACTTGTGATGACACTTCATGGAATGATAATAAGGTGTCATCAATGTTAATATTTATCCACCCACAATTATGTTGATTCAAATGATTTAAATGGGGGGCAGAAGTATTCCAGCTGACACAAAAATTCAGGTATCTTAGCAATTCAAATATTTACAAAACTGTAGTTACTGTAGCAAGGCTTCCAATTGTGGTACGATTTTATGTCAACATTTTTTTTGCGTAAGAGTCTCAATATAATTATATGAAGTTTAACCCTTACCCACCAAATATATATAATGGACTGTCCTTTCTTTGAATTAAGACCATTCCATTTATATAACAAAGGGGTATTTTGGAGAAATGACTGATCAGCAGCGGGACATTGTAAACCCTGATCTGGGTGTAACTCGCAGGCTGATCTGGGTATTATAGTCATGCTTAGCGGGTTAAGGGTTAATGTCTCTACCATAGGTATAATAAATATAGGCATTTTGAAGTTATTTAATGACACATTATTTTACAATGGCGCAGGAATGTTTCAAATATTGGGGTGGTGGACGTGGATGGACCAAACATTTTGGAAAAAAACCCAGTATGGTGGGTCTTAACCACAATCAGACAGAATTGTGAAAAGTACTTTTTGTGAACTCTAACCATTTTTTTCCGCAAAAGATACTTTGGCACTCCCTCCCCCTACCTCAACTCCGTGTCAAATATTGGTGGGACCTGGTCCCCATTTCCTATGCCTATAGATTGAGGTTGATATAGAGGAATCTGGTGACAACCTCCCCATACTATTGATTGAATGTTGTTTAACAACTCATCAACACATTATAGGTTATTTAGAGCTGCCCCAGAGAGAGGAATCTGGTTACGACCGCCCCATACTATTGAATTTTGTTTAATGGCTAATCGACACATTATAGGGTATTTAGAGCCGCCATGGAGAGTTTGTTTGTATTGTGTTTTATGTCATTTTCTACACATGTAAGGTTATATATGACGTTCGATTTTTTTGTGGTGGAGGCAGACCACCCGCTTTTCCTGGGTAGAACCAGTACTGTACACCTCCCGTCATCCGTAAGAACCGCCACTTTCTCACAACTTGAGCTCCCAGTGGGATTCGAACCTGCAGCTGTGAGAGGCGAATGTTTACAACGCAACATTGTTAACCATTCGGCCACGGAGACGCCATGGAGAGAGAAATTTAGTGTCGACAGCCCCATACTATTGAATTGAGTTTTGTTTAATGGCTAATTGACACATAGATTATTTAGAGTTGCCCCAGAGAGGGGAAGGATACATAGAAATCCTGGAATCTGCCCATAGCTCTTACAAACATAACTAAGACTTTACCTTGTATGCAAGAACCCTCGTGACATTTTAGCAATTCAAAAAGATCAGGACACGTCCGTTTATTTGTATCAACATTAATTCCTTTAAAAAGAGCTGAAATCTTTTTTGTAGTTGTTGAAAGGACTTATGCTTCAGATATTTGTCTTTTAGATATTTTTAGCCCAAGTGCATACTTCGGCCCAGTTTTTATCTCATTAAAAGATAAAATAGAATTTGTCTGAATTTAAATTCGGTAGTAAAGATTTGAGTTGTATTTGTTTCTTTTGCTTACTTTAGGCTTAGAGAGTATTATTGGGTTTAGAGAGTATTTGTGGATTTAGAGTCAGAATTTTGGAGATTTAGAGTATTACTGCAGAATTTGTAGCAACATACCTCATATTTTGTTTACATAGAATGTAGGTTCTTTGCTTTTGACTCTGGTGTGTTTGAAATTAGTCACTTTAGTTTGACAGTTAATAAAAAGAACAAAGTCTCTAAACTTCAACAATTATGACAGTCTTTTTCAGTTTGGATACGGAAACTTTGGTCATCACAGAATGAAAGTTCAAAACAAGCATTATATTTTTTATCATACTGGCATACATCATATTTATCATCCATGTTAAAAAACTTCCATGTGTTTTTTCTAGTCACACTTTTTTCATCTCTTTCTTCTTAATATATCAAGGAACACTTCATATCAGTCGGAACACTACCACAACCTTTGACCGCCACCAATTTTTGGCAACAACTTCAAAGAAAGTGATGTTCATCTGTCAGTGTTATAATATCCTTGTATCACCAAATCTAAAACTGGCAAGTTATGAGGGTGGATTATTCAGATTAGGTGGTGTGCCTAGTTATGACGCTGATGTAAATATGACAGGTTCAGATGTACAATACGAGAGTGATAGTTGAGTGGTTAGGGATTATGCGATTACTGTCTTTTAGGTCAAAAGTGAATATTTGAAATGTTTGACCTGACCAATTTTTGATAAGTTCAATGTCTAGGGCATAGAAATGAAGTAGTTGTATAATATCTTGCTGGGCTTTGAAGCTAATTATGTTTCGCAGACCATTTTGTCATAAGATTGTTTTTGATCCCCAACCCAACTGCATCCCTAATTCAATCCAACTCCATCCCCACCACACCCAACCTCAGCTACGCTGGACCACAGAAGGCTTTGAACAAAATAGTTACAATATGACTCCAGTCATTACCACTATCATCAACCTCATTGTCTTCGTCATTATCATCCTTATCAAAATCATCATTGTAGTCATCCCCAGCAAGATCATCATCCTCATTGCCATCATCAAAATCAATTTTTTCATAATTGTCTTTGTCATCATTATTTTCATTATCTTCATCATTGTCATCATCAGAATCTATATCTTTATCATTGTCATCATCAATATCATTATCTTCCTTTCATCATCAGTATCATTATCTTCATCATTGTCATTGTCATCATCATTGTCATCATCAGTATCAAATTGTTATCTTCATCTGCAGCTGCCCCATCAGCCCCAATATCTCATCTTCTGCAACAGCTGTATTGATGTCATCATTAGCAACAATATTATCATACACTTCAAAATTTCTGTCCGCTGATCACTATAAGAACTATTTTTAGAAATGTTTGCCAGTAAGGTCATTACCGTTTCTAATTCTTGTATATTTAGCCTAAGATGTGAGTGTTTGTTCATCTGTTTAGAAATGTGTTGAATCACTGACCAGATCTGTTAGCAGCTCTGTTAGTTAACCTTCCATTTCAACAACCTTGTTTGCAAATATTGATTTGCGTATTGTAAAGTATGTCTGGTCTACTTTCACATGTTTGATTAGACCTAATGGTCAGATTATTATGTGAATGACCATCATTGTATGGGGGTCCAGAGTTGTCTTTATTGTCATTGGTGATCGTACAAATTAACATTCACTGGACAATTTTGTCATCTGAGTTTCTTATTGTAGGAATGAAAGTGAAGATTGTTGTTGTGTTGTCTCATTGTTGCCTAAGAGAGGGCTTGCATGGATCAGTGAATAGCACCATGGACTTGAAGCAGGTGTGTTCATGGCCGATACACTTTCCATTAGCTTCGTCTTTGGGACGTCAACCAGGTGGTCCCATGTATCGGAGCACGTTAAAGAACCATAGGAATCTATTTGTTAGTAAGAGTAGGGCAGGTTCCCCGGATTCCTATGTATCCTTCCCCTCTTTATGGAGCGGCTCTAAATAACCTATACTCTGTTAATGAGCAGTTAAACAACATTCTCTCCAATTACAATTGTTGCTGGAGTTGCATGAGGGGTACCAACCTTTAATGTCATTGTTGTCTGCGCAGCATGGCAGACACAAAAAAATCACCTTTATCCACCATCTTGCCATATCAGAGAATAACAAGTCGAGAAAAACACTTTCACATTTATGTTTGTCTGATGAAAACAGAAAATGAGTACAACCTAGGAATAGTCTTTTTTATGTAGATGTATTTGTTGGAGAAATTGAATTCTTTTTAGAGGCAGCAACGAGAGGAAGCAAACATGTTTTGAATATCTTGTCTTAATCGTAAACATGTAATATTTTATAAAAACAACATTGTTATATTTACAGAACTGGACAATAGCCTGTTCCCGCCACCACCAACGATGGGGCCACTGACGCCACTGTCCTTGAATGGGAACTCGTACCACATGTCACCTGACACATCCCTGGAGAACATACAGATGTCGCCACGGACAACGCCAAAGCCGACACCACGTATGTCAGTCACAACACCGACGCAAACTTCTGAAGATCTAGACTACAAGGAAAGAGAAAAGAGAGGTAACTAGGATTATGTTATAGAGATTGTGTTGTCATGGTGATAATGTTGGTGAAATAGTATTACATCTCCTTGGTGACTGAACTCTTCGGTTCTCTAACTATAGAGAGCATTTGTACTTACGTTAATTTTTTTTTCAGTAATTTCTAATTTTAAAGAAACTTTGCGGATGCTGCGAACACTTTTTGATGCTTTTGAAATGGAAGTAATTCTGTATTACAAGGTGCAATTAACTGCCCACACAACATGAATGTAGGTGTCATTTATATAGTAACTGAATTAGACATTTTGAATTTTGCGATGGTAAATCACTTGTTGAATTTTGTGACGGTATGTTAGTCATTGAATTTCGTGATGGTATATCAGTCGTTGACTTTTGTGACGGTATATCAGACGTTGAATGGTCGCAAAGTTTAATGGTGTCAATTTAACAGAGCCAAAACCATTAAATACGAAGTGCGACATTTAAACAACATATATAATGTCGCAAAAGTAAAAATTTCAATACTGGTTAACCCATTTTAATGCATTTCATTGTTATTGACATTTTTGATGGTTTGAGATGGATTATGCACTTATTTAATAGTTGTCGGTGTCAACCAATCAGATTGAATTTTGCCAAGTGCGTTAAAAAGTTGACTTACTCTAATGGCCAATTCAGTAGGGTTAATAAACTGATACAAGGAAAAATATATTTAGTTGATATATGTCCACTTTTCAAACATGTTAATATAAAACTCATCAATCTTACTCAAAATTCAAAATATAAATTACTATGAAGTCTTAATATTTCATATTAACTCTTAGCCTGCTAAGGCCGACTACAACAGCTTTTGCAGCCAGTGTAAACCCAGATCAGCCTGTGAGTAACTCGCATGCTGATCAGGGTTTACACTGTGTGGCTGCTCATCAGTCATTTAACCACAACACCCCTTTGTATCATAAATGGAATGGTCCAAATTCAAAGAAAGGACAGTACATTATACATTCATAGGGGGCTAAGGGTTAATTATTAATTATGACTAGGACAAACAGATCTAGCGTTTTCCTAACCTTAGATGTAAGAAGTGTGGGGGTGGGGGAGTGGGGTGGTCTGATGACTGTATTTCGGACTGATATTGAAAATTATTTAAAATAACATTTCCACATAGTTAAAGGGACACATGGTCAGTTTATCAGTTTTGCATATTTGAAAGTCATCATTAATAAATATTTAAATAGGTCAAAACAAATTGTCCTTTTTTTGCATATTACTATATGTTTATTATATTACAACAATACAGTATTTAAACCTATGGTGGAAAAAATCAGGAAATTTGAAAACTCCCAATGTTATTTCATTATTCACAGGTGTGCGTTTTTAAGTCAGAATGATACTGGATTATTAATATAATGCTTGACAGATACTTCAAGATTGCCCTGTGTGCCTTCTTTAATGTTTAACTAAATGCAAATAACTGACATAAGTCAAAGTTATCAGAATGAAACAAACACTTAAGTGACATTATTTTTGATGTACCACCTGAGCACACTTCTAGTATTTGTTAAGGTGTTTTGATGTTTATAATATATATGGCCATTGTTTATGTAAGACAGCCTGTTGTCAAAGGGCCAGAGGTAATATGTATATTACAAACATCTTGTAACTGTCAAAATTGTCCACTAAATCATGGCTTAGTGTAGGATTTTGATAATAAAAAATAAGGAATAATTTATATGGTATGAACACTGATAATAAAAAAAGGTGTAAATTTATAGTATATTAAAACGGATAACAAATATATAATAGAGGATGGTCTCATTATGTTGGTTTATTTAAACTCCCATCGAGGTGTTGAAATAAACCAACAAGTTGAGACCATACCCTTATTGTTTTGTAGCTTGTCCATTTTATCTGTCTGCCATACTCTAACTTCTGACTTTCCAATTTTACTTTTTGGTAACTGGTAGTTAGAGTACACCAGTCATTACTGTTAAACAGTAATAGTGTAACAGTATTTTAACATACTAGAGAGTATTAGACGAAAGAATGAACTAATTAAAATAGGGAAATCCAAATGTCCTTATCCGGAATTTGTCTTAATATGACGGAATGGGTTTTCCATGTAGGTACAAACAATTGGTATGTCAACTTTCCTATTGAAAAAACACATTGCGGATCACTAATTTTCATAGTCCACGTTGCATGTGCCGAACGTTGTAGCATTACAAGTTGTTTGTACCTACATCATGTGACCGGTAAAAGCCGTAAGAGACCTATGCCGGAGTAAGTCTATATAAAGCAAACACTAATCTCCCTTGGGGTCCCTTATTTACAGCTTTTGTCAGTATTCAAAGAGAAACATTTTTTGGCACATGTTTCATTGACAAATATTTTATGTTAATTGGAATTCAAAACAATTTAAAATACAAGTAATACACACAATGTACATGATAAATTGTAATTTGAGGACTTGCGTGTCTTGTTCTTTATTCTTATATGTACATGTAGTAACAAAAGTTACACATTCAGCCCTCGAAATATCATTTGCCAGAGCGTCCATGGCCGAGTGGTTAAGAGTCTCTGACTTGAAATCACTTGCCTTTCACCGCTGTTGGTTCGGTCCCTCATTGACCCAGGAATCTTTATGTGTGGAAGCTATTCAGCTGGCTTGCGGAACGTCGGTGGTTCTACCCAGGTACCCGCCAGTGCAAGAAAGGAGCACCTGGGGTCTTCCTCCACCAATGGAAGCTGAGAAATACACCATATGACCTTAGCTGTTGGTGCGACTATAAAAAATGATTCAATTCGAAATGTCAGTTAAATCTTGAGAATGATCATTATTTCTGTGTTTGGATGGACAAGGTCAGAGAAAATATATAAGTTTGAAAAACATAGTATGGCATGTATTTCTGTTCCATTATGTCGACACTTGATTCTCCAAAAGACATTATTATTGATATAGCAGCAAAGATGTCCATTTAACGAAAGTCAAACCAAGACATTCACAAGACACTCTTTTGGGCGGCGCGAAATAACCTCCGATAAAGTGTTGATTAACTCGAGAGAAATAGTCATTTCTTACGATCTGCTTATATTTCATGTCCGGAAAAATTTGACAGTTGTAACAAACTGTTAATGAGACAGTAATTAACCTAATGAGGCACATTTGTTACTATGACAACCTCAGCTACTATGACAGTCCTGGTCAGTTGCGCTGGATCATGCTTAGGGCTATACTCATGTGTTGTCATGGCATCTCGAGGTCATTCAGTGCAAACATGTTACTGTGACAGCAAGTCAGCTTCTGGATGGTGTCTAGGACTGGGGTCATTTGTTGTCATGACAACAAGAGGTCATTTAGTGCAAATTGCATATGTCACCACAGTAATGTGTCTGCAGGTCACCATTCACCATGCATGGTTCTGGGACTAGTTTAGTGGGAGAATTTACTTGACAACCATGTTAAAATGATTGTAATTCACTGCTCTGAGGTTGCTTAAAACAGAAGAATTAAAGTTCTCCGGCCATGTTTTGTTTCATGAACATGTTCATGTTTATTTAAATCGAAATCAATACACAACAATATATATTTACATTTCACACAGTGCAATATCTGTGAAAAGCGAGAATACAATTTTGATGACTAGATAACTTTGAACAGGTAAATTAATCCACAGGTAAAAGTATTTATCAATTAACTGGCAATAGTTGCGCAGCTATACAATTCAGATTTACCTCATTTCCCCCTGCAGTCACGCTGTGGTAAAAGTAGTACCTAAGTCATGCGAATAATACTTATTTTTACATACAACTTAGTAGCCGTTTTCAGTGTACGTTTCTCTCCGAGACTATCAAGAAATTCTCAAATGATGTTTAAGAGTTAAATTTGTTAATTGATAATACTACAAAAAGGGTGGCCATTCATCTTTAAAGAAACTTATAACCTGCCAAATAACGGCAAAATTACACTATAAAACCTTTTATCAAAACTGTACAGGTGATATAACAATGTATATATACCGATTAAAAGTATAGGTTTATTAACAAGTTCTTAAAATATCCATGATTTAAATATGCGAAAATGAATTATGATTTTGGTAATTCTTAAAATTTGGGGTTTGGCCGAGCTGGATAAGAGTTTGGATTCTCTCAAAACATTATGTAAGTTATATAAAATTATATACCTCGTTGTCAGTAGGTTTAGAAACGGTGTATATATATGCTGTGAATCTTGCTTGTTGATGGTGGGATAGGACCTCTAAAGGCGTGTTTTCTTGTCTGTAGACTGCAGCATTTTAACAATTTTATGCCAAAAAGGACAGTGAATGTGAGTTAAAATTCACATTGGTCAAGAATTCATTTATTATTAACACAGACGGACAAACAATATTTTAATGGCTATTAGGATCTTGTGTTTTTAAGCATTTTGCCTATTAAATTTGATATGAGATTCAGAAGGCCCTGATGTTATATCTGACTTACAATTCACTGTCTTCAGCATCATATCGTATTATAGAAACAATTTACAACATACCTGATATGATATTTCAACAATCTAAAGTCGTAAACATTTCAGAGCCTTTCTAAATAGGGGCCCCAATAGGCAGGGATCACAGAATTAGCCAACAGGAAGTAGTACTCCCCCTTTGGAACTGTAAATGGAGGGTGGGCCTGGTATGTTCATTCTTGTTGGTGCCATATAACCTTTTTTGTGTTAATGCGCCGTAAAACGTGATTGTTCAATATTCAATGTGAACTGGAAACTGAATACCATGGTTTTGAATTCAGTGGAATTCAGAACAAAATATTTCCAGTGATCCTCTTCATCTCCATTATGGTCATTTTTGGCTCAGTGTTGTTGTTTTTTAAGAGTAATTTGGGGCCGAACCCCATTCCTCTCCTCAAAAAGTATGTTTTTTTCCCCTTTTTTGAGAAAAAATTGAGAAAAAATTCCACTCAGGTTTTTAAATGTTGTTTCTTAGTTGACCATCCATAACATGTCCATCAAACATGTTCTTGATGTGAATTTAATATAATTGAATTGAATTGAATATTGTTTAACGGCTCATCAACACAGTATAGGTTATTTAGAGCCGCCCCAGAGAGAGGGGAAGGATACATAGGAATCCGGGAACCTGCCCTACTCTTATTATCGAATAGATTCCTATGGTTCTTTAACGTGCTCGGAGGATAGACCGATACACGGGACCGCCCGGTTTACGTCCCCATCCGACGGACGAGGCTAAGGTAAAGTGTCTTGCCCAAGAACACACCGACGGAATTCAGTGGCACCATGGAGGATTGAACCCGGGGCCTCCGGTTAAATGAAAGACTGAGACTTAATACACACATATATAAAAAATACTATCTTTCTTCTTTATTTTAACATTGTCAAAATTCCCTCTTTTTCCAATTCACGTCAATTTTTTCCCCCTGTAAAGGGCCCCGACCCCCTTCCCCCAGAAGTAAAAAAACACACTGTTGCTTATCGTCATTCCCCATTCCACCCGATATGCCCCATGCAGTGTTAAAGGCTTCCATTCATTCATTCAAAAATATTAAAACCATTACCGATGCGTTCTTCAAAATCCTTCAATAACTGTAGACGAGCCAATGAAGAAATATATATATACTTTTGTGTTATTATCTCCATGAATACATATTGTCAATAGGCCAGCTTTAATTAGGTTAGCTTTAATTGGGTCATCTGCAGACCCCCAGCAGAGACTTAGCGATCTTCACACAGTACTGTAATGTTTTCTGTTGGTTGTTAGGCGTCTATACAAGGTTAATTCTCTTTATTAATTACTGCAGGAACAATCAATAATGCTGTATTTAGTGCAGTGATGTCATTCTCTGTCTTGGTTGTCGTCACAATGTATTAGTTTTAGGGCCACTGCAGATCCTGTTGGAGGCGAAGGCAGAGGGGTAGAACCCCACCAAATTCATTTACATTTTGTCATTTATTGTTCATGCTCATTAAAGGTCTTCATCATGACCCCTGCATTGTTTCAGGTGCCATCTAGCTCATATCACTAGAGCAGTGGCAGAAAAACTATAACGTGGCACCAGCGTAAATGGATAGTCTACAATAGAATTTGCAGCAACTCTGCAGTTCAGGATGAGAAGGTTCTAGGCCCGTTCTCCATATTTTATCTCCATGTACATGGAGGATGAGCCTGGCAGGTTCATTCCTGTTAGGCACCATATAACCTTTCATGTGTTGGTGTGCCTTAAAACCCCAATTTAATTAGTTTTATTTAAGGGAGAGTATGCGTATATATTCAATGAATGAATGTTGTTTTACGGCACGTCGACGCATAAATAGGTCATATTGTGCGCAAAAACTGATGAAAGATGAAGAAATGGAAGTAGTCATTAAAATTAATGTAAATATATAAAGATAAAACTACAAATAAGGGATGATATGGTAGTAATATAAACTGTATATGTAAATCAACAGGTATATAAATAAGTAAATATATATAAGAACATATTATAATGATTTATGTAGTCTGATTTCTTTCAGGAAATCTAAAACAAGACTAACTCTATAGTATCAAATAATTGTTTCATAGTATCAACATTGTAGTACCTTTGACACAAGATGTGTCTGACCGTTAACGGTGCAAAGCAGGGTATACGTTCTGGTAATGCTCACCTTGTAATAAATATGAATGAGTATAACGTGTATGCCCTATCCTGCACCGGGCATATATATATTCAAGCAAGCTTTATTATTGAGAGTACTCTATAAACTTGGGAAAGGGTGAACGAATTAGGACGATAATCCAAGAAAATATGACATTTTGAATGTTCTTCTAAAATGGATATGGAAGCCGCCATTTTGAGAACTATGACATCATGGTTTTAAATTTTCATCTATGAAATATTTATAAAATATATGATGATTTTCTGATTTATAGGAAAGAAAATCCAGCAGCTGTATGAAAGTGTCAAAGTGTCATAATGAACTTTATGATCAGTCAACAATTTTGCATTTATTTGCAGTGATATTCTTTGCGTTAAAATATATTTATCACTATATCATATATGGTAATTATATCCCGACTTTTCGACGTGAATATATCCCCGCGTTCACAAAGTGAAGTGGGGGCACTATAGGAATCATGCTGTAACATCCCGTAACGTCGCACATTTCTATAACTTGGCATTTCTCAAACAGTTTCGAGTGGATTGTTCCCAAACATCATTTTCCCTCTACATTACATATTGTTGATGGCCTAATTTATTAAAGAGTTATAGCCCTTTGTTTGACTTAGAATTGTTCACTCTAATATTATATAATGAACTTTCACTTCAAAAGTTTTCAAAGTAGGTCAAAAGTTTTCAAAGTAGGTCAGGGGTCAGGGGTGGGGCGTCCGTGGCCGAGTGGTTAGAGTCTCTGACTTGAAATCACTAGCCCCTCACCACTCTGGGTTCGATCCCTCATGGAATCTTTATGCGAGGAAGCAATCCAGCTGGCTTGCGGAAAGTTGGTGGTTCTACCAAGGTTCCCGCCCGTGCACGAAAATTGCCCGGAGGGGCACCCGGGGTCTCCCTCCACCAGTGGAAGCTGGAAAGTCACAATAATTATGACCTTAGCTGTTGGTAAGACTATAAAATCCAATTCAATTCAGTTGAATGTAGGGGTAATCATCACCTTCAATGATAGTTCTAGTTTAGAACTAGTTAAGGCCTTTTAGAATAGAAAATATTATTATTTTAAGTCAGACCCCTAATGTACCCCCTTTAATATTTAAAAAGCAAAATGATACAGACAAAGGAAAAATAAGTATATACTTTGTACAACCTTTTACCTGGATCAAAAGTTTATAGATGTCTAACCTCACCTGACATTGACCTCTAGCTGATGACAAATGACCTTTAGTGTATGCTCCAACTAGCAACATGTGCAGTAAAACAGACTTGAAAAAAAAAAAAATATGGCTACAAAAATAACAGCAGAAGCTAAATTGTACGGTTTACAAATGATTTCGTACAGTATACAGATATTTCATAAAAACTTCCCTTGTTTCAACAGACATATACAGGGAAGCGTTCGACACTACCAAAAGAACAGAGGAAGCCAAATTTAAGGCGCGATTCGACAACCTCGTCACAGAAATGCAGCAGTCATTTGAAAACGTGTCGCCGAGAGGAGGAGCATTGTCCACGGGATATGGAAGCAATTCATGTAAGTAATGTGGGTTGTTTTGTTGTTTTGTTGATTTGAGCTCCTGGAATTGACCTCCATGGCCTGGATAGTAAAAACACTGCATCTAAAACTTTCTTGCCTCTCACCGCTGTGGGTTTGAATCCAACTAGGAGCTCAACTTGTCAAATGAGGAAGTGTTGATTCTTCGGATGTACTTCAGTTCTGGTTCTACCCAGGAAAAATGGGGTTGTCTGCCTCTACCACCAAAAAATTGACCGTCGTATGGCCGAACATGTGCTAAAATTGACGTAGAACACCATTCAAACAAACAGATCCTGGAATTGAGTTGGGTTTCAATAAATCGATGTGTGAGGTAATGGCGTAAAGGTATATGATGAAAAACTGATTGCCAATTGTGTGTCCCTGAATGCTCAGATATTAGAGCACTGGTATGCAAAGCCAGAAACCCTGGTTTTGAGTTTGGAGTTTGGAGAAAAAATCTTTTCACCATCTGTTAAGATGTATGCAACATTACAGTGTACCACTTCAGCTTTTGATTTGTGGATAAATTGTTAGTTGATTTTACCTCAACTTATGAACAGAATCTGTAATAATTGACCAGTTGATCGAAAGTTGTTGAAGATTTATCAAGAATTTATTGAACTAAGATTGAAAATTAATCAAAAATATAGTCACTTCAGTCATGTAATGCGTGTGCATTCTGACAACAAAGGGAGGGAACTCTTGCTGAACTTTCTGATATCAAAGGGAGGGTACTCTAGCAGATCTGTATAGGGATATCAAACAATTTGAGGTACATCAATTTAATGTAGTCAGTAACACAGATTTAAGTTTTGTTGGTTTGGCAAAAAACATAAATCATGTGTTTTTTTGAACCACTAGCATTCGAACAAAGGAATCTTGTTTATTAGACCACATGAATCCCACAATGCAATACTTCATGAACATGGCAGAATAATCTTCAAGAACAAAATTTCTTAAAATCTTCTCTGCAGTTCCAGGGATCACCATGATCCTACCCCGAGGATCATTAATTTTATATAGAAAAATATATCGAAACCTTACATTGTTGCATTTGTTGACAGATGGCGACTTAATGACGACGTATAGAGGAAGGATAAAGGACCTTCTAGTCAGCCTATCTCAGAGACTGGAACTGGCCGTGGAAAGTAAGTGATCATAAACATATATTTGTTATTGTTACCATTTCTACTACACGTGCCTGCAATTAACTATTGCGTCTTGCTGCGCCTCTGCTCCCTGTGAACAACATTTACTTTGGGGGAGAAGCTAAAAAAAACAAAGTGCAGTTAATTCGTCTGATGAATTTGTTTTTTTTGAATGTTTCGAGGTTCTCGTGCTAATTGCTGTAAGTTGCTATAAAAAATTGTGCAATGTTGGCAATGTTGTTCCAACAGTATGTATTACATCTTTAAAACACTATTTTTAATACAAATACAATGTATTTACATTTATTAAAGTCTGAAAAACAGATTGAACAAACATAATATAAATATAACGATTGAATTCGTTATTTCGATCTATCTATGGGGTATGAAAAACATTAATTAGTTTAAATTTAGCGAGAAGCTCGATCTTTATAACTAGCCTGATGTGAACTTTATAACTAGCCTGATGTAAACTTTATAACTAGCCTGATGTTTTTCATAGCCGTAGAAAGATCAAAATATTGCTCTTAAATAAATCTGTTTGATCTGAAACTCCTACATGAATCAGGGCATAACATTTTATACCACAGACTATCTGCCCATTACGTGGCCCAAGTATTAACATTCATACCCCATCCAACCCCATCTCCAAGAAGCGAAAATGGGGTTGGCTGGGGTATAAAATAAAACCTTACTTTTGGCTTAAAACGTTTGCATAATGTAAAATTTAAACATTTTAGTAGGTAATTTTAAAAAGGTTATCACATTTTTTCTGTAAAAATATTTTTTAAACATGTTTTTTGTCGAAATATCCATTATAAAATCCTTCTTATGTAAGCTTTCCCATCACTTCATGGAAATGAGGCGGTAACTTGTAATGTACAGAGACTTAACTTGGGGGTAGAAATTGTCATTTGTCTGATAAATTTCACAGAATTTCATCAAACCCCGAAAGTTTGTTTCTCCATGTTTTAGAGCATTATCCTTTTTGTGATTGTTTGATATTTCTGATCATAAGGTAACAAATGACAACTGAATCTTAGGGTTTTACCTCTGAAAATAATGACGATACGCATACATAATTTCAGGTTTTGATGAGACGTGTGCCCACTCGCCAGATCTGACGTCACAGAAAGTCCGACAGATGATTTCACAACTGATCGAGGACAGGCTCGGAGAATCTCTAGATCTCGTATGTAAATTCATTTACAAATTATTATTTTTTATAATATTTATATATGTAAATGAGGTAAATATAAATGTTGCCTGTTTCACAAACCCAAAAGTAACGATACTTAAAACTTGTTTCTATAAAACAAAAGAAAGTACAGTCCTGTTCAGTGACTTTATTTCATCAGGATATTTATTTACGCTAAAGTGAAAATAAAGTTTCTTTTACCTTAACGGTAATGAAACAGACTTTGTGTGATATATTACCGCCTGTGTGATATATTACCGCCAAATTTGACCTATTTCAACGAATTTATTTTACATTGATTGCAACGCAAGCTCTGTGAACTTATTTTAATCACTCTCGGTGTCTTTCTGGTTAGAAGCTTGTACTAACCAAATGCAGATAAAATTTCTTGCTCATGGACACAACACATCATGGCGGGGTTTGAACCCACGACTGTTCAGTCCTGTTTCCAACTCTCTACCACTGGACCACAGCGCTCCACCAATTTAATTTGCTGACAGATAATGAAAATAATTTGTTATGTTTATGTTATAGAACTACATCTTGTATACTAACTGCTGTATAAATCCCGTCTGCTAGGCTTCTGAGATGTCGACACATTTTGTTTTTGTATTTTGCAGACATCAGATGAAGCAGTGTCAGATCTGTCGTCGTTGTCGGACGATTCTGGAGAACAGAAATCATTCGAGGACCAAATTGCTCAAGCTGTTATTGCAAAGGTAAGATATTGTCGCTGTATATAAACGTTATTTATTTTTTCCTACATCCACGCTATGGTAACACTTTTTGAATATTTCCAGCTAACTGATCTCGAAAATCAATATTAAGAAATTGTTACGACTAACATCGAAGTTTCTGCACTTTATGTGGAACATACGTCCATGAACCTGAGAATTGCGGCCGAGGCCTCATCATATTATCACTCATCCCTTCAAGATCCCTTAATACCCTGTTGAATTATTCATTGGCTAAATCCATGAGTTAAAATATTTCATAGCTTAAATATTACATTGAAGTTTGACAGAAGCGTAGAAAGTGTCAAAAACGACCGTTTGTTTCTGCCAAGTTTCATTGAAAAAAACACAACAATAGTTGAATTTTTCAAAAGATGAATAATTATTCTCCAGTGTAGTGAGTAGTACAGTAACTTGTGTTGAACAGAAAATGGAACAATTCTAAAAATAGTGAAATTCTGTTTTCTGTAAATAGTGAAATTCTGAATTCTGTAAATTAATCAGCATTTATAACCTTATGTTCACAAAAAAATAACGATGTAGATACATAGTGTTTAAAGGCAGGGTACAGTAAAAAAAAAATGGTCCGAAAGAATTTAGAATTTTTTCTGATCATTTTATACATTATGCTACTCGGCAGGGCTCCAGAAATTGGATAGCCCGACGCCCGGGGCTAGTCAAAATTGAAGTTGGGCTTGTAACAAATTCCATGCAGTTAGCTTGTCGGGCTAGTCCAAAAAAAAAAATCCCACTGCCTAAATTACACGATCTATGTATAACAAACATGCGCCAGTCAGGCACCTGTAATAAAACATCCCCCACATGTTTCATAATCTGTTAATTGCACTCGCTTAGGTAATTCAATTAGCATTCGCTGCGGGCATCGGCGATTTTCAACATGCTGTAAGTCCATCCTCCAAGAACCTTAATTGACAGTCGGCATTATCCAATCAATTGATGTGTAGTATTTCAACTCAGGTCGATTAGCCAATGAAACCACTTTTTAAAAATACTACTGGTTGATCACATGTTCGTCACGTGGTCAGCTCAAAATGGCGGTACTGACTCAAACGATTACAAATAGGCCGATACAGAATCGCAATCAACACACAAGTCCAGACTCTATTGTGCCCATTGCGTCAGGTATACCTTGACGTGTTCGTTGGCGGACAGACTATAAACCTTAGAACTACACACACACACACACACGCAATCAACATAATCACGCTGATTTGTCGGCGACTTTTGATGAATCAAGAGACCATGGACTTTTGATAATGGAAGCATGCTTTATATGAAACTGTGAAAAGCGAAATATATCAATACTTAGATAACATTTAGAAATTTCTGACTCAGGGGAAAGAACTCCCGCGAAGTGAAACTGATTATGATACACGGAAATATGTAATATATTTGAGAGAAGAAATATCGATTTCTTTGTAAATAAATTTTAAACATAGTTTTTTTCATATACAGTCAACAGTTTATATTTATTTTCCAATGTATTTTGTCGGTTAAAATACCTTCCTGGAGGAACTGGACTTGAAAACTTGTATTACTGTATACAATTTGTGGGTGGGGTAATGCTAAAAAAAAATCTGTCCTAAATTGTTCCATCTTACCATTGCTACGCTTTCACCCAATGACTATTGCCAACGCAACTTAAACATACATCAATTGATAATTAAATCAAAAGATAAGAATTACTGAATTTTTAATTTTCTCAGTATTTAATGAATTATAATGAGTATCTGAATCCGTTAAATCAGAATCAGCTTTAACATAATGAGATGTTGACAGATGGGTATAAGTAATAGATAGAGTCAGGTCTCAGTGAGCTGGTTCATTTAAATAAATTTTAATAAAACAAGATATGTAAAAGTATTGCCAAAAAATATAAATGATAACTGACAAAGACAAAAACAAACATTATTTTTAAGGCAAGTGAAAAAACAGGGCTTGTGACAAAAAAAAACTCAGGGCTAGTGAAAAAACAAACAGGGCTAGTGGATTTTCAGGACCCACTAGCCACGGGCTAGTCCCCTAAAAAAATAATCTTGGAGCACTGCTCGGAGAGGTTTAATCACAAATGTTATCCCTATTTAACTGTCACATTTTTAATTTTGGTACATCTGTTATTTGTAAAAATAAGATCAGTGATTGGTCAAAATGCTGAAACCCTGATCTTGAAGGCTGCCAGACAAAACACTGACTAACTTATACCTAATATGTGTAGCTCCTACCATCCGCTGGGGTTTGTCTTCTTGCTGAAGATCAATTCTAGCCGAAAATTTAAATGAGCAAATCAATCAATGTAAAATGTATAAAGCAATCTATTCCCTTTGGAATGTACTAGAATAGCATTATTTAAAAAAGGACAACACCTGGAAAAGATTGAACAGTGACAAGGCAGATTTGGTCATTTGGTTTTCAAATCATATATCAAAGAATCATGACCGACTTCAAAGAATAAAATACATAAATTTAGATAATACATCAACCTAGATCACACGGACATACATCTTAATTTAATCTGCCCATGCGTTAAACAGGCAATTTTTGAAGAACAAGTACATATAAAAAAAGATTATATTTAATGTGGTATTGGGTATGTAATAGATTTTGTTTGTTTTTTGCCTATAATGTTCAAATGAGGTTTTGTATTTTATAATATGGATGACTAACATTGAATATTCTTCTAATTTTTATTGTAATTACTTGTTGTATTTATTCAATTTTATACCTAAAACCAATGGTTAGTAACTTGGAATTTCAGCTGTATTTTGGCGAGTGTAAGAAAAGTGATAAATGTGAACCTCTGGCGAGTATTTATCACTTTTCAATACGAGCTCACGTCTCCTGCAGTCAAAAAATCAAATGGAGGATTTTTTGTCAAGGGAAGTAACTTTGACAAAACATGTAGCTGTATTTGTATAGTAAAAACATTCATTGCATAATAAAAACATTCATTGCATGATAAATACATTCATTGCATGATAAAAACATTCATTGCATGATAAATACATTCATTGCATGATAAAAACATTCATTGCATGATAAATACATTCATTGCATGATAAAAACATTCATTGCATGATAAAATCTGTGCTCATCATACATAAACTTTTAATATTTATATCATTATGTTCTTTAGGTGCTAGAGTTACACAGAAATAATTCGGGCTCTGGTGTACATTCGGAATCGGGCGTGCATTTAAATCTTGATGAGCCCATGGACCAAAGAATCAGTGACTATTCAAATTCTGAGGAGAAAGCAGTAGTACAAACAAGAGACTCTTCTTTTTCGGAGGAGAAATTGGTGGTGAGAACTAGGAACTCTTCTTTGTCAGAAGAGCAAAATGTGATAGATACAGATCAAAAGGAGAAACTAGCAACAAGGAACAATAATAATGATATTGTTAGTGATAAAAATGCCAATTTAAGTAATGGGGATTATAGCAGTAAAGGATTAGATGATACGGATGGTGATAATCAAAATTTTATTCATATAGAGTCACAAGATGGTGTACCTTTGGAGAGCCCCAAATCAGAAAAATTGAGATTAAACTCGGAGTCGGATAAAGCCGTGGTAGATGAAGAAAAGCTTTTAAGAGAAGAGTTTGAAAAATTACGATCTTTTGCTCGCGAAACCGTGCCACGACCTCTGTACGAGGAGGTCAAATTCGAAGAGGTAGTTGAACCTGAACCAATCGAGGAAAGCATGGAATATGTCACGGTTGACCATGAGGAATCTCAGCAGGAATTCTCCTCAAGATTTTTTACATACGACAAAGTACATCAAACTGACAACCAAGCGCTGCCAGATTTCAGTGACTTGGATTATGAATATCACGATTTTGGTGTTAACGAGATCGACCCGGATCTGTTGTCGATGAATCTCACTTCGATTGCCGAGGAGACAGAAGAGGAATTAGAAGAAGATAAAGAAGACGCAGCGGAGTATGAAAAAGACTGGAGGGGTAACTGGATGTTTAAAGGTAACGTTCAGTCTCCTTATGCAAACTCCCTTTGGATGCAGATGCTTTAACGGAAAACTTGATTTCTGGTCATTAAAAGATAATGAGGCTAGGATGGTTTAATCTGGGATGGTGTAAATTTTCAGATTGTAAAACTGCCCACATACAGGCCTAGGTTGAAAATTTTAGCTTGGTGACCTCAATTCTGAATGCAATTCAGTTTAAATGCTGTTAATATGGGTTAAAATCATACATACACAAACAGTCCTTTCTATACCAATTTCAGGTCTTGAGCTTCTTTTTTTTTTGCGTTACCTAATGACGTTGTTTGTACTTTCAGGTAGTTGGTAAACTTATTTTCAGCAATTCTTTTAATACATTCATGAATATTCAAACTACTGTATAGTAGTATCATTAAGCAATTTTGTTATTTACCTTATGAATTCTTTTATTTTCATCATTTCCCATGCAGGAGAGCTGCCTTGGTGATTGTCCAATTCAATATGGCTTGCACTTAAGAACTGCAGACCTCTGTCCGGAGTGCATTCATTCCATGCAGAGTTTTTTTTAAGAGTAATTTGGGGCGGAATTGCCCCATTCCCCTCCTCAAATTTTTTTTTTCCCCCGGAAAAAATCCCAACATTCTTTTTTTTTTTTTTGCTTTTAAATGTTGTTTCTTTGTTGACCATCCATAACATCTCCATCAAACATGTTCTTGATGTGAATTTAATATTAAATGAAAGTTAATATTAAATGAAAGACTGAGACAATACATATAAAAAATACAATCTTTCTTCTTTATTTTAACATTGTCAAAATCCCCTTTTTCCCATTCACCTCGAATTTTTCCCCCTCTAAAGGGCCCCCGACCTCCTTCCCCTAAAAGTAAAAAAAAACACTGCACTGGCTGAGGCATGTCTGGTGGGACCACCAATCTCATCTCCCTCCGAGGTTGCTGTCCCAATATAACATATGATGAGTTTCTGGGACGTAAAACACCATTTCACTAATTTTCATCTATTGCAGGTGCTGGTGGTATAGATTCATACAACAATATTGCGAAAAACAAGATAGCAGGAGAGTTTGGGGATGTGTACATGATGGTGCCCCAGCCTAACGCTGAATTTATGCCTCAAATTGGGAACAAGTATGTATAGAGGGACATTCAATAACGTTTTTGTTTTAAAAGATATATCTGCATTTATTGCGGGGAAATCAATAAGCTTTTTGCCCGTAATACATCTGGAGACGTATATATTTTTGTGCAAACCTAACTGTTTAATTTATCGATGATTATGAGTTCAAGCACTGCCCATAGCCTCTCTGCCAGTCCCATGTGTTTGAATCTATTCTCTGAACATGTTAAAGAACAATAGAATTTTTTCGATATTAAGATTAGAGCAGGGTTCCCAGATCCTTTACCCTCTCTAGAGCAGCTTGAAATAACAGTGTGTTGATGAGTCATCAAATAAAAATCAGTTAAAAAAACTTATCCAGCAAAATTGAAATGAGGATCATTCAGTAAGTTCTTAATGAACCCTAGTGAAGCATTCAGAATGTTTGTTGTTAAAAAATGGAAATGGAGTCCCTTCTTGATATTCAGAAATTATGTCATGGCTTCAACAATGGATTGGGGCTTCCGTGGATGACTGGTTAGAGCCTATGACCCCTTGAAATTACTTGCCCCTAACCACTGTGGGTTCGACCCCCCCATGGGACCAGGTATCTTTATGTGAGAAAGCTATCAAGCTGGCTTGTGGAATGTCGTTGGTTCTACCCAGGTGCCCCCCGTGCACGAAAGATGCTCGGAGGGGCACCTGGTGTCTTCCTCCACCAATGGAAGCTGGAAAGTTACCATATGATCTTACCTGTTGATGCTACTATAAAATTAAATTCAACAATGGGTTATTTATATTTTGTGAAGTACATTTTGGTTTGCAGATGAAAGAAAAATGGCATTTATAAATATACTGCACAGTAATCATTACAAAATAAATGTTCTAAAATGTAAAGCAGAAAAAAGATAGTAAAATGACATTTCCTTGCTGATATGCTTTCTTTAACTGTAATGTAACATCAGGAAATGAAGTACAGCTGACAACATGAAACATTGTTGCTGTTTACTTAGGTAAAATGCAGGCTTTATCACAAAGGTCATGATCAGAACATGTCTAATGATGGAGACGAGGGTATTTACTTTAAAGTGTTGTACAGCTATGCTATGCATCGTACATTTGTTTGGACAGGTTACAAGACAATTTGATGATGATGTTAAACAAGTAGTTATAAAACAGATGTGCATGTCATTCTCTTGTGCCTGTAGGGTGGGATAAACTAAACATCATAGAAATACACGCAGTATGACTTAAACATATTTATTTATACTTGCACATTAGTTAAATGGTATAAAATGGATAAAAATCAAAATATAACTGAATTTTATTTTTTTTAATCGTTACTGGATGTTATTCAGTCGTAGTATGGATTTATTTTTTTTACGCACACTTTTTTTTCCGATTTCTCTTTGTGTTGCTATAGGATTTGTAAAGAGGGCCTCAGGGAAGATTAGTAGTTTTACTAACTGGGCTTCCCTCTTAAAATAAAGTCTTCAATTAAATTCAATATAGAACATGATGGTAGTAGATGTTTTTGGTAGGAATTTTGTAAATATAAATTATGTTTATGCTTTTAATTTCAGAGTTATTGACGACATGTCAGACTTGTCAGAGAACGAAGACAGGGACAGTCTCGACGGTCTCAGTGATGAAGAAAACACATTCTACGCCAAAACCAGCGAGGAAATCGCCCGCATCACACGTAAATCTTCCAGCAGCTCCAGCCATGCATTGCCCATGGCTAATACATCGGTGCAGACGGAGGGCGAGTCGGATTTGGAATCTGTAACCTCCCGACCGTACTCGTCGTCATTCTCAGATTCCGGCATCAGGAGTAACCGACTGGATCAGAACAGTTTTGATACTAGTAAGGCTAGCGAGAAGTCTGCGGTGAAGTTGTCCGAGGAATTGGTGCCATCTGAGGGAGGAGATCCCAAGTTTGAGATTCCGCCAGATAGTGTGACCGTCCCAGAAGGGGAACCGGCCAAGTTGACATGTAGAGTGGCAGGTACCCAGCCTTTAGGTGAGTTTGAAATTTATAGAAAACAATAGAAGAAAATGCTTTGTTTTTTTTCCATTTTAATCTCTAATTCATCATTTAAAATCTGATGACTCCACAGCATAATGCAGTAGTTCCGTTGCATACCTCTCTCTCAAGACTATACATCTCTATTGTGCATGCACACGTGGTAGGACTATACACCTTAGGAGCACACACGTAACTCGCTCTGTCAAGTGACACTTTTGTCATTTTACACTATTTTTTTAAATAATGGTAATCCATTTATTCACCCCTTAATAGGTCTGTGAGGGTCGGGGTTGGCCACCCCACAACAAACTGTACAGATATAGATGTAAGACGCATAATATTTATATATAAACAGTTTTCAAAATATTTACAAGAAAAAAATGCATATTGTGATTAGAAACTGTATAAATGGGGATTTTTTTTTTTTTAATTTCTTTACAATATTTAAAAGAAGATTTAAAATTTGATGAAAGTGGGTCTCTGCAATCTGAGGGTCTTTCAAAAGAAATCTTATGTAAAACCTTCTTGCTTTTCACCAGTTTGGAATTAAATCCCAGCGGGAGCTCGACTTGTGAGAAAGTTGATTCTTACAGATGGCAGGAGGTATACAGTACAGTACATAGCCTAAAATATGCTGAAACATGACATTAAAGGGAATGTAGCGACACAGCCAAACAAGCTCTGTTATTGAGAGTTCTGAAAAACTTGGAAAAAGGTGAAAGAATTATCAAAATCGGATGATAAACAAAAAAGATATGACCATTTAAAGGTTGTTCTAAAACGAATATGGGAGCCGCCATTTTTAGAACTATGACATCATAGTTCCATATTACCATATATGGAATATTGATAAATATCATTTAAATCATTTAAAATGAAGAAAATCACTGCAAATGAACGATTTTTTTTGCTGGTCATATAAAGCATTATTGCCATTAAGTAAATTACATATTTTTCATACAGTTGCTGTCATTTTTTCCCTATAAATCGGTAATTTTCATATTTATAAATATTCCATATATGGTCATTTAGAATCGTGATGTCATAGCTCTGAAAATGGCCGCTTCCATATCCGTTTCGACAGAAACTTCAAATGATCATATCTTCTTTGTTTATTATCCGATTTTGATAATTCTTTCACCTTTATTCATTTTTTTCAGATCTCACAATTATAAAGATGGTTTGGCTGTGGCGCTACATTCCCTAAGAAACAAACATGTATATTGTCATATTATCTGGTGTAAAAACAATTTTAACATCTCGATATTTCGCATAAAATTGCGCGCGATATCTCATAAAATCTCAAGTCAAACCTCACTTTTTCTGCAGACAAGTATAAAAGTGACCAACTCATGTTAAGTCTTATTTACAAAGAAATCTCGTAGACTAGTGACAATAATTGTTCGGTTTTGAAATAAAAAATTATTAATAAATTCAATTTTTTGTGTTGCAGACGTGTTTTGGTACAGAGTGAGAGAGGGGGTGGAGGAATTAGAAAATTCAGAGAATTACGAGATCATGAAGGACGGCAGCCGGCAACATTTGACGATGTACAACATGACCAAGGACGACGCGGGACAGTACATGTGCATGGCGATCAATGAGAAGGGACAGTGTTGTCAGTATTTTATACTCTCCATAAAAAGTAAGTGTTTACACTCTCCATAAAAAGTAAGTGTTTATACTCTCCATAAAAAGTAAGTGTTTATACTCTCCATAAAAAGTAAGTGTTTATACTCTCCATAAAAAGTAAGTGTTTACACTCTCCATTAAAAGTAAGTGTTTACACTCTCTATTAAAAGTAAGTGTTTATACTCTCCATAAAAAGAGTGTTTATACTCTCCATAAAAAGTAAGTGTTCATACTCCATAAAAAGTGTTGTGAAAACACAATAACTATGACTTTAAGAAAGACAGGTGGACAGACAAAGAAATGATTAAGTGTTGGAAAGAATAAAATACAGATATCTACCCATAACAATATGGTTCACCATTTCTTTACTTTTTCTTTACAGAAAATACTCAAGAATTAAAAGCCCCAGAATTCCTGAAGGGTGTTTCAGATGTTGAGGTCATTGAAGGTCAAAGTGTCAAGTTCAGATGCAAGGTCAAAGGTTATCCACAACCCAGGGTCGTCTGGTATAAAGATGGAAAAATTCTAATGAACAAGATCAACTATAGACTTGGTAAGTCAAGGTCACCTAAAGGTCATAATGCGACAAAAAACACAAGCTGCTGCAAATTTACGCATAATTGTATATCATTAAATAATGGTAAGTTGAAAAATAAAGGCTCAGTGTTGGAGATGCCTGTAAACCAGGATCAAAGGTTACTCACAAACAAAGGTCAACCGTGATCTTCCAACTAAGGTCAAGGATAACCCATAAGTCAAGATTGAACGTTATCTGCTAACCAGGGTCAAAGGATGCCCAAAAACAAAGGTCAGCAGTAACCTTCAAACTAAGGTCAGGGATGACCCATAATCCAAGGTTGAGGGTTATCTGCTAACCAGGGTCAAAGGTTTCTCACTGACAAGGTTAATAGTGACACTAAGATCAAGGATGAACCATAAGCCAAGGTTGAAGTTTATCTGCTAATCAGGATCAAAGGTTACTGACAAACAAGGGTCAACAGTTCACCTGAAACCATTGTCAAAGGTGCCCATGAACCAAGGTCAGAGGTGAGCTGCAAACCAAAGTCATTTAAAGGGTGGACAGTATCTAATGGACACACTCAACCATAAAATGTTTTTATGTTTTCCTTTAGTGTATTAAAGGGAACGTAGCGACACAATCAGCTCTTTTACTGAGAGTTCTGAAAAAAGGTGAAATAATTATCAAAATCGGATGATAAACAAAAAAGATATGACCATTTAAAGGTTGTTCTAAAACGGATATTGGAGCCGCCATTTTAGAACTATGATGTCATAGTTCCATATTACCATATATGGAATATTGATAAATATCATTTAAAACGAAGAAAATCATTGCAGATGAATGCAGTTTTTTTTACTAGTCATATAAAGCATTATTGCCATTAAATATTACATATTTTTCATACAGTTGCTGTCATTTTTTCCATATAAATCAGTAAATTTTCTTATTTATAAATATTCCATATATATGGTCATTTAGAAGCGTGATGTCATAGCTCTCAAAATGCCGCTTCTATATCCGTTTCAACAGAAACTTCAAATGATCATATCTTCTTTGTTTATCATCCGATTTTGATCATTCTTTCACGCTTATTCGAATTGTTCAGAACTCTCAATAATAAAGATGGTTTGGCCGTGTCGCTACATTCCCTTTAAGTTAAACTACACACTTCCACATATCTACTCGTTTTTAGATAACTTTAATCCGATTGTAAAGTGTTTTATTTGAAAACTACTCATCCATGGAATTAAACAAAACTATTTTAGATCAAAATGACCCGACATAGTTTACATGTTTACAAAAACCTCCACATCAAAGTGATCAAGATGGTGGTAGGTTCGTGGTAGATGAATCGCCTGAAGTACTTTCAAGCATTCCGATTTCATGATTGCTTTTGGACTGTGACTGACTAATGTACAGTGTTAATTGGTCAATAAACAAGCATTAGATGAACATAACCATTCCATTGATTTAGTTTGTGTAAAGTTAATACAGTTTATAAAAACACACACACACTTAAAACTGGCTATGCGTATGCTGTCTGTTCTAAATAAAAAGATATATTGAATGAGTTTGTACAAACTTAACAAAGGAAGGAATAAAGGAGATATCAAAGGAATAATGGAGATTTTTTAGAAAAAACATTTGTTCAAAATTATCAAAGGTTTATTGAAAAATTGTGTTCAAAATAAACAAAGGAATATTGAATAATTGTGTTCGAAAGTAACAGGAATCAAGGGGGATATTAAATAATTTTGTTTAAATTAACAAAGGAATAAAGGAGATATATTGATCAATTTTGTACAAGCTAAAGAAAGAAATATGGGAGATGTTGAGTAAAATCAAAATTTTAATAGTTTTAAAAAATTTAATTTTTAACCTGATTCTGACATGTTCCATTGCTTTTGAGTTTTACTGAAAAATGATTTGAAACCAAAAAACATCAAGTTTTTTATTGTTTTAACGTCAAATGACTTGATTTGCGATGGTTTATGGATTATTTAATGGTCACAAATTTGAGGTATATAAATTCAGTACATGTACCCGGATGGTGTACCCCAGTAGTTTGAAAATATTTCTTTACATCCCCTGGTATTTATATTTTCTGTTTACTTTCAGAGAGGTTTGGTAACCGTGACTACTTGCTTGTGATAGACTCTGCCTCCATGGACGAGGATGCGGAATATTCCGTTCTTGCCAAAAACATTGCCGGGGAGGTCCAATCATCAGCGCAGCTTATCGTAGAACCCAGATATAAACCAGGTGGGATAGTGTTTCATTATTTATTAAGGTTTCAAAGTAGAGTTTTTCAATGAGTGCCCTGAATAATTTAATTGTAAAAAATTGAAGTTTGTGTCCCATTTTGACACTTTGTATAATTGTGGGGTATGTAAGCACCAGACATTCTGTTTGATTACGGTAGCTTAAGTTACTAGGAATAAAAGGTACTAGCCACAACCTCTGTTTATGCCTTGAATCCGTAAAACCCTATGCCCTTCCGAGACGGGGATGACTTCCAGGTACTCCAGTGAAAATACCTTTTCTTCTGAAACAAAGATGGATATTGAATGGTGTTTTACGTCATTTTCCTCACATGCTAGGCTATATATGATGATCGCTTTTTTCTTGGTGGAGGCAGACCACCCATCTTTACTGGGTAGAACCAGTACTGCATACCTCCAGTCCTCCGTAAGAATAACACTTTCTCACTCACAAGTCGAACTCCCAGTGGGATTCGAACTCTTATGGGATACGTTAAAGAGTTAAAGAATTAAAAAATACTATTTGAATATAAGAGCCAGGTTTAATCCAGATTCCAAGTACCCTCTCTCTTGGAGTGTCATCAATTCACTTTTATGGGTTTTAACCATGTCGTCTCTGAATCAAACTTATCCAGAACTTGTACAGCAACAGTCTCCATGGTTTATGATTTTTGAAATAGTAATTCATACGCTTTTTCTCTTCCAATGAACAGAAAATGTTCCTGTCACTGCCAAACCAGAAACTCAAAAAGAGAAGAAATCTGACACCAAACAACCAGAGCGATCGTCATCCCCAGAATTCCCCAGTCTGTCTTATCTCCCCTTGCGACGGTCAGCCACATCATCGTCCGGTAAAAAGTCATCGCCATCGGTTACCAAAGACGATCAGAATCTGAGCAATTTAGGCAAGAAAGTGGCGATGACAAAGGACAGCGTGACGGAGGTGGCAGAAGATATGTTGTCGTCATCAAAAGAGGTATAGAAGAAAAACTAGTTCTTCCTTCTAAGGTTGTGGTTTATGTATTTCCCAAACTGGGCAAATATGGTTGCAATGTTTATAAGTATATTTTACCATAAATCAGGCAAGAAAAAGTATCACTTAAATTTATACCACATGTACATGTATTTGGATATTTGCTAGACTCATAGTGTGGTGTCAGGGGAATAATTCATTTTATGTAAAGTCAGAAAGAGTATGCTATATACACAATATCAGTATTTTTTATATATTTTTAGCTCTACTGGCCGAAGGCCAGCAGAGCTTATGGGATGACGAGTTGTCCGTCGTCCGTCCGTCCGGCCGTCCGGCCGTCCGTCGTCCGTCGTTAACTTTTGTCTTGTTACCATCATAGGGCCTTCATTTTTCATCCGATCTTTACCAAACTTTAACAGGTTGTTAATATCAATAAAAGCTCGGACAAGTTCGAAAACCAGCCAGATCGGAATAATTTCACCGGAGTTATGGCCCTTGTTTTGCTGAAAAATGCCATATTAAGCCTTGTGAACACTCTAGCACCTTCATTTATTATTTGATCTTTACCAAACTTGCACACATTGTTAATACAAATTATAGCTTGGACAAGTTCGAAAATCGGCTGAATTGGGTCAGTAACACCGGAGTTATGGCCCTTGTTTTTTTGAAAAATGGCATTTTCTGCCTTGTGAACACTCTAGCACCTTTATTTATTATTTGATCTTTACCAAACTTCCAAAGATTGTTAATATCAATGAAAGCTCGAACAAGTTCAAAAACCAGCTAAATAACATCAGTAACACCGGAGTTATGGCCCTTATTTTTTCTGAAAAATGCTATTTTCTGCCTTGTGAACACTCTAGGGCCTTCAATATTAATCGGATGTTTACTTAACTTTGCCAGTGTCATTATATCAATGAAAGCTTGAACAAGTTCAAAAACCGGCAAGATCGAAATAATTTCAACGGAGTTATGACCCTTGTTTTGCTGAAAAATGCCATATTAAGCCGGCCAGAACACTAGCACCTTCATTTATTATTTGATCTTTACCAAACTTGCACAGATTGTTAATATCAATGAAATCTCGAACAAGTTCGAAAACCAGCTAGATCGGACCATTAACAACGGAGTTATTGCCCTTGATTTAGTTAAAAATGCTATATTTTGCCTCATTAAGACAATAGGGCCTTCATCTTTCATCCAATCATTACTAAACTTTACGAGATTGTTTATATAAATGAAAGCTCGGACAAATTTGACGACCAGCTAGATCGGACCATTAACAGCGGAGTTATGGCCCTTGATTTAGTTAAAAATGCTATATTTTGACTCGTTAAGGGTTAAGACGATAGGGCCTTCATTTTTCATCCTATCATTATCAAACTTTACCACATTGTTAATATCAATGAAAGCTTGGACAAGTTTGAAAACCAGCCATATCGGACTAGGAACAGCGGAGTTATGGCCCTTGATTTAGGTAAAAATGCTATATTTTGCCTCGTTAAGACAATAGGGGCTTTTATGTTCATCCGATCTTTACCAAACTTTATCCTTTACCACATTGTTAATGTCGTTAAAAGCTCGGACAAGTTTGAAAACGAGTTAGATCGGACTATTAACAGCGGAGTTATGGCCCTTGATTTAATTAAAAATGCTATATTTTGCCTCGTTAAGACGATAGGGGCTTCATTGTTCATCCGATCTTTACCAAATTTTATCAGATTGTTAATATCAATGAAAGCTCTGACAAGTTTGAAAACCATTCATATCGGAATAGTAACAGCGGAGTTGTGGCCCTTGATTTAGTTAAAAATGCTATATTTTGCCCGTTAAGACGATAGGGGCTTCATTGTTCATCCGATCTTTACCAAACTTTACTATCTTGTTATTATCAATGAAAGCACAGAGGAGTTCAAAAACCAGACAGATCGGACCAGTAACAGCAGAGTTATGGCCCTTGATTTAGTTAAAAATGCTATAGTTTGCCTTGTTAATACGATAGGGTCTGTATTTTTCATCCAATCTTTACTAAACTTTACCAGATTGTTACTATCAATAAAAGCTGCGACAAGTTTGAAAACCAGCCAGATTGGACCATTTACACCGGAGTTATGGCCCTTGATTTTCTGAAATATGCTATATTTTCGCCTCATTAAGAAAGGGCCTTCATTTCTCCAAATTTCATTGAAATTTTTCAGGAATGATCAGTAGCAAGCCTAGTTGTACATATCGTCACTGTGTTCCAGTTGAATGATTTTGGCGGAGTTATGTCCCTTTAAAGGTTTTAATACACAAACTTTGTCCTGGCTAGTTTTCCTGAACCCCTGGCCGGATTTAGACAAAACTTTTTAGGGATGATCAGTTCCAGGTCTAGTTGTGCAAATCTTTGCCTAGTTCCGGTTGAATGATTTTTGGCAGAGTTATGGCCCTTTAAAGGTTTTAATACACAAACGTTGTCTGGACTATTCTCCTGAACGTCTCCCCAGGTTTCAACGAAACTTTACAGGGATGATCAGCACCAAGCTTAGTTGTGCATATCATCGTCGCATTCTGGTTAACAGATTTTTGGTGGAGTTACGGCCCTTTAAAGGTTTTTGATACACTAACTTTGTACAGACTAGTTCTCCTGAACCCCTGGCTGGATTTTAACGAAACTTGACAAGTATGATCAGTACCAAGCCTAGTTGCCTATATCATCACCATTTTCTGGTTGAACGATATTTGAAAGAGTTATGGCCCCTTGTGCATAAACTTTATCTTTAGCCAGTAGAGCGTCCACAGGCCCTCTTGGGCCTCTTGTTTTTATCAGAATCGTCCGTTAAGAAATTATAAAAATGGTAAATCTGTAGTAAATGAAAATTGCCAAGTGTCCCTTTAAGTACCAAAATTGATTTGTGACCTTTTAAGTATCAAAATTGCTGTGCATTTCTTTAAGAACAGCAATGTAAATAATGCAGCTGCATGTCCAATGATTATAACTGAAGATCCTTTTTGTGGGTTTGTTTATTTCATAACTTGTAAAAATACATACATTTCAATTAAATAAAGGAAAACAAGTGACATCCATGTCCCATGTATAAAGAGGATGTTACATGAGTACTCATTCATTATTGAATTTATTAAACGAGTTGGCAAAATTTTATAATGCGAGGCTCTTGCCGAGCATTATATCATTTTTGCTAACGAGTTTTATAAATTCAATAATCATTGAAAATGAATGTTAGATTATATTTAACACATAACTCACATATCGACTTTTATTGCATTTTGCCTGTCGCTTTAACTTGCAAAATCGACATAAACAATGGGAATTGGATCATAGTTATTATCGAATTTTTTTGACAGAGCATACTAGGCTTATTTGCATACTTATATAACTAGTGGTAAATCGAAAATATAGAATGGTGTTATTCCACTCCCACACTGTAAGTTGTGTGATAAAATGGCTTATAGTACTCGTGCAACACGTTTTATTAACGTCTGTATCCGGCGAAGGTCCGGAATTTCAACACGAGGTATTGCTGTTTTTATCAAAACTGAGGTTCCGATTAAAAGTTATACGAACAGTTGGAATTTCCCTATCCGAACCATATGCCTTTGATTGGTTCTTTTGTCTTGCATACCAGTGTTTGCCTTGATGACACCAATAACAACATTTTGTGTGTTTATCTACTGTTGTTATGGACGTCATTGTTGACTTTTATCTACGACAGTGTGTAACATCCAAAAATATACTAACCTGCAGTATACTACTCTTTCTGCCTTGTGTTTGTCTTGTTCACCTTGGAAACTCATTTTTATTGAAATCAGTCTTATATAATTTGGGATATTTAAATTCCAAAATATAAACCCATAATAACAGTCTATTAAACCATTTTAGAATTATTTATAGAATTTCGGTTTCTGGGTTTCAAGAACCTCATTACTCAATGTCCAGTAAAACCTCAGTGTGTTCTGAGAATTTAATGAGCTTTAAATTAACTGGTTTCATTGGTCCAGTTGTTATCACTGAACCAATCAGAATTCATTTGGTTGTTTCTATCTTGACATCACTTTCTGGTATTATGGCATTATGTCATGCTATTATGACATCACGTCATGCTATTATGATGCAGCTCTGTGTGTTCTCAGAACTGAATGAGCCTTTTAATTGCTGTGAGAAACAGATTGTTTGTATCACTCATTGAGTAATGAGTTTCTTGAAACCAAGAATCACAAAATTCTTAAAAAAAAATAATTCTAAAATGATTTAACAGACTGTTTAATATGCAATAACGAATAAGGCTTAGATGATACTAAAGCATTTTTAGACTAAAACTTGTTCAAAACTTGAAATGAAAATTGAAGGGTGTTCCAATTAAATAATTCAAAATAATAAATAATTCAAATGAAACTATAAATGCAATAATAAAATATTTCTAAATATGAGTTTCCAGATCATCTTGTTCATGTATTGGCTTATATCTTCCACCACCTTTACCTTTTAATGTTAAATCCTCAACCTGCCCTTCAAAACATCCTCAAAAAAACATCTCTGATTAAAGTCCCCGGTGAAAGGTCATCTGAAGTTATCTGCTTATTAAATGATTTGTTAATTGTTTGCTACTTTCACTAATATATCACTTTATAACAAAATATATATTATCTGTTATAATGAATTACGTGTTTGAATAAGTCTTACCGCAGTAACTCTGCAGCCAGTCTGGTTTTCAGTTGATTCTAGTCTATTCCTTCAAGAAATAGACCAGAAAGGAAAATCGTAAAATCGTAGACCTGTCTATGCAGATGCAGTGTCTCTGTTCTATGAGTGCATTTGAGGGAAGATACACCCAATTCAATTCCCATAGGTTCCATATATGATTGTCACAAATAAAGACACTTTATGCAATGAATTCACATAAAGGGAATGTGAAGACGAGAGCTCACGTCTGCCTTAGTTAAAAAAAATTCAAAAAGTGAGAACGGACAGAATGAGTATCAAATTATTATGCAGTTAAATAAATGAAATAATTGATGGAGAATAATTCTAGCCCAAAAAATTATTTATTTAACAGTTCTTTTCATTTTTCCCTTTCTTGGTGACAAACATAAGAATGGACGCCATTTCCATAGTGACTCAGTGCAAAAACAACAACGTATGTCCCATTTTATTCCCCGCTTCCGGTTAGGTGTAATTTGTAATTGGGTGTGTCTTCCCTTTGAAACAACTTCCTGTTTTAAAAGTTTTGGATATTTTGAGGCAAAAGTTGAGGATCTGGTAATTACGGACCAAATTTGCCTATTAATATCACATAAACTACTTCTATAATCTCTTCACTCACTAACAGTTATCTGAAATCAACAAAAGTATCGCCGCGATGGACAAAATCCTGGAGGATTTAGAGTCGGACATGTATAGCGTCGACGACATTGATCTTCATGGTCGTAACGGTCTGATTACCTCCCTTGGTGACCCGACTGGTTTCGAGGCTATAGATAGTTATTTGGTGATGGTGAGTGGTGCATGCTGGGTAATGGAATTGCGTGTTGAGGGTTTATAGTTCCTCCTACTATAATAGTCCCGGAGGTCATGCAGATTACTACGCTTAAATGATTTCATAATTCAGGTTCCTGTATTGCCTTGTACTAAAATACTATTAAAAATATTGTGGATGGTTCATGCTTTTAACCCCGGCATTATACATGAGAGTCTGGATGGAGAATAAACAATTTTGGCTATGTATAATGTTTAGCAAATAATAAACCAATAATTGAACAAATTAATCTGTTAAAATAAAAGGATACTTGTAAAAAAACAACTAAAAAAACCTATTATTTCTTTGAACTATACTCCTCAAAAAAATTTAAGGACCACAAAATATAACAGTAATAATTACTTAATCTTTAATATTATGGAGTTCATATAAAAAGTTAATACGTGTGTGTAATGTAACAACTGTAAACAAATACAACTAAACTTAAAAATTGAAAGAGACAGAAAATTATTCAGTTACAGCACTTTAAAAATTTACCCAAATCTAAACATTGTCCTTAAATTATTTTGAGGAGTATACAAATAATAGAAATGATGCAACATTAAACATGGCTGCCAGCGGCCATTGTTGTTTACATAGAGTTATATAGTAAGAACTTTTAGCGACTACTCCTCTGAAACTACTTGACAGATTTTCATGAAATTTCATAGGAATGTTGCTGTTGATGTCTAGTTGATCCTAGCAAAATTTCAGGTCGGCCGGAAATTCAAGATGGCCACCATGGCTAAAAATAGATTTAAAAAATAATAATTTTGTAGCGACTACTTCTTGAAAACTATAAGTGATATTAATATGGGACTTTTCTAAAATGATCAGCGTGACATGATGTTGGTCCTTGTTGAAAATTATTTTGATTGGACATTAAACATGGCAGCCAGCGGCCATCTTTGTTTACATAGAGTTATATATAAAAACTTGTAACGACTACTCTGAAACTACTTCAGATTTTCATGAAACTTCACAGGAATCACTATTCATAATTTTTCATTGCAGAGATGTTGAAATTTTTATCTTATTTCCAGTAGGTGATAAAATTTGTGTTACTCGGTTTTTATCCTTAGGTTCTATAGTAAAATAAAAATCTTTGGCCTAGTAAAAAGGCGATAATTTTCAATATGTTGATTTTGAAAGATACATATATTGAATAAATGTGCATGAATGTACATGAAATATGCAGGTTTTTAAGAGAATCACACTGTAGATACCTTAATTTTAACAGTAAACTTGGTTGAACATCAAGGATAAAGTCCGAGTTTATCACCTACCAGAATGTATTAGGTATGTCTCATTTCTGGTCACTGATTGGTCAGTTATTTTGATGATGCTCTATCAAAATTATGAATTAGAACCTGCCAGTAGAGCTTCAAGGTCATTGACCTCTTGTTTATTTTTTTAAAAAAAAGAACAAGCTTTTATTATTAAACTAATGTAGGAATTTAGGCCTAAATTATAAGGATAAGATATATACGACTTCTTCCAGACTCTCACTACTAAATGATCCCCTTCTAATACTGCATCTGATAACCTCTGATAAATCCTACCCAGTCTTTCTGCTTAATTGTAAACTGCTTACCGTTGTTGTTTTATTATTTAATTAAAAAAAAAAATGGTTTTGATTTGACATATTTTATCCCATTACAGCAAGGAGCTGCAGAAAACGTTAGAAAAGTAACGTCGTCAGCACTGGATTATCTAAATAACACCGATTCTTTGGTGATGCGTGAAAAACAGATGGGCGCTATAGCAACAAGTACGCCCAGGTCGTCTGATACGGAGCGAGTGTTTAACCCTGACAGTGATACAAGTAATTCTCGGATTGTCTGTGATAGTGATATTGGCATGGACACGCGTGATGATACTGAGAAAACCCATGACAATAGCGATGAATCGCATAAAAGTGAAATCTCATTTAACCTTAACCCCATGACAATAAATATGAATGCAAGTAAGGATAAAACTCTCCAATCAGATCATCAGAAAGATGCTATTTCTCAATCTAAGTCTCATCCAATCACAAAAGATGTTTCAAAAGACAGTAACCAATCAGAATCAGTCTCTCATACTGAGGGTTCAAAAACATCTAGTAATACTAGTCAAACTACTTACTCGCCAAATAATTCGATGGAAATGTCAGACTTGAATAATACCCACAATTCCACAGACAGTACCTCCTCTGATTCTGAACCATTACGCATCAATCTTGGACCAAAGCGTGAAAACAAGGAAAGATACCAGCGAGACTTTTATATAACAAATACTCCACAACTCGCCCGGCGGACACCGCCCACTTCCCCAAGAGATCCCATTCCCACTGTGGAGCCAACTTCACCCCGGGAAGAAAAACATAGGGCTCATACAGAAGAAAAGGTGAGTTTATATCAAATTTTATTCTAAAGTTATAGACAAAAGTGCTGTAAATGTACAAATGACCCAGAATTGGGTGCAGAAAATACACTTCACAAGGACATACGGTAATCTTGAAGTATTTATCCAACAATATTAGCATCTTGATTTATTACCCAGTATCGGTTTAACTAAGTCTGCCCGCATATAAAAAACCAAAATCAATTCAACATTGTTTGTGACGTCATATGACTTTATTCTTTGTTAACTTTGCCATTCATATTTGTCCTTTTGCCAGCTTTTGGGTTTGCTGTGTTCTGTGAAAGCTGCATTTCCTGTTCGACTTTTATACTTATTTTTAGCTCTACTGATCAGAGATCAGCAGAGCTTATGCCGTGGTGCGGCGTCCGTCGTCCGTCCGTCCGTCTGTCTGTCCGTAAACTTTTATTTGTAGCGACTTCACAGCTGAAACTACTGGATGGATATTCATGAAACTTTACAGAAATGTTGCCCATAAAGTCTAGTTGATCCTAGCAAAAATTCATGTTGATGTGAAATCCAAGATGGCCGCCAAAGCTAAAAATAGAGTTTTAAAATACAAGTTTGTAGCGACTTCTTCTTGAAAACTATAAGTGATATTGATATGGGACTTTTTCTAAAATGATCAGCAGGACATGATGTTGATCCTAGTCAAAAATCGTTTTGATTCAACGTTAAACATGGCTGCCAGCGGCCATCTTTGTTTACATAGAGTTATATAGTAAAAACTTGTAGCGACTACTTTTCTGAAACTACTTGGCGGATTGTCATGAAACTTGACAGGAATGTTGCTCTTGATGTCTAATTGATCCTAGAAAAATTTCAGGTCGGCCGGAAATTCAAGATGGCCGTCACAGCTAAAAATAGATTTTTAAAAAATAAGTTTGTAGCGACTACTTCTTGAAAACTATAAGTGATATTGATATGGGACTTTTTCTAAAATGATCAGCATTACATGATGTTGATCCTAGTCAAAAATTGTTTTGATTCGACGTTAAACATGGCTGCCAGTGGCCATCTTTGGTTACATAGAGTTATATAGTAAAAACTTGTAGCGACTACTCCTCTGAAACTACTTGACGGATGTTCATGAAACTTCACAGGAATGTTGCTCTTGATGTCTAGTTGATCCTAGAAAAATTTCAGGTCGGCCGGAAATTCAAGATGGCCGCCACAGCTAAAAATAGATTTAAAATAAATAAGTTTGTAGCGACTACTTCTTCAAAACAATAAGAGATATTGATATGGGACTTTTTCTAAAATGATCAGTATGACATGATGTTGCATGGTCCTTGTCGAAAATCGTTTTGATTTGACCTTAAACATGGCTGCTTTGTTTACATAGAGTTATATAATGAAAACTTGTAGCGACTACTTCTTTGAAACTACCTGACGGATTTTCATGAAACTTCACAGGAATGTTGCTCTTAATGTCTTATTGATCTTAGCAAAATTTCAGGTCGGCCGGAAATTCAAGATGGCCGCCATGGTTAAAAATAGATTTTCAAAAAACAAGTCTGTAGGGACTACTTCCTGAAATCAAAATCAATCAGTAGAGCTTCAAGGTCATTGACCTCTTGTTATAATATGAAATACATTTTACTTCAAACATACCTAATAATTTATATTAAAGATTGCAAAAATGCAAGTAATGTAGAAAAAACAAACAACGGTGCATTCTGATAGTAGCTCGCAACGGCTGCCTCTGCATGCATCACCTTGCAGGAAAAGGACTACGGCGCACAAGAAAAGACTCACCTGCTGCCGATGGGTGTTTTACAGGCGACTTAAATTGTTAAGGAATACTTCCCATGCAATTGATGTGCAAATAGAGGATCTTATATGAGTGCCTGTTTAATAAATTAGATATTGAATAGGCACGAATGTAAGATTCTATTTATCACCTTACTCAAAAAAAGCTTCATAAGCAATTCTTATTAGTGTAGCTGCGTATATAGAGGATCTTAAATGAGTTCCCATTTCATATAAGATTTATGAAACGAGTTATGAATTATTTTAATTTTAACGAGCCTTTTGGCAAGTTAAAATTAAAAATAATTCATAACGAGTTTCATAAATCTTATATGGAATGGGAAAGAGTTTAAGATCCTTTCTATCACATAACATTGCAATCAAATTAGTGAAAATTAATTCAGATTGACACAGAACCGGACGTCAGACACACTTTAGCACCAAAACGTCATAAAATATGTGACGTTGTAACGTCGCGTCTCACACATAACGTTGCGTATAAAAGAGTTTGTGTTTTACCTCTTTACAAAATAGCAGTTTACGCCAACTTTTTAACAAACCAACAACAATGTTTTGTATAACGTGCTTTATTTTTATAATCTGTCACAAATAATAAGTTGATGACTCAGATCTGAGTGAATTTGTAATAAATAAAATAGTTTCAGTTAATTGAATTGAATTGAATGTTGTTTAACGGCTCATCAACACAGAGTGTTACTGGTTTAACTCAACCAGTCAAAATCGTTCCAGGTTGTATGACACATGTGTCATACAATAGAATATTAAATGGGTGTTCGACACTGCTAACAAGGGACGTTATGTGATAAATATAACATTGTCATATATTGACGTCGTATGTTGACTCGGTCTTCTCCATACGACACCAAACAACGGAACTACCTCGTCGATTTCCGTAATCGTGTCTTTAAATGGTTACAGAAAACCTCGAGGCAATTACGATGTTTTCCGAGTTGAACGGAAAGGACCGAACAATGATTCGGCCTTCATTTGCATATTTATTTCACTAGTGTTATATGATAAATTATTACACTCCCACACCGCATGTTATGTGATATAAATGTAAAATAATTTTCTTAATTTTGATGGGGAAAAACTGAAAAGTAGAAACTGGGCAGATCTACACCCACTGGCCTTAATAGTACAACCATACAGTCAGCAGATCTACACCCACTGGCCTTAATAGTACAACCATACAGTCAGCAGATCTACACCCACTGGCCTTAATAGTACAACCATACAGTCAGCAGATCTACACCCACTGGCCTTAATAGTACAACCATACAGTCAGCAGATCTAGTTAGCCCTATCATACTTCTGTGACATTTTCGTTGTCCTTGTCTATCAAATGCTGGCATGGCCCAGTGGATAGTTTGATGGACTTAACATGGTGCCACTGGGTTTTGTTGGTTTGATTTGCGGCAAGACACTTTCCTATAACCTCGTCCATCGGATGGGTACATCAACCAGGCGGTCTTGTGTAATGAGTCTATCCTCCGAGCAGATTCCTGTGTATCCTACACCTCTCTCTCTGGGATGGCTCTAAATCATCTACACAACTCAACTTTTATAATCGGTCACTTTTCAAAAAATTACATATTTTTTAATAATTCATATTTTCATTTGAAATTTTAACTGCAGGAGTCGTTTAACAAATATTGCTAACGATTTATAAAACTTAATCTGCCTTGATTGGACTAAAACCTTGTTGATAAACTTAATAAAATATTGGTTTGTGTTTCGGTGATTTCCAATTTTAAAAGTTGAGTAGAGTATAGTGTGTTGATGAGTCATTAATCAACATTCAGTTCAGTTCTTTTTCTATCCATAGATTTACCTGGCAGCTAGTAATGTTTATACTCTGGAGACCAAGGTACAGACGTTGCAAGAAAAGATGCAAGCGCTGAACACCCTACAAGAGCAAGACAAGATGAACAACCTCGAGGAACAGGTGTCACGTACTGCGGCACAGGTGGCAACCAGCGAAAAACAGGTGAGATATATGTTGATACTGATAACAAATGTTCTGTACCTTGATTCTTTAACTAGCTGGTCCTAGATGTTTGAAGTCCTTCTCCTGTAAAGAGGCAGAGAAATATACTGAGAGAAACTACTGCCATAGACACAATGTTTTATTAAACACACATCAATAACAGTCGAACATCTTAATGACATAACAAATAAATGAACGTCCAAAACGCCAGTATATCTTGTATAGAGTATTATTTCAATTAAAAAACTTGCTAAACTTTTTTCCCTCAACAAATGTTCTACTGAAAAAATTTACATTATCTTGGATTGCTTGAATATCCTTCCTTTTATGGGAGCTGCTCTAAATAACCTAAATATTGTGTTGATAAGTCGCTAAACGGAAGTCCAAGTTGTTCAAGTGTAAGTTCTTGGAACAGTGGTTTGGTTTTAAGACGACTATTATGTAAATATCACATCATCTTGAGGGTGCCAGTTGATATTTGTAAATATCAATATCGCCTCGGTCGACATTATCATTTCAAGGCTTGATAATATCCACTGGCACCCTCAAGAGGATGTGATATTTATTTTATTATACCGAACAAATACTCCTATGGGAAATCACATTAATAAGTCTTTTTGAACATATTTATTATGGTTGTTGAAAAAATCTATTTTTAGAACTGAGCTTTTCAAAAAGCTTTCGGGGTGATATTTTACGCTATCACCCGCTATGATAAGTTGAGGGTAATAGCGCGAAATATCACCCGGCGGGTATGGGGATTTTATATGGAATGTTTTACAGTGGGGTATAATAATATCTATTGTGAATATTATCCATTATCCATTGTGAAATTTGGGAGGTTAAGAAAATGAATGTCGCCTGATGGGTTCACAAGAAACAGTCTATTAAATCATTTTAGAATTATTTTATTATTAGAATTTATGTTTCTGGATTTAAGAACCTCATTACTCAATGACCAGTAAAACCTCAGTGTGTTCTGAGAATGTAATGATCTTTAAATTATCTTGTTTCATTGGTCCAATTTTTATCACTGAACCAATCAGAATGCTTCATCCATATTTTCATTTGGTTGCTTCTATCATGACATCACTTTCTGGTATTATGACATACCCTGGATAATTATGACATCACATCATGCTATTATGACATCACATCATGCTATTATGATCAACTCAATGTGTTCTCAGAACTGAATGAGCATTTTAATTGATGTGAGAAAAAGATTAAGACTGTTTGTATCACTCATAGAGCAATAAGTTTCTTGAAACCAAGAATCACAAAATTCGAAAAATAAAATAATTCTAAAATGATTTAATAGACTGTTAAGAATGGATACTCACCACAAAACTGTTTTATAAAATATCATTCTGTTACAGGTGAAGGATATTGAGAAGTCAGTGACCAGACTTAAGGAGCCAAGATTTACCATGCTGAACGTATCCCAGAAGCCATCTGTCAAATCCAAACAAGCACCGAGTGCTCCGACACAGAGACCTATAACGCCACCTAGGGAGAAACCAGAACCTACTTTCCTCAAAGGTGAGTTTCGGCCTCGTCTTTTAAATTGCTTTTTAAGCTGCAGAATAAAACGGGTCATTTTATTTGGATGAGGAAAAATCATTACGCTTAGCGGTGATTAGAACCTCTCAATTCTACACACTTCCTCATAACTATAAAAAAAACTAGCTCAAAGGCGAGTCCAGTAATGCACCTATAAACACCTATCTTTTTACATAACACAAGCAAGTGTTCATAGATTTCTGTAAATTGCAGACTTGATTTGTCATTTTGTTACGAAAGTCATATCTTATGTTGTCCTGAAGTTATTTTGTATAGAATTTCAATCAATGCAATAGGGCATGGAGCACCTGACCTGTACTGCGCTGCACATTTAATTTTCAGGTATCTGTCAAAAGCATATATACTGAACAAAAAAAGAAACTTCCGCATTTTAAGCTGTGATTTGCATAGGGTTGACTTTGTTACACTTTGTACACCAATCTAGATACAATTTCAGCATTATATACTTATCACTCAATCATTCTGATCAATATTAATAATCATCAAAAACCATACATGTGATACTTTCAGGACCTCAATCTGGGAGTTTAGTGATTTTTTTAAGGGAGATTCATGCAAAAATCTGGGAGGTTTTTTCGCGGGCTATTTTTAGCGTGCAAGCAGTATTTTATACCCAAATTCCATAAACGAATACCTAAAAATACACTTTTAAACAAGTTTCTTCATTGATGTCAGGTGAGATAACAAGAATGAATAAAAACAGTTTTTAAACAATATGTTATTTAATAACCAATGATAAACATGTTCACTGTTCATTTCGCTGTTATTTGGTTATGCTCAATAATCTGCTTTAATACTTACAGACAGTGTCCCTTTAAAGTTTGTTGTTATATTTTCGTACTAACAAAACATAAAATATTGAGAAAGGAAGATTTAAAAAAAAAAAAAAAGAAGAATTTTTTGCCCCACCCACTCGGACAAATATTGGCCGCGATTTTTCAAAAACGGCCGTGCAAAATTGGCTGCCTTATAACTTCCCCTCTGAAAAATAACCGATAGTATGAATCAAAATGAGTACGATGTACAATAGTACGAATCTAACAGAGTACGAAGTACGAAATTTCGTAGGAGTTGTCGTTCTTGAATTCATTCTATTTTTAGAAGCAACAACACCTTGACAAATCTGCTTATCGGCGAGTATTGATTCGAGAAAAAAATGTGTTTTTTAACTTGAAAAACACCCCCTGGTATGTTTTAATGGAACATCCCTTATTGTTTTAATTAAATCATACATACTCATCAAATTCATGTTGACAAAGTCTACTTCGTTTTCGCTATCCGATAATTACTGCATCACCTTTAACAAACATTCATTTTCCACTTGTAAATAAATGACGCCTGCAATTTGTTTCAAGTCGTATCTAACCTGTTTAATTACAGACATCATTAAAGACTTCATAAGTGTGCTGCTAATCCTTTGGTAAGATCAATTAAGCCAATAAACTGTTTGCAAATAACAGTTTCACCCACTTTTCCCCAGGCTATTGATCCAGGTCAAATCCAGGTATGTCACGTGACGGTCTCGCGATCAAGACCGATGATTTTTGAAAAATCGATTTTAGCAATTTTACGGGAGTTTTTCACACAATTCCGTGGGGCCGGGAGGAGGGTTAGAATTCCGTGAGATTTCAACTCACGCCGTGAGGTATCACATGTATGAAAAACCAGAGTTAGTGTGTTGCTGCTAAAACATGTTTTATTCACATTGCGAAATCACTAAATTTGTATTATAAAGGGAGGTAATCTGAAAATATTCATTCTTGAAAGCTGTATGGCGCAAAAGTGAGTGAACAGGTCAGCTTACTTTCTCTGTCTTTTTGGTGCTGGGGTTATCTTCTGTTTATTTCCATTCAACAAAACTATGTTAAGTCAAAGTTTAAACCACAAGACCCGGAAATGCTGTTTAAACCAAAATAAGGGGAATAACTTTGCGTAGAAGTTTGATTCAAGGAAAATTGTTTTCATGACTGTGCAGGCCTTTTAACAAAGGTATTAAACATATAAGACCAAACAAAATATATTTTCATTGTGTCTACATGTATGGGTAAAGTTGCGGAAGTTTATTTTTTTGTTGAGTATACAAATCAATTTGCATAGCTTCCTATAACCAAATGTATGATGATATATCTTGTGCACATTTTTTTTTGATACTATTTATTATGCCGCTTAATTTGAAAAAAAATACACCTTTTTTTCACGCGCACTTTGGCCTTTTTTTAAAAGCAGACTAAGAAACTGCGAAGCTTGTCGACATATTTGACACAAGGATTGTAATATCTGTCTGATCGTCTATTTTAACAATATGTGAAGTACATAATAATTTTCTCCCATCCTCCTCCTCCCACACCCCACACACACACAGACCCACAGAGTGGAGTGCGTGGTCCAGTGGTAGAGCGCCAAACTCCTGATCGAGAGGTCATGGGTTCGATCCTCCGTCGCGGCCACGTTATTTATCCTTGAGCAAGATAATTAATCCACATTGCTTAGTACTGGTTCTACCCAGGAAGCCATCGAGAGTGATTAATCTAAGTTGCAAGAACTTGTTTCACAATCGATGTAAAATAAATATGTTTAAAACATAGACCCACAGAGTATTTTTTATGTGTATGTGGAGTGCATAATTTTCACTGATTTGCGATATAAATGCTAGTTTTTGCCAATTAATACCAGCGTTTTAAAGTCGTAAAAATTATAAAAAAAGGCGAATAAATTCTTAAATGTATGCACGTACCTTTCCAATTGTGCTGTAGGTGTGACCAGCGAGAAAGATCTCCCCGAGAGTAGGACAGAATTCAATGAGGATTACGGACCCATAGAGCTGCCAAGCGTCAACAGACTCAAGGCCATGTTTGGAAATAATAATACCGATAAGGATTCATCCATCAAAAGGGTAGGTAACTCTAAAATAATTCTTGCAAGGGATTTAAGCCATTTCTGTAATTAGAAAAAAATACATATTGGGAATACAATCTTGCGGATCTCGTACCTGGATTTCTGGAATGAAAAATATATAGAATGCATGACTTTTATTGGTGCATGAAGATGATTTGAAATATTGCAAAACAAAGAATTTTTTTTTTAAAGTTGCGGAAAATTTGTATTTTTGTGCATGTTTAGACTTTTTGTTTTTTTAAAAAGCAAATTGTCAGCACCTGTAGTCCAGTTAATAACAATATTCTGTTTGAGAGAATTGAATAAGAAAGAAAAATGATGTATTAGAAATAATTTGAAAAATAATTACATCTATCACGGAACTTCAAAAAAGAAGTAACTGATTTTTTCCAAAAAATAATTATTTTGTTATTTGTATAATATATGCTGAAGATGTTGATTAATGTTTAATACAGGTACCTGAATACTCGGTAAGTTTTGTGCAGTGGTTTATAACAGTGTGAATCTCATGTACTGTGTGATCTTCATGTTCTGTGTGATCTTCATGAACTGTGTGATCCTCATGAACTATGTGATCCTCATATACATTCACCATTTTCTGCGACCAGATAATATTATGGAACTAGCTTTTTTGTTCGTAATAGCCTGTAGTTGTTGTCACATGTCCTCCTTCTGACGGAATTTATGTGACAGGCACGCCCTTTGACATGACATCTTTAATTCACACAGCTTTTAATATTATGTTGGTAGCAGGTACCAGGTTGTGCACTCAAACGGGTTTATTTTTTCATCTGCGACCGGCGTATCAGGAAATATAATATCTTGAAAGCGTGCCTATGTACACACGTGCTTAGTAATTCTCCATTTTGTTTCATATTGGACGTGTGGGCGGCAATTTGCATAGCATACTATTAAACCCTGTGTATCTTTTGCTTTACAATTTATTCTTCATAGAGAAAATCTCTTATTTGCATGTCACCCATGTATGTAATTTAGTTCGGCACCTTTCATGATTAAGTTTGAAGGGATGTCCAAACTGACTATAAAACATTCTTATAGTTTTCTTAAGCACGAATATAATTATAGCCTTCGAGCATGTTAAGATGTACATGTAGCTTTCAAAACAACCAATGAAAGCACTTTTTACATTCTATGATCCAATAGAAATTAAGAACACATGTTGGTAATGATTTACAGGGAAGCGATGGTGGTGCGTTCCAGGAACCAGTATGTATTGTAGCAGTGTGATAATAGCAATATCTTACTTGCAGTGTGATATAGCATATCTATCTTACCTCTAGTAGATTGTTCTATCTTTGAATAGTGTGATGTTTGCTTTAAACAATCAAAGGCTGCTCTGCTTATATTATTCCTAATTTCACCCCAGTAAATTAGGAGGCATAAAATAATCTTCCAATAATAATAACTAAGGCAAAATCAGAAGTAAAGGACAAGGTAAAATAAGGGGGTATTTTGGCCCCCAATATGTTCAAAATGCAAAAAAAAAAATATTTACATATAATCTTTTGTGCATGTTGAAGTAAATTGATCATATTCTATCTTCAAACTATATTTTTAATTATTTTTTTTATCTAGAAGAATTAACAGGGTCTCAAATAATGGCATTTTTGGTAATTTTGTTATATTTTGTAGATTTTGGACCTTTCTGATCATGATTTTGATCCTAAAAATATAGAGCGCACCTCCGAGCACACACAGTTTTTTGGCTGATGATGCATCCCTATCAAGTACTTGTTTAAACAAAAATTCAGCTGTGCTCGAAGGTGCGCTCTGTATTTCCAAGACCAAAAACTGATCGAAAAATGCTGAAAATTAACAAAAAATGTCATTTTTTGAAAGAAAAGACCTTGTTTGTGAGGCTCTTAAACCCATTTAGAGCCTTCAAACGTACTTGTAATGAGTTTTAATATTGGTTCAGTTTATTTGTAGCTAATCTAGATATTCAAAAAGTGCGCATTAAAACTTTCAATAATGGGGGCCAATTTTGTTCCTTATCATACCTAGTCCTTTAAAACCTCAAATTTGATCGGTGCAAAATATTAAATTTTGATTGGCCCGCTATTCTGTTTTTAGAGCACAGCATTATTTTGAATTCTCTTTTTCAAGGTTCAAAATTGAAAGTTTGATTGATTGTGATAATTTGAATACAGACATAATTTCTGTTTATAAGCAGCGTTTGATTGTAATAACTACTAAATCTTGAAATCCATATTTGCTGCTAGCATTTATAAATCTGTGTCGACTCCTGTTTAAAACTTACCTTTGTAAATGTTTTTTATTTAGCCATATCGCCACTGAAAACACGGATTGAAGACAATTGAAATGTAAAGTAAACAAAGTATTTAAAACCAATGTACAAAACTTGGTTATAAAACTGTGTATATATCAGTTAAAAAGTAACATACCAGTATTTATCAAATATCATACCTGAAGAATAAATTGGTGTTTTATACTCAACACTTATACATCATGTAACTGCACCAGACATCAAGTATGTACATGTATTATATGGTTGTGTTCTATTAATAGATTCATGTTCTATTAATAGATTCATGTTCTAATAATATATGTATGTTCTATTAATAGATATAGGTCATGTTCTATTAATAGAGATATGGTCTATTAATAGCTAAATGTTCTATTAATAGCTAAATGTTCTGTTAATAGATCATATATAATTTCAAATCGATATTATAACATTATTTACCATACTGTATATATTTATATCCTACACTGTAGTTTATATACAAGCACTATCATTTGGTACACTTGTTTCAGTCGAGGGAAATTGGTATTTGCACATTTTCAATGTTTGGAGAATAATATATATTTGGTATCTTTTGGAAATGTAGTGCACCTATTCTCATTGCATATTTTTGCACAAGGAGTCAACTTAATGACAACATTTCAAATGATGCTTGTGATTGCAATTTTTGTGTCACTTGCGTAGCATGGCAGACAATTAGTGATCACTTTGTCCATCATCTGTCATCCATCGTTGTCATCCGTAACACTTTAACCTGTAACCTAACATTAGCCATAACGCGAAAAGCATTTGATCTATGTTTACAAAACTTCTCACATATCTTATCTTACCTCAGCGGATTTGTAACCGGAGGCCCCGGGTTCAATCCTCCGTGGTGCCACTGAGTTTTGTTGGTGTGTTCTTGGGCAAGACACTTTTCCTTAGCCTCGTCCTTCTGATGGGGACGTAAACCGGGCGGTCCCGTGTATCGGACTATCCTCCAAGCACGTTAAAGAACCATAGGAATCTATTCGATAATAAGAGTAGGGCAGGTTCCCGGATTACTATGTATCCTTCCCCTCTCTCTGGGGCGGCTCTAAATAACCTATACCGTGTTGATGAGCCGTTAAACAACATTCAATTCAATTCATCTTACCTCAAGGAATGTCGTTAAACATGTCCAATAACTCCGACATTCATTTTGGCAGAGTTATGCCCCTTTTCATTAAGCTTTAACCTGCAACCTGACCAAGCTGACATAAGGACACGGCAGACGACACAAGTGTTCCACGGAACACCCTTTTAGATAAATACAACTTAGAATCACTCAATTTGCTTCAATTGTATTGAATTAACAAAACAGCTCTTTATTAAGTAGAGTGTAGATATGTATAGACCAAAGATAGATTTTAATATATACCTAACATTTTGAACTGAGTGATTATTTCTAGACTGTTTCGCAGAACTGTTTCATTTACAAAATGATAGTTTTTCGCAACATTGTTGATTAATCATTTCTGATAAATATGGCTCCCCCACTCTAAAAACATAAAGTTTTGGGGCTTTACTTGTTTGTTTATCTGTCAAAACGGTTGTTATCTTCTATATTTACAACAGCTGTTTGTGAAACCTTCACGAAAATAACATAAGAAAGTAACCATTTTTGGCATACACTTCAGATTTAATGGAGGAATGATGTGCCCTTTGAATCCGTTGTTTTAATACATCACATTTTTCATCCGTTACTTCGCACATATCTTGGCTAGGACTTCCATTGTTGGATTCTACTGCTGTACTTTCTCATCGGATTTAACTATTGTCCTCTCTTCTTGAAACTTAGCATCATACAAAATAGATACTTTTAAGACTCTTTTAAGACTCTTAAATTTAATTTTTGCTTTTTTTTTAAATTTAATTAATATCCATTTGTTGAAAAATAGTTTTAGTCTTCTCTGATGTTTCATTGCTGTATTTTGTAACAGGCTCTGTTAACCCTTAAAGGGACACACGGCAATCTTAAAATTTTAAAAACTCACGGCGTCCCGCTAGTTTTTCTGCATAACTTGCATTTGTTCAATCATTAATATTAATTATAAGAATAGTAATAAGCAATTTGTTTTTGCATATTATTATTTTTTGATATTATTGCACCAATAATATATTAAAACTTATAGTATAATAAGGCGAAATAGAGAATACTTAAAATTTGATTTATTTAAATGTAACCACAGTAAAAGTAAAAATGATACTGGATATAGAAATCGAGACACCCATTTCAAACACTTTAAGATGCCGTGTGTCCCTTTAACCCGCTAAGCATGACTAAGATAGCCTTTGCGTCCATTGTAAACCGAGATTAGCCAGCGAGTAACTCAGTAACTCGCAGGCTGATCAGTGTTTACAATGTCCAGCTGCTGATTAGTCATTTTCCCCAAAACACCCCTTTGTCACATAAATTGAATGGTCTTAATTCAAAGAAAGAACTGTCCATTATATATATATGTAGCGGGTTAAGGGTTAAACAGTATAATTTTTATATTAATATTAAAGTCTCTGTAAAAGGCTCCAAGTAAGTAACATCTCAAAACAGTTAATATGAAATGTAAACAAAATTGATTATGGCATAATGGGCTGACATTGCCTAGTGGATAGACAGGTGGACTTGAAATCTGGTGGACACGGGTTCAAGCCACATCAGCGCCACTGAGTTTTGTCGGTGTGTTCGCAGGCATGACTTTCCCATAGCTTTGTCTGTTGGATTGGGACATAATCCAGGCAACAGTGCCTTATCATACAGGATAAAACCATCGATAAACAACATTCAGCATAATGGTTATGGCATAACAACGTGTAATTATCTCATTCCAGATCCACAGCATCACCGCCAGGAGTGTTCCCAAAGAACAGCTTGAAAAACTACGTAAATCTACTGACGACCATCCACATGCGAGAGTTGCAATGAAAGCTTCTAGCGAAACTGTAACTCCTGGTCGTGCAACAGCTTTAATGACCGGACAACAGATAAAAACAGTGCCAGATATGCCAAAAGCTGTGTATCAATCATCTCATTACAAATCAGAGGAGTCCCTGGCGAGTCCTCATATATCACATATGCCCAAACAAAGTATTCAGATTTCTTCCAATGTGAAAAGTTCAAATTCTCAAAACGATGAAAAAGGTCGTCAACAAAGTGCTCAAAAGACAATGAAAATCACACTTGCAACTGGTAACACAAACAGGCCTGTAAGTCCTGTCCAATCACAACAAGCAACACAAACCTCTAAACCAATCAAAAGCCATGTTACTGGGAAGACACAAGCACCCAGACCTCCTGGCCAATCAAACACTCATACACAGGTTCAGAAAACAGGAAGTGAAATTGATACTCCCGATGGTCGGAAGTCGCCAAAAATCAAAACTGGTGCAATATCGGCAATGTCTAAATTCTGGGAGAAAAGAATGACGGAAGGACCCAACGAGGAAGCAGCACCAGAGATTTTGGAGTATAATTGATGTAAATTTACTTTAATATAAAGTATTTGTTAAGATCGATGTTCACCATTAGAGTGACAAACAGTTCCTTCTCTAGTACAAGGGTCCAGAGCAGCTGCTGTAGATAAGCTGAGTTTTTGAGTATTTTACTCATACTTTTTTTACAAAACCCCTCAGTCTTTTAAAAATGCGAGTATCATTACTCATCAACTCACTTCAAAAACTCATAACTTTTAAAAAGCATGAGTGTTATATGTATGTTTTGTCCTGTGGAACAGTTTATTCATATTTACATGATGAAAATTGTTCCAATCATGTGTCTAATATTAAGGTCATGCAGTGTTTCTTTTGATTTTACTTAACTTCCATTTAATCAGAATAGTTGTTTCTTTTAAAATGTATTAATTCACATCCATTTTGAAAGCATGAACTATTTAAAGCAAGTGTTTACTATGAACAAGTTCGCTTTACTCATTAATTTTGAATCTGATGAGTAAATACTCATTGCTGTCAAAAATTATCTACAGCTCTGCAAGTTTTCAGCCTATGAAAATAACGAGGTCTAAACCTGTTACTATAAACCGAGGACTCGATGCAAATCTGTGGTATATTGTTCTGTATTTATATATAGTTCCAGTTGTTTCACATTCTCCCACTTGATATGCAATGGTAATATATTAAAGAGCATGTAGCAAACATTGTCGCTCTGAACAGTTTATCAACTGTGTGTTGGCACGTGCCCCTGAACAGTTTATTATCTGAGATGGCACGTGACTGAACAGTTTATTATCAGAGATGACACGTAACTGAACAGTTTATTATCTGAGATGATGCGTGACTGAACAGTTTATTATCAGAGATGACACGTGACTGAACAGTTCATTATCAGAGATGGCACGTGACCGAACAGTTTATTATCTGAGATGACACGTGACCGAAAAATTTATCTGAGATGGCACATGATAAAGACGAGCCAAATCCAACCTTGCTAAAACACCATCTGAACTTTGCAAATGGGGCAACGCCCTCACTGAATACCTGTGGCTTGGACTATAAAAGTGTTAAGCTGTGTTTATAGATAGGTAGGCCTCGGGAAAACAACGAGAAGAAGGGAGAGAGTGAGGCTAACATGAGATGGAGAGGGCAAAAGATGATTCTACATATGCATGTGAATTCTTGAGATTAATATTTTAATACTGCATTTAATACCCTAACAAAGTGTTCCTTTTGTTTAGATGTCTATATATATTTCTAGTTGTAGCATGGTCGGTGACATTTCCTTTGATGAATGCAGACCATTAAATCGTTTAATTTAGGGTAACTAAAGGGGCGTGGCTATGCCGTACTACAACTACCGGATATTGGAATTTAAAGTACGGTCACTATGACGTCACAGTGTTACTAAGTACACCATGCTATAAAAAAGATAGAGTCTGTCTCAGCCCGTCTGTTATTTAAACACCCATCTCGGTGTTTAAATAAGCCAACTCGCTGAGACCAGACTCTATTACTTATTTGTTTAGATGTCTTATTATTCATGGTTATATGTCAAAACTATTATTTCCAGATTCCTATACAAAATTACTTTGCAAACATAATTATCCTAGATACGCAAAAAAAATGGTCTAACCAAAGGAACATAATTCCTCCCATTTTCAGAGATAGGCGTTAGGCGTTTTCCTCATGTGAGATACAATTTTACATGAGATGTCATGACTTCACGTTGACTTCGCCTTATTTTAGCGTAAATCAAATAAAGTCGTTGAAGTTACTTACTGTTTTATGCCTGTATTAAGCGCATAGTAGGAGAAAAATAATTCATCATGAGTTCATCCATGTGAGATAGGGAATTCTTGCATACCGGACAAGGATATCCTTCATTTTACAGGGGCTAGATATTTCCATCTCACCCTAGGGTCGAGATAAAATTCACGCGCTTTAACATCCAGTATGCAGGAAAACATGCAAAACGTTAGCAGCTGGCGGCGTTGACGCACAACATGTCTCTAATATGCAAGAAAAATAATCTATCATGAGTATTCGGTTCAGATAGGGAATTTCAACCCTCGGTATAAGTGTTTTAATCGGAACCTCTGTTCCGAAAAAAACACATACCTCGGGTTGGAATTCCCTATCTTCCCCGGATACCCATGAAAGATTCTTATAATCTCACCCTCATAATCAGAATTGTAAGCAGGAACTCATCCCTGATTGCAATTCTGACCTCTCGTTGGGTGAGATTTCCCCATCTCACATGGATACTCCTGATGAAGTCCTATATTCCCACACATGCCATAGATGCAGTGATATTTATTCAAATAATTTCATTATAAAACGTGTACACCATTTATCGCTTCAATTCACCAAGCAACATGAAAACATAAGGTTCCTAAACTGGTGAGAAATCACAAATTCTTGTCCAAGGTGAGATGAATTGTGTCATTTTATCGAAGGAGGGTTCGTAAAAAGGCAAAATTAAACAATATAGTCCTTATTTGGTAAATGTGCTATATATATTAAGAAAGAATGACTGTTAAACACATAATCAAATATGTATATATTATACATTAGATTTTGTTGATATTTTGTTAACATTTTTTTTGTATGTGATATTGCAATATAACTCAATATTTCATCGGGTACTTGACATCTTGTTTATTATGTTATTCTTTATTATAAGTTATAGTCTCAAATCGTAACCAATCATTTATTAATAAATTATAATTCATAACATTCTGTGAATATTAATGAGGTCATACATATTAATGAGTTCATGAATATTCATCAGGCTCGTATATTAAAATTGTTACTAATATTTTGTTAGCTGTTACGCATTTACACTCGCATATTAACAAAGCCAGTATAGTCATTCGTGTAAAACTCTTATATACCTCTTTTTTTGTGAAATTGAGATTTCGTAGTCTGAATTTCACCTGGAACTTGTATTTTGTCTAAGTGAACAATAGCTTCATCCTCATCAAGTTGAGTTGAATTGGGTTAAGAAGCAGGAAGAAAAAAAGAGAAGCTATTTGGCATCCACATGAATTAACATTAGAAGCTATTTGGAAGCTATTTGGCATCCACAGGAATTAACATTAGAAGCTATTTGGCATCCAAAGGCATTAACATTGCAGGTCTCGCCCTCCATTTAAAAATAAGCAGAATGAGCTGAGAACTTTATTTTAAGCAAACCTGTACAGCTGTATCAAATTCAGTATATTTAGCTGATCATTCAATGTTGCTTGGGCGAGACATTCCTGATAAAAGCCAAAGGTTCCCTGTTCTGTATCTGAATCTATCAACTGAACATGTTAAAGAGTAATGATAAGAATAAGGCATGGTTCCCGGATTCATGTGTAATCATAGTAAGAGTAGGTGAGTTTCCCAGAATCGGGTATCAGCATAGTCTGAGTAGGGCACGGTTCCCGGATTCATGTGTAATCATAGTAAGAGTAGGGGAGTTTCCCAGAATCGGGTATCAACATAGTCTGAGTAGGGCACGTTTCCCGGATTCGTATGTAGTCATGGTAAGAGTAGGGCATGGTTCCCTGAATCATGTGTTTACAAACATAGTAAGTGTAGGGCACGTTTCCCGTAATCGTGTAATCATAGTAAGAGTAGGGCACAGTTCCCGGGATTGTGTGTAAACATGGTAAGAGTAGGGCACGGTTCCCGGAATCGTGTAATCATGGTAAGAGTAGGGCAGGGTTCCCGGAATTGTGTGTAATCATGGTAAGAGTAGGACACGGTTCCCGGAATCGTGTGTAATCATGGTAAGAGTAGGGCACAGTTCTTGGAATCGTGTAATGATGGTAAGAGTAGGGCACAGTTCCCGGAATCCTTCCCCTTTCTCGTGGGGCAGCTCTAAATAACTCAAGATAATATGTTAAACAACAATTCAGTTCTTAACAAAACTTTCAAAAGCTTATCAATGGTTACAATTAAGTATGGATACACTAACGATAAACTTTATAATCACTGAAAACTACATTCTGACAAGGTATACATAATAGTTCTGATATGTACATGTAGTTATAAGTTGAACTTTACTTTCGAAGGTTTCTGTCTAGACTAGCACAGCCATAGACCCCGACACTGAATCTCATACTGAATGAAGTCTAGTAGAATTTGGGTTTTACGACGCACCAACACAAAACAAAAAGGTTATATGGCGCCAAAAGGATTGAACATTCCAGGTTCAATCTCCATTTACAGCAAGATAAAAATAATAATAAATGTAATGTTTACCCAAAACTGCAAGAGTGGTTAGACCGCTTCATAAACATTACCCTTATGACAACTTCTCACACACTATATAAACTAAATTTTTGATAAAATCCAACTGTTTTGTTTTGTTTACCCAACGTTGCAAAAATAATTAGATAGCTTCACAACAAATATAATTATCATCTTTTCATAAACTAAACTACGGTAAAACAAAAATGAGTAAACCTCGTCAACTTGCAAGACACATTTTATTTAAAATTTATCAAACTATTCGTACTGCCATTATATTGGGATATCTTTGTTCAAAAGGTTGCCAAATATCCGAGATTGGCAATTAATTATTCATTATACATTTTACTGCTGATCACCCGACGCGATAGATTTTTTTTCAAGGGTAAATAACAAGAAAGTCGGATGACAACATCTCCCTACTTGACCTGTCCAAAGATGGCAGGTAAGATATCGTGTTGGATGTAATAACTTGTGGTTAAGATCTGTGTTTAGAATAGAATCATACGTTTGTTCGTTAAAAATGTTATACTTTGTTATCCCCATTACTTTGTACATAATTGATGTGTATAATTAGTTTGTTTTTGCTATGTTTTGATGTTGTTGTAATCTGTTTTGTAAATTCATGTATCATAACAAATCCATGTACGTATGTTTAAAATGAGGAAACTAAGATCTGTGTTCTGGTATTTGTCCTAAACAGTGCAACTTACAGATATATAAAATCATGTTACCTTGTATTATTTTTAATATCTTGTATTATTTTTAACATTTGACACAAATATTCTTTTCAAAAGCTGTTGTTTGAGATGCACATTTTGATTTATAAACTTAGTTATAAATTAAAATTTAAGAATGTGTTTCTTTAAACATGGAATTTCTCTGGCTACCAAAATCATGATATTATATGTACGTTCTATTAAAAGGGACACACTACAATCTTGAGGTATTCAGTTTAGCTCAAAAAAAGTTAGGTTGTAAATATTCAAACAACAGGGAAATAAAAACTAGATTTTATGTTTTCTTTATTTTTGTCAAGGTTTTACTAAGCAATTAATAAATTATACTTTAATAATTATCAGTATTAGTGACAATTTGATTTGACCTGGTAAGATAATATAAAATATGTTAAGGAAAATATTCAAAATATTTTGCAAAAAATAGTAAAGTGCAGTAAGTTTTTGTCAAGAATCAAGATTGTTGTGTGTCCTTTAATAAAAGTATATTCTATTTATAGTTTTATCATCTTTTAATATATTTGTTCTATTAATAGACTTATTGTTCTATTAATAGACTTATTGTTCTATTAGTATAATTATTGTTCTATTAATAACTAGGCACTAGAAACACTGTAGTACTCCAAGTTATTCTTAGATTTTATAATGTACCTATGGTTTTAGCCAGTATCAGTGAAAAAATGGGTTGTATATATTTATATTTTTGCTCACTCCAGTGAAACAAATCGTATTTTGTCACAGGTAGTGTATACAGTTAAAATCATATTTGTTGATTTGTCATCAATATCAAATTTATTTTCATCTCAATGAGATAATTTGAATATTTTTTTGATGAAAATATATCTTGGTATTTCCTCCAAACTAGCAAATTTAATCTGTATATGCTAGTGCTATGCCAACTTTGTAGATATTATAAATATTAAATTGTGAAGACCTCCACAGCGACCATTTCTTTTATTTAAAGGGGTTGATGCACTATTTTCAAACAAGGTTTATTTTAAAGGGCTCTGAAAAACTTGAAAAAAACTGAAAGAAATATCAAACTGCCATGAAAAATAAAGGAGATAATAAATGACCTATTGAAAATGTGCAAAGAAACATAAACTAAGGCGGCTTGGAATGATGACGTCATCTCGCCATGTTACCATATATGGCATATTGACAAAATGTCTTTCAAAGCAAAGAAAATCACTGCAAATGAAAAATAAGCATACAATTTACACCTGTATAATTATTTTAATCAATTTGCAGTGATTTTCTTTGCTTAAGATGTATTTTGTCAATATGCCATCTATGGTAAAAAGGCGATGATGTCATCGTTCCAAGATGGCTGCCTCCATTTGTGTTCTTTGCACATTTTCACAAGGTCGTATCTCCTTTATTTTTCATGGCATTTTGATAATTCTTTCAGTTTTTTTTTATTTTTTCAGAGCCCTTTTACATAAATGGTGTTGGAAAATAGTGCATCAACCCCTTTAAGGCTGCACCTTAAATTTTTAGGACCCTCCATGAGTGAGGGTTCCTGACCGATTCATACTTTAACCAACTATTTTTGTGCAATATAATGGTGATATATGTTACAGGATGGACATTCCATATTTAAAGCATACATTTATACGTGTACAATGTATTTATACAAGTTAAAATGTTAACAGAAGCTTAATAATGCAAGAATAAAAATTATTATAAATAACGTTTTTACATATTCATTTAATTCCAGACATGTGCTGCGACATACCAAATAGTTCAAGATATATTTTTTATAAGCTCGTATTATGTAGTGGCGTTGTTCAGTCGTCTGTCTGTCCATTAACTGTTACCGGACAACTTACTGATTGTGGCTTATAATGTTCGAAGTATAAGGTCTACAATAGTGAAACTTGTAAACATCTTCAGCATGATCCAGTGAATACATCTGATAAAGGCCCATAACTCTTTTGGCTCATTGTTTTAATTATTCCCCTTTGGAAAAAGGTTTAACCTAGAACTTAGCCTTGCCTTTTACAAGTGATTGTGGCTAATAACTTTCAGAGTATTAGGTGTACAACAATGAAACATTGCAGTGTACAACAATGAAACTTTGCACACATCTAATTAATGGATCTTGTAAAGAACCATAATAACTCTGATTCATATTGTTTTAATTATTCCCCTTTGAAAAAGGTTTCACCTTTAACTTAACCTTGTTAACGACTGGACGACCGGTATATATGCCTGGCTAGGTGGTGGTCTTGTTCGGTTTGCGACAACATCCCAACAAGCTACTTCATTGTCCATAGCAGAAGATAATTTTCTTGCATGTACCAGAGCTGTGGATAATTTTTGACTGCAATGAGTATTTACTAATCAGATTTAAAATGAATGAGTAACAAATTGAATTGAATTGGGGTTTTAAGGCGCACCAACACATGAAAAGGTTATATGGCGCCTAACAGGCATGAATATGCCAGGCTCATCTTCCATGTACATCGAGATAAAATATGGAAAATGGGCCTAGAACCTTCTCACCCTGAACTGCAGAGTTGCTGCAAATTCTATCGTAGAAACTCCATTTACACTAGAGCCACGTTATTGTTTTTCTGCCACTGCTCTTTTGATGTGAGCGAGATAGTACCTGAAACAATGCAGGGATCATGATGAAGACCTTTAATGAACATGAACAAAAAATGATAAAATGAACATGAATTTGGGGGAATTCTACCCCTCTGCCTACCCCTCCAAAGGGATCTGCAGTGGCCCTATTCTTTGCCCCGTGACCAAACGGGGGACCCCGGGAACCACAGTGAGTAACAAGGAACTCTTTTAGAGTAAACAATTGCTTTAAATAGTTGATGCTTTCAAAATGGATGTGAATTAATACATTTTAAAAGAAACAAAAATTCGAAGTATTTAAATGGAAGTTGCGTGTAAGTAAAAACAAAAGAAATTCTGTATCACCTTGATATTAGACACATGCTTGAAACAATTTTCATCATGCAAGTCTGGAACAAACTGTTCTACAGAACAATATATACAAATATAATACTCATAATTTTTAAAAGTTTTTTGTAGTACATGTAAGCTGATGAGTAAAGATACTCACAATTTTATCAAACTTGAGTTTTTTTGTAAAAAAAGGTATGAGTAAAAGACTCAAAAAGTCAGCTTATCTATAGCTCTGATATATAGATAAAGATGTCTCTGTTTTACAGATTGTGCTGAAAAATGTTACCCATGGCTAATAACAAATAGATTGGACAATACGAAAATTATCTAAATTTCACATGGCACTGAGAAATTTCACAAAATATTTCACAACTTTAAACACACATATCATGAGTTTTATAGATACAAGTTTCCTTCATGCCAAATCCCATCACAAATTTAATTTTCTACCCAATGATAGTATTTTGTTTTCTCTTACATTCAGAGCAAAAAAGGAGTTTGACGGAAACTTTGACTATGTCAAAACCTTGGTTTTTAAAAGAAAAGCGAAAAATTATGACATTTTTAACTTTAAACATCTTTTTATATAATTTAATAAACATAAATTATTATAATCCCATTTTGCTATTTACTATGAATCTTTTGAATGTATTCTCGTCAAAATCAGTGAATAATTGAGAGAGAAGCTAGAAGGAAAAGTTAAGGTGACACGTCATATTTGGTTAAGATGGGGAGTTTCCTATCTGTTTATTAATGTGTCTGTGGTGTAGATAAAATAAAGTATGTGCTAATACAAAAAAAAAAAATCTTGTTTTTAAAGTAGCTATCCCGCCAACAACATGAAAATTTCAAATGGTTTCTAAGCTATACACTCAGGTGATATGAAAACGCAACACGGGAATTTCCGCTATATATTGTATATACTGCACACTTAATTGCACATAATATTCCAAAGAAATCCCAAGATGTTTTTTAAAAAGAAAGTTGCAGTTAACTAGAGAAAGGACACAACTGTGATGTTGTAGACATTTTAATCACACTACACTTTGTAACAAGAACTTCATAAATGTTGAAGTAGCTCTTTGAAAAATTGAGCCGGTTCAGTACTGTATTTAACGTAAATAGTTTGCAAAATGTTGCATCCTAAGTTTGCTCACATGATTGAGCCAAACGCGTACTCTGTGAATAATGAAACATTGCAGGAATACTATTTGCTGTATTATTTGTTGTTTTAGTATTTTTTCCAAAAGGAAAGGTCTTACGTAGCCATGTACCATTCGATTAAAAGCAGCATATTGTACATACAATATATAGCGGAAATTCCCATGTTGCGTTTTCATATCACTTGAGTGTATAATACTGAGGGAAAAAGTTTTGCAAGTTTTTTAGATGAAATAATACTGTATACAAGATATACTGACATTTTGGGACTACGGGCTTGACCCCTACGTTTATTTATTCATTACGTCATAAGATGTTCGACTGTTATTGATGTGCGTTTAATAAAATAGTGTTTCTATTCTTGATTTTACAACCAAAAATGTATTATTTCCTGGGTGCAACAAAAACTTGCTAAACTTATTTCCCTCAGTATATGTTACTTACAAATGTTTCAAATCTCAACTCTAAAACTATAATATAACTGCCTCAATCGGCCAGGCAAAACATCGCCCTATCATGCTTCGAATTATGAGTTACCAACTCTAAATACTCAGTTGTAGTTATTTTAGGTTACTAAATATAGACTTTTAATCTGCATATATGCATTATTTTATTACATCAACACATGGACAGAGTTTAAAAGTTATAAAATTTACCTGTTGTTGGCAGGAGAGAGACTTTAAATCACATTTTGGAATTCATGGAGACTTTAAATCTCATGTTGGAATTCATGATCTTCACTGGATGCCCATGAAAGATCCTTTCAGTATCAGGTGCCGCAATTTTAGACCGCATTACTTTCAAACACGAAACTATTGTAACTAAAATCTAAATAAAGAACAAGATACAATAGTTTGGCATTGTCCCCTCAAAATGCAATATGAATAATTTTATTTAAATGGCACATTGATTTTTCCTGCACTGTAATGCATAATGCAAGTATGGTTATACATAGTGAGTGGTATGACCTTTGAGGGGAGAAGATGGTTGGTTGAATTGTGTTTTATGTCATTTCCAGCACATTAAAGGGACTCTGTCCGTAAGTAAGCAGATATTGAGCATCATGCATAACCAAATAACTCTCTGACTTTTATTCAATGAAATGTATACATGAAAACTTGAGCATAGACCCAAACAAGTCTGTAATAATACATTCGTGAATTTGAAAAAAAAAAGTTAATTATTATATGTAAATAATGTGGGACCCACTTTATTTACCTTTTCTGCTGATCACGTGACTTCCATTAGCGCATTAGGTTTTCTATCTAGTATGTATTGCGCAATATATATAGCCCGCTTAGCTCAGTCAGGAGCGATGTAGACAATCTCGCGCTCACTATTATTACTCGAGAGTGTAATTTTAGTTTGGGCTGCGAGTTCAAACACACAAAGCGGCACTTCTTTTTTTGCACCGCGATTGAATTCCATTAAACAATCTTGCATTTAAATAGTAAATATTCAATAATGTTTATTGTGTAATGTTTCTGAACGTATGTAATTAGGGTGTGTTTTATAAGCTAAAAGTTACGGACATTGTCCCTTTAAGGCTATATGAGTCAATTTTTTCATGATGGACTACTTTTTCCTGAGTATAAACAGGCCTAAAATATTTATCAAACTTTTGAGCACAAGAATCGGACTCGACTCAAAATTTCAAATTTTTAATTCCAAATAAAAACAATTTTACAGGCAAATTACCATATATATTTACTGAAACGAGTAATTTTAAAGGTAATTTAACAGAAAATGTCTGAAAATCACAATTCGTACCTATACTTTTGAGTTGATAGCGTTTGCAAAAAAATGAGATTTTGAGTCTGAGTCTGATTCTTGTGCTAAAAAGTTTGATGAATTTAGGCCCAGTACTGTATACCTCCCGCCATCCATAAGAATCAACATTTTCTCACAAGTCGAGCCCCCAGTGTGAAGAAGATATCCTGTGTTTGATAAGTTAACCTTGTGGCATTAAGTTCAGATCATGTTATTAAATAAGCATTTAACAAACTATAAGCAGCTTAATCTAGAAGACATAATACACTAGAGTAATAAATATGCAAATGAAGTGCGAATCATCACTCGGTCTTTTTTGTTCAGCTCGGTGTGCAACTGGTATTGCCTTGTAGAGTTCTGTGCCAAAAAATACCAGGTTACAGAAATTCATGTGGCAGTTTTCGGTGTGGTACGGAGAGAGGACCGTATCAACACATGATAGGCATCTACATTAACAACTTTATGTTATTTGATAAATCTCGCATTCTGCTTATTTAATACTGAATTGATTAAACTTGTTGGATAAACTTAATATGATGCGAGGTATAATTTTATCCAACTCGTTTAATCAATTCAATATTGAACAGGCACTCATGTAAGATCCTCTATGTTAAGATGTCAGCTAGGGTATTATAACCCTTGTTCAACTCAGAATAATTAATTATTTCCAGACAGTGAGTTCTGGTCTACTGATTTCAAACTACATACATAATAATTAACAGTACCATGTAGCCAATGTGGCATTGTCCAGGGCTCAAATTTAGTACCATTTTATTTAGTACAACCACAAAATCAAATAGAAATGGGCAGTTTTCCCCTACTTATAATGCCCATTTCTATCAAAAAAGGAGGGATTACTTTTTATTATAGGAACTATATTCGACTCGGAGGTTTACATGTAATTAGTGGTGGTAAACCACAAAGAATGGAAGATAGCCAAAAAATATGTTGTATGTCATTATAAGTGAAAGTGTCGATATTGCCAAAACTTGATTATGAAAAACAAAAGATGCATTCATGTGCAGAAGGAATGTTGAAAACAGATCAGTTCCTTACAATTTAAAAGTTATAAGTTTTCAGATCATTTGATGAATACGTCTTCTTTAGACTTTAAATATAGATATAAAAATCAAATAGGATATTAGTAGCATTCAAGGACGACAGTCAACCACAAACACACACAGAAACAAAGAACAACTTTAAAGACGAATAAAAGGCCAAATAAGACCCAACAAACACAAAAGGGTTGACAATAGGGCTACTGCCTTGGAACGGTCAGTGGCAAAAAAGGCCGCTGGGGGTTTAAACCAGGTTCTAGGGTGCACCAAACCTCACACTTACCCTACTGTCATCCCAATAAAACGGGACAGTCTAAATAAAGAAATCCCCGCCATGAACTATTCTCTAACCAACAATGCAGCAATATAAGTAAAACACAAAGATGCTCGTGTATATATAAATACAAGAAAACAATAGCCTAGAAAGCCACAAAGAAGCCAGAGCAGCAAGAGAACAATCCATTGAGGGCACGACAAGACAAGATTGCAGACAAACATCACCATCCTTTTGAGCTTTAGGTAGACGTCATTATAGGGTCGACCACAGCCTGTCCGGTCATCGCACAATTAAAGAAGGAAAACATAGTGGCGAACTGTAAATGGGTCCACCATCAAGCATGTAGTGTGTTGCAAAATGATATATTCAAACCTATTTTGATAAACCTTTTAACAAGTTTAACAAAGATAGTATGAAAGTGATCATGACCAAGGATCTTACGAAGTTTGTTTTGTGTGATTCTGAGTTGCAGATAAATGTTCATAAGCGAAACCAAGCGTTACATCATTTTAAGTGGGCAGCATACACTAACAACGTATTCAGTTAGAAATGGTCCTGGCACGTATTCAGTTTTTAGGAGGACCCCTTATGTTCACGGTGGTTTCATGATGGTTTCACGGCAGTTTTTGCTGGGGTGCGGAAGCCCTGACATAGGGGACTGAGACGAAAATATGCGTCATCTTGACGTGACCTAACACCTGGACATCCTTCATGTCCTTGTTCAGGACGGTTGTTGGTCAATACAATCTCTCTCAGACTATGAAATAGTTTTGTCAGGGCTCAAATTTAAGCTGGCATACTGGCAAAATATGCAAGTGACATTTTCAGAATGCCAGTAAACTTTTCAAGTACTTGCAAAAACATCAAAATACCTTACGTGTTTAATTTAGAATACCATGTCTGCTTTTTTCTGAAGCATTTGCTTTCATATCAATAGTATTTTAATATTTTTAAGTTTTCCTGATATGTCATGACACATATGTAATCTAGCATATTTTCTAATGAGGAATCGTCTTGTGCTTTTTTCTTATTTGTTACATATTTGTACTTACACACACAACCGTAGAAATTGCAAAAAAATTATTTGTTTTGCCAGTTACAAAAAATGCTACTGGCGAAATGTTGCCAGCCCAAATTGTCGCTAAATCTGAGCCCTGCTTGTTATAGTGCATTTATGCATGCCAAGCTGTACTGACACCATACACTGCGAAATTCTGTTCAACAGCTATCTGACAGTGTCTTCACGATCCAACGCTGAATTCTTGATAAATGATGTCGTGCGACAAAATTAAGACAGAAAGTAGCATGTGTTCCAGAGTACATATGCCATGACCCGTGCATCACGTGCATCTTTTAAATTTTGTATTAAATGCTTTACTTAAAGCTACATAGTCCCTATTTTAACTGTTAATAACTCATGAATATGAATGTGTCACGTGTGAAGTAGTTTCAAATCGACGAACACCCCAAAAGTCGTTATATAAGCAGAAGTCGATACGTAAAGTTTCACATTTTTATTTAGTTTCCATAGAGGTAATATCAATCAATATATGGCTTCAGAATATGTGATAACAAAAAAAAGTTGCCCGAAACAGGATTTGAACCACAGCCTTGAAGGACATATGCTGAACCACTAGACAAACGACTATTCATTGGTATGTTGTAGCATTTTTAATAACTAGTGCGCACACACATCAATCAATACATATCAAGTACAAGTCGAGATATGGTTGTTTTGAGGCGAAGTATTAGTTTCATATTGATAACATACAGTATTACACCACCCGACTGTACATTTTCCAAAGTCAAGGCTGGAAAACCAGGAAAATAGCCTGGATAGTACAGGGAAAACCCTGGATAATACAAAATTTCACCCAGATCCTGGAAAAAAGTTCCAGGGTTTTCCGGGATATTTAATAAATACCAGCAAAACCCTGGAAGCTGTCCATGCAAAAAGGCTGGGAAAGGCTGGAAAAGTATGGAAAGTTTGGACTTAGTTTTTTTTTAGGAAAAACCTGGAAACGCATTTGTTAATCAAGGTTACCATGCCTGAAATATCAAAATGTTCTTTACCACATTTTGTAAGGGTAATTAATATAGTGCTATTAAGAGTCCATCTGTCTGAGATCCTCATTCCAACCTATTCTGGGTTTTCCCGGAATTTTCTAGGGTTTTCCAGGGTCTTTCTCAAAATTGTCCAGGGTTTTCCATGGAAAATATTTTGGGTTTTCCATGGAAAATTACCCAAATTGTAATGTATGGAATATATAGTCCATCTTGTCGCATGTGTAAATTAAAATTGCCTGCCCGACTGAAAATATTCCGGGGTTTTTCAGGGAAAAAATAGTACCCCCTGCTGGCAACTTGTGGGGTGGGCTTTGTTTCGATAAGATATATAGACATAGCCAACGAGCCCAATATAGGTGGCTTTGAAGTAGAATACCGCTTAAGCCGGTGCTAGGGGTCGTGAGAGGTGTTGTTTTTTCATTACTTCTCATGAACAGACTCAATAAAACCGAGTCTGCTGCTTTATTCTCTTATTTGTGTTTGTTGCTCCCAAAGGATCACCTTTATCAATATTTATTATAGAGAAAAAGCCCGGACAAGAATTTTCTATTGGACTACCAAGCATGAAATGCATTAAAAATACAAAGGGCCATAACTCAGTGGAAAATTATTGAACCGGAACGTCACGACAGTAGGCACATCTCCACTTGATATTGATACTTCCTAGCAAGTTTCAATAAATTGTAAGAAGGAGTTTTAGAGAAATAGCCCGGACAAGAATTTTGTATTATATATATATAATATAAATAAGGCACCACGAGCTCAAATCCAAAAGCCACCGGACACTGTCAGTAAGCAAGCAGATATTGAGCATAACCAAATGACTGTCTGACTTGAACTCAGTGAAATGTATACATGAAAACTTGAGCATAGACCAAAAGAAGTCTGTAGTAATACATCTGTGAATTTGAAAAAAAAAGTTTTAATTATTATATGTAAATAATGTGGGACTCACTTTATTTACCTTTTCTGCTGATCACGTGACTTCCATTAGCGCATTTAGGTTTTTAGGCCTGCCAAAACTTTTTAACACAAAATTCGGATATTTTTAAAATTTAAGATTTAAAGCACGCGAAAAACATTTTTAAATGGAAATTTGAAGCGCGCAACTTGATTTTCGCACTTATTTTTTTAAAGCGCAAATTTAAATTATTTAGGCAATTAATACAAGTTTATGCATTGTTTAATAGTTACAGAAAATAAGAGATTAGCATACTTCAACATGCACAAAAACAGTTTGTTTTTAGGGAGGTCTTATTTATTCGTTTAGAAAGACTTGGTTTAATTTCTACCACAACTGTTTTTCATCAAAGTGAACTACACAAATGCGTGCTAAATGCAAATACAGCGAGTGGTGGGTAGGTGTGGGAGGGGGTCTCCCCCTCCCGCTGGTGGGGGTTTGAAAATTAGGAGGCAAATGATGCGTTCTCAAGCTATATTTCAGCGTTAATATGGCATTTTGTTTGACACTAGCCCATACCCCACTCAGCCTTCAGTTTTTATTGCATATTTGGAACTTTTGGAACTTTTATTTTTTTCACTTTTGCTGACGAATTGTACGCATTGGCGTATGTGCGTATGCCTGAATACATGCCTGGCAGCTGTTATAGCACAAGACCTAATAACAAGTTATGAATATGTCTGTGGTTATAGTGATATACAGTAGGAGTAGCTAGTTCCTCACACTTGCTATTTTAAATACGGTAGGTTGACCAATTAAAAAAGCCACATATATAATTCTATTGCACATGTCGTTATATATGTCACTGAAGGAACTAATTATGTCCTTAGGTGTTAATTGTATATTCAGCCAGTGCATTACACGGATGACCCAATTGATTCGACATTTTGAAATACTCCTCTGGCGAGGGAGTGTAACAGGACCAATTCAAAAAATAGCTGATAAACTGCGAACATATAGCTGTTAAATCATATACATTTTGTTTTGATGGAAAATCCGTAGATTTTACACTTAAATCCGGAGATCCGGAGAGCGAGTGAAAAATCCGGAGAATACCTGAGAATCCGGATTTTATCCGGAGATTGGGCAGGCCTGGTTTTTCAATCTGGTACGTATTGCGCAATATGTATAGCCTGCTTAGATCAATCGGGAGCGATGTCGACAATCTAGCGCTCACTATTATTACCAGAGAGTGTAACTTTAGGTGTAATTTTAGTTTGGGCTGCGAGTTCAAACGCACAAAGCGGCACTCCTTTTTTTGCACCGCGATTGAATTCCGTTAAAACAATCTAAGATTTAATTAGTAACTATTCAATAATGTTTAGTGTGTAATGTTTGTGAACGTAATTAGTGTGTGTTTTATAAGCTAAAAGTTACGGATATTGTCCCTTTAACAATTATAATTTACAACCAGGGCGTGGCTATGTTAATTGAAAGTTCATAACTGCGACACCAAAAGTACATCAGTATTCACACTGAACATGAACATGTAAACATTACTTTAATGTGCAACACACGGTCTATTGGAAACACATAGGCAAATTAGGTTGCGTCTCATTATTTTAAGGGCTAATTATGATCTATGAAGATCCTAGCTCTTTACTCGGAAGTAGAATTGAATTGAATTGAATGCTGTTTAACGGCTCATCAACACAGTGTAGGTTATTTAGAGCCGCCCCAGAGAGAGGGGAAGGATACATAGGAATCCGGGAACCTGCCCTACTCTTATTATCGAATAGATTCCTATGGTTCTTTAACGTGCTCGGAGGATAGACCGATACACGGGACCGCCCGGTTTACGTCCCCATCCGACGGACGAGGCTAAGGTAAAGTGTCTTGCCCAAGAACACATTGACTGAACTCAGTGGCACCATGGAGGATTGAACCCGGGGCCTCCGGTTACAAATCCGCCGCGCTACCGACTGCGCCACGCCAGCCCTCTCGGAAGTAGAAGAAGGGGTTTAGGAGTATGACTGGACATGAAAACTGCATGACCTTGAATAAAGGACCCATAGATGTGTATGCTTCTTACCACATGGACCGGACAAGAACATTTTCCTTAAGGGCAATTGAAATAAAACTCGCTTTTGTTTGTTTGGCTTGTAACGTCATTTTCCAGCACATTTTAGGCTATGTATGACGGTCAACATTTTTTAGTGGTGGAAGCAGACCACTCACTTATTCCTGGGTATAACATGTAAGACACGTACTGTATACTTCCTGTCGTCCATAAGAATCGACACTTACAAGTCGAGCTCCCAGTGGGATTTGAACCCGCAGCGTTGAGATGGTTTCCAATGCAGCGTCTTTACCCTCTCAACCACGGATGCGCTACAAAATATCAAATCATGTCTGGGTAGCGTACTTAAACTCACTCACTTCTCACCAATGTCACTAGATGACTGCAGCTCAGGTTCGCTTCCCCGTCTCTGCATTGTATGCAAAAGAATGTAACTTTTTTCGTATATAAAAAAGGAGTTTATTTTGTACTATTTTGAGATGGTGGTAATCCGACTGATTCTTGACTAAGTAGCTTGTATGTTTTGTTTTTGTTTTCAGCAATAATAGAATTCTATTTTTTGCAATGATCTCTTGTGGAATGTAATAACTTAATATCAATTACTAAATAACTGATCGTTGGCCACAATTGATTGTTTGAAACATCACTTATTCCCACTATTGTATGCATCAACCACAGATAACTGCGACTCATTAATGGTACATGTACATCCAGTCCTTCTTAGTTCGGTTGCAAGTTCAAGCTATCCATTGCAGGTTATTAATGCTGAGTTCTACATAAAGCAGAACGTAGTCATAAACAACCACAAACAATGGAAGACTGACGCATACTATATTCTTTTTTTGGACATTCTTGTATATTCAGGACATCTAAGGGTGCAGCTTAAGGCAGAAATGACACTGAAAAATATAAAAGATATTAAAAACAACAACAAAAACCCCACATATTTTCAAAACACAGTTTTATAACCGATTCAGCAAACGCTATTGATAGCATTAACTAAAAATGTCTTAAGTTCTGAAATGGTTGTGACACAGCATGGTAAACTTTGAATCTAGAGATCTTACTTGCACCACTGAGTGTTTCAATGTGCCCATGGGAAAGTGTTTAATTTCTTAGCTTGGTATTTTTGATGTGGACATGAACTGTTTGAATTTTGTGTTACGTTAACGTCATTTTTAGCACATGTTAGGCTATATATGAAGGTCTGTTTTTTTTTTGTGGTAGGAGCAGACCCATCTTTTTTCTTGGGTAGAACCTGAGTACTGTATATACCTCCAGCCATCCGTGATTATCGACACTTTTTCACTTGTCAAGCTTACAGTGGGATTCAAACACGTAGCTGTGAGAGACGAGAAAGTTTTAGAAGCAGCCTCTTTACTATCCCGGTCAAGGATGCACCTGACATAAAGTGGGCAGTCCAGTGTATTGACGGTTATATGATTCCTATATATCCTTCTCCACTATCTGGGGCGGCTCTAAATAACCTTAGATAATGTCATTAAAAAATATATGTTCAAGAAGCTACTGTTTAACACTGCAAAAAGGAAAAATTTCCTGGCAGAGGGATGTTAACAAGCATCTACTGGAGTCAGGCAAATGGAAAACTAGATGAATCCATTGAAAATTTGATTTTTTAAGGATTAAATTCAATATTAAGATCTTTCAACAGGCTATCCAAAATATTAGGCTAGTTTAAATAGTGTGAAGTCCGAGACACTTCTCGCTAAATTTAAACTAGCTTATGTTTTTCATAACCCGTAAAAATATCGAAATATTGAATTTAATCCTTTTATGTACTTCCCCTGCAGAAATAAATCCAAGCTTTTTTGCAATCCTTAGAATTCCATGGAATTTCATAGATCTGCAACATTTCGTTCACAGGAAAAAGTAAGAAAAAGCTTGGATCCATTATTCCTAGGAATTCCATGACATTTCAAGGATTCTGTGTGAGAATAGTATGGAAAAGCTTGGATTTTTATTCCATCGAAATCCAAGGTATTCCTGCTTGGGAAAAGCTTGGAATTGAATGGAATTGATTGTTTAAAATACCTCTGCTGAGAAAAGTTTGGAGTTGTGAATTTTAATGTGTGGATTAACTATGGAAAAGCTTGGAATTTACTTTTATTGTGTCAAGATAGAACTTTAAGAAAAGTCCATCGTTTTCCAAGCTTTCCCTTCTTTGAAAAAGAGTGGAATACCATGGACTTTTAATAATGAAATACAGAACAGAACAAGTCAATCTTTGATAGTAAAAGTATATTATATGAATAGTTTATTTCAAATCCAGTAGGCATCTGACCATGAGGTACAAATATGATAATATAATAATGACAGACAGTGATATTTTAAGACACAAATAAGCAATAATACAAAACTGAAATACGCATCACAATAGCCTTGTATGCATTATCTCAATGAATAATAATATGAACTTCTATTGTGGAGAAGGTGTTCACTATATACATGTAGTATAAATATTTTGCGACCTTTATTAAACATCTACTTAATATTTTGCCTCAAAAGCATTACATGTTCTATATAAACTTATTTGCACATATACACACTTAAAACCCTTAAATACATACTCACATACATGTATACTCATACACAAATATGCTAATACAGTATTTACCAAAAACATATAAATTATAACCTATCTACATATATAAATAACAATGCTAATTATCAAAATATAATATTTCATTTCTTAATCTAAATACCTAGTAGATGAATATACCCAATTTGTTTAAAACCAACATATTTTGACTTTTTAATCAAGAACAATTCAAGTAATTAAGAAGTGTACCACTTGGTTGTTCTTCAAAAGTGTAGTGGTTGTATAATAATGGAACATTTATTTAAATCTGAATTATATAGTTGTGTTGCGAGACCCTGTGAACGTCATAATTCCCAGGCGAAATGGAGACCATGGTTGCAAATGTTTTTATCCATCTTTGACCATGGTCGACTATGGTCATATTTGATAATGATGGTGATTTATTTTTGACCATGGTCAAACTTTGTAGACCATGGTTGACCATGGTTGAGATTTGGAGACGATGGTTGACAATGGTCTTTAAATATATAAATAATTAAACCGACTGAAAATGTGACAATCACTGACTTTTAGAAAACAGACTGTACTCTAGATATTTGGCACATCTTCATAAAACAAATTTAAGTGAACTTTTGATAAAGTTTTAGTGAATATATTTATATTTGAACTTTTTTTAAATAGAGATTTTTTTATTTTTTTCTCTTTAGATTTCAATAAAAGTGCATAAAAAGAACAAAGACAATTGAGTCGTAAAACTATTGAATAAATTAGATTAAGGAATGGTGCAGATGTTTCTGTTGAAATCAAAGACTTGTGGAATAAGTGATATCTTCACATCCAAGTCAAAGAGTGACATAATTGACGTTAGGTCAAGCACTGGCAGATTTGTAATGTTTATTAGGGCTGCAAGAAGCAGTTAATAGTGCTAGATGGGTGTTATAAGATAACTGATTTTACATCTGGTTATTTAAGGAAATGGATTATGGTGCATTTTTGTGAGAAGATTTTGCTCAGTTTGAAATTTTGTGTGGGAAAAAAGATTTGCATGAAAAAAGGCTTAAATAGTGTTCATTTAACTTCATTATTTCTGTGTTTCCCCACAAACTGTGTGTGGATTTAATGTATCTATATGGACTTTGTTGTCAAACACTGAATTAAAAGGTTATAGTTACAAGTAAAACCTAACATGGATTAATTGACAAGTGAGGTAAGAAGTTTAAATTTTCTACATGTAGAAATGAAATAATGTTAATTTGACACTGTAAGCTCATATTAGAAAATGTTGAACCTAACTGCATAACATAAAATGCCAACAGTGTATTTAATGTGAGCTGTTTTGTTTGAGTTAGTTATCTAATTGATTTTGCTTAATTTCATTTAATATTTTTTAATGAAGTCCATGATGTTTTAAATGATGCATTAAGAAATTATCTTGATGAAATTGTGCACACTTATTTTACTGATATTATTGTTGAAATAAAATGAAAATGTCTATACCCAAAATGTATAGTATGAGTAGTAAATGGATGAAAAAGTATATGTGTAAACGTATGATTATGTCAAGTGGATGTCTTTGATATGTCATGATGTTTGACCATGGTAGTCCATGGTCTCTGACCATAGTCTACCAGAGACCATGATTGAACATGGTCAGAGACCATCTACCATTGACCATGATATTTCATGGGGTATCATTGTAGTACCATGGTCTCTGACCATGGTCAGAGACATGAACTACCATGGTCAGAGACCATGAACTATCATGAACTATCATGGTCAGAGACCATGGTCATGGACCATCAAGTGCCATTTAGCAAAACATGGTCTACCATGGTCACCTGACCATGAGTTCATGGTTTTAAACATATACACACATCGTTCATTTTGCCTGGGCTCAAGGACCAAACTATTTCATAAACAGTAATTATATTGGAGGTGACATGAAATCCAATTTAGTGCATTTGCACATATGTCATTTATGGCTTTAATACATATTTATCTATTCATAATAATGGAAAAATATAAGACCTTTTGATGGGAACTGGAATTGTATAGAGCATATGCTTTTTGTGTGTGCATTGGTCAAAACCAGAGAGTTGTAAAAAACTAAAAACATGTTTTAGTGTGTGCATGTCAGAGAGAAATGTATTTAGAGCATGTGTTATTGTGTGTGTGTTTGCATGTTTTATTGTGTGCATAACAGAGATATTTGTAAATAGTTTTAGAAACCAGAAGAGATGGAACAATAATTTTGGTATCAAATTGTTACTAACCAAAAACGAAAATGGGCAAAGCAACCCCATAATATAATTTGCATAAAATAGCGCATTCAAAAATGCTATGAGATTTATTTCCGCCTGACTATGTTTTGAAATTGTTTGACTTGAAACATGTAAAAGGGGACATTCTAAGCTTTTTTCGCTCTCTTACGGTTCCTGAGATAGGGACTTTCATTACCATGCTGTTGGTTTTCGCATGCTGCAACACAATTGTTGTGGCATTTGGTTTTATTATTAGCTCTACTGATCAGAGATCAGCAGAGCTTATGCCGTGGTGCGTCGTCCGCCTGTCCGTCTGTCTGTCCGTAAACTTTTATTTGTAGCGACTTCACAGCTGAAACTACTGGATGGATATTCATGAAACTTTACAGAAATGTTGCCCATAAAGTCTAGTTGATCCTAGCAAAAATTCATGTTGATGTGAAATCCAAGATGGCCGCCAAAGCTAAAAATAGAGTTTTAAAATACAAGTTTGTAGCGACTTCTTCTTGAAAACTATAAGTGATATTGATATGGGACTTTTTCTAAAATGATCAGCATGACATGATGTTGATCCTAGTCAAAAATCGTTTTGATTCAACGTTAAACATGGCTGCCAGCGGCCATCTTTGTTTACATAGAGTTATATAGTAAAAACTTGTAGCGACTACTTCTCTGAAACTACTTGGCTGATTGTCATAAAACTTTACAGGAATGTTGCTCTTGATGTCTAATTGATCCTAGAAAAATTTCAGGTCGGCCGGAAATTCAAGATGGCCGTCACAGCTAAAAATAGATTTTTAAAAAATAAGTTTGTAGCGACTACTTCTTGAAAACTATAAGTGATATTGATATGGGACTTTTTCTAAAATGATCAGCATTACATGATGTTGATCCTAGTCAAAAATCGTTTTGATTCAACGTTAAACATGGCTGCCAGCGGCCATCTTTGTTTACATAGAGTTATATAGTAAAAACTTGTAGCGACTACTCCTCTGAAACTACTTGGCAGATTGTAATGAAACTTTACAGGAATGTTGCTCTTGATGTCTAATTGATCCTATCAAAATTTCAGGTCGGCCAGAAATTCAAGATGGCCGTCACAGCTAAAAATAGATTTTTAAAAAATAAGTTTGTAGCGACTACTTCTTGAAAACTATAAGTGATATTGATATGGGACTTTTTCTAAAATGATCAGCATGACATGATGTAGATCCTTGTGGAAAATTATTTTGATTCGACGTTAAACATGGCTGCCAGTGGCCATCTTTGGTTACATAGAGTTATATAGTAAAAACTTGTAGCGACTACTCCTCTGAAACTACTTGACGGATGTTCATGAAACTTCACAGGAATGTTGCTCTTGATGTCTAGTTGATCCTAGAAAAATTTCAGGTCGGCCGGAAATTAAGATGGCCGCCACAGCTAAAAATAGATTTAAAATAAATAAGTTTGTAGCGACTACTTCTTCAAAACAATAAGAGATATTGATATGGGACTTTTTCTAAAATGATCAGTATGACATGATGTTGGTCCTTGTCGAAAATTGTTTTGATTTGACCTTAAACATGGCTGCTTTGTTTACATAGAGTTATATAATGAAAACTTGTAGCGACTACTTCTTTGAAACTACCTGACGGATTTTCATGAAACTTCACAGGAATGTTGCTCTTAATGTCTTATTGATCTTAGCAAAATTTCAGGTCGGCCGGAAATTCAAGATGGCCACCACGGTTAAAAATAGATTTTCAAAAAACAAGTCTGTAGCGACTACTTCCTGAAATCAAAATCAATCAGTAGAGCTTCAAGGTCATTGACCTCTTGTTTAATAAGTTGGGGGTTTTCCCCAACAGAGAATGTGTGTAATTTAATGTATTGTATTTTTTTATTAATTTAGAAAGGGAGAAAAAACAATCAGAAATATTTATGGGGTGCTTAAGAATTTGTAACTGTCAAGGGTAATTTTGTTGGAATTATGATTTCTTGGCGAAAACACATATACTTCTCCAAACATTTCTTAGCAAGGATTTCCATGAAATTGCATTGATTTTAGTCATGATATATGCATACCCTTGGAATTCCATGGAATACTATGGATTTCTTGGCTTGATTTCATTTATATTTATATACTGTCTACCAATGGAATTTCATTGAATACAATGGAATTTTTGGGACAATTCAACTGATTTATTATAAAGTCTCCCCATGGAATTCAATGGAATACAATGGAATCTTGTAACAGTTCCATTTAATGTTTTATAAAGGTCTGGCAGTGAAATTCCATGGTATTTCTGGGCCAGTACCACAAAGCTTTTCCAACCTATTCCACGGAATTTAAAAGAAAAAAATCCTTAGAAATGCATAAAATACTATGGAATTCTTTGGATTTCCCACTGGATTTTCGCAGGGGTTTGGTGACAGTTCTCAAGTTAATCAATTGAATAAACTATACCTTGTTTTCTATAGCTCTGCCCAAAACGTAAAAGTGTTATTACACTGGGAATTTAAATGCAGCACATAAATGTGTTTCATTTAAGGTCAGTGCAATATAAATGTAAATATTGCAGTTTCAACGGTGGTAGTGAATGGCAAGTTTACCATAAAGAGCTTCATGGTAAATTTTCCATTCACTTTGCGTTTATGGCAAATTTGCCCACCACTACCGTCGTTAAAACCCCAGGAATACCGAAAATTAGTGAATCAATTCTTAAACACCGGTACACATTATTTACCTGTTGTTATAGTATCAATAATAATGTGCCTTGGGAGGCTGGTAATGATAAAATCATAAATAGTGCAAGAAAGATAAAATATCATCAGTGTATTCAGTTTAGACCACAGAATAGCCATTTTCTATTCAGGCACATCAGATTAAACAATTAGCTCCATAAACTGAAAAGTATTCAAAATTAGACGCGTATATCATTTTCCAAACTTGTGCTTATAAGCTGCAAAAACGAGGTATCAAGATCCAAATTATATCAATTTCATCTGCCAGTTACTAGTGATGGGCAATCGGTTGAAAGTTACAATGGATAATTGGTTACCATTGATTGGATGAAACCAATCAATCATCAGTTATAATCGGTTAGTCAATATGAAGTATAACATGTGCATGTTAATCTGTGTTTCAGGCCTTGAACTTAGAAAATTTCTATTAAAGTATGTATTCTTTCCTTTCTTGTTTCTTATGGCATTATTATTTTTATTTTAAACAATAAAATAATTCCAGTTGATATGTGTTTAGTTTAGTGTTATGATATTTGTGTATATGCTCATTTTCACCAGAGTACAAGTGTATTTTCTGACTGTTGCCTCCTGGCTGGATCATCATGTTTATTTCTATTTTTAACATTAATTTAACACGACCTTTGCAGTCTTTCATATACACAAAGAAGAGAGACCACTGTATGTCATTCTACAATAAAATACAGCTGTTCCATTAATTCCCAGCGTATATTTCATCCGTTGGAAGCGCCACGTTACATGACCTCACTTGGTAAATATATGTCACGAAGACAAACTCTACAGTCATTTTAATAAAATGTTAATTACAACAAAGTTGCCATGCTCCTAAACTTTGCACACACCCGATATAAACCTATCATATTCATCAGTACATATAACATTAATAAGCATCTTGAACAAGCTGAGAACATTTGACGTCATACAGCGCAAGCTATATGACGTAAGCAATGACTTAATTGTTTGTCACGTGATACTAGTGTATTTAAGCATATTGTACCGCGCAGAACTTTGCATATGGGGGCGCCCAAAGGAACAGCCTGTAAACATAGCAGCCTGATTACCTTGACCTCCGAGATAATATATAGTGACCCCACAAGAGCGTAAACAATGCTCGCGATTTAATTACTACGCATCCGTCCGAACTCCTAACTGTATTTTATTTACCGATAAAACACAGGTACGTATTTATTTATTTTTTATTTATTTTTTTCAGCCATTCTACAAGATTGTAGTGGCCCATTTATTTGGCTTTTAACAACATGGATAATAATATGCTAATATGAGAGTAATACACAAGATTTTACAAAATCAATACATGTATTCCATAAATACTCTCTCATACTCTTGCGCTCATTTTTGTAAAAACTGCTGTCAATCTTATAATGTCTTAAAGCATTTTTTTTAATGGACCTGCTCTTAATCCTATAAAAGAAAGAAAAAACAAGAAATATCACTGTAAGTGATAAATGCCACCGAAGTGTCCTTTGACCTCTAAGTATGACCTTGACCTTGAAGCCATGGACCTGGATTTTGTGCACGACACCTCGTTTGGTTGTGGTGAGCACTTGTGCCAAGTTATCTGAAAATCCGTCCAGGCATGCAAAAGTTATTGACTGGGCACAATTTGACCTTTGACCTCTAAATGTGACCTTGACCGTGAGACCTGGATTTTGTGCATGACATCGTCTTGTTATGGTAATCACTTGTGCCAAGTTATTTTAAAATCCCTGCAGGGGTTGTGACGTTACGGTCCAGACACGAAATTACGTACCTGTTTGTGACCTATGAACTGCAAGTGTGACCTTGACCATTGAGGTACGGACCTGGGTTTTGCGCGCAACACATCGTCTTGTTATGGTGATCACTCGTGCCAAGTAATTCAAAAATCCCTGCAGGGGTTGTGACGTTACAGTCCGGACACGAAATTACGTACCTGTTTTTGACCTATAAACTTCAAGTGTAACCTTGACAACTATCCTGTAAAATTTCGAAGCAATCGACTGAAAAGTGAGGGAGGAGATAGACACACAAGATATTTTCACGCAAAATTTGACGAAAAAGGAACCATAACTCCGGTAATACTGGGTCGATTTTGACGCCGAAATGATATGCACATCTTGACATCATAGCTGAGCATCTGAAGCAATCGGTTGAAAAGTGTGGGAGGAAATAGACACACAAACTTTTCGGGACGTAAGGACGGAAAGACAGACATGGCTAACGCTATACGCCCCCTCACCATTCGGTGGTGGGGGCACAAAAATAATGTAAGATCTTCAAAAACATCTCCACCCTCCACACCTCACCACCATTTTTTTCCTTCAAAATTGAATAAAAAAATTGTTTATAAGAGCACTCCGTTGGCATTTGGGATAGTGCCGGGCGCTACTATAAGGGAAATACGGTATTAAACTTCTTTGAAAACTGTAAAGAAGAAATCTTATACAGTTCTCTTCATGATGATATATGCATTTGTTTATTAAAAAAAATGTTTTTTTATCCTTTCTTAAAATACAAAACTCAGGTTTGTTGAGGGGTGGCTCACCCCGACCCTCACAGAACTATTACGGGGTGAATAAACGGATCACCATTGATTTGGTGATTGAAATTTTAAAAACAAATGTTTGAGCCCTACATAAGTTTGGGATTAATGGAAGGAAAAATGCCGAAACTTCTTGATACAGTAAAACTTGCTTATCATGCTTATAATGAATTCCTGGGGGCCTCAAGAATTTGCTTTATCCGATTTTGCTAAATCTGTAACTTTTCATATGAAACAAAGAAGGAAGATGTAAAACATGTGACCCCTGGGTCGTTGGGGTCGCCATTTGATGCTAAATGTAATATATACGAATTCTGTGCTTTGTGGTTTTAGAGAAGATTTTTCAAGTTTTTCCCTATGTAAGTCTACGTAAAACATGTAACCCCTGGGTTGGAGCTAAATTTGACAACAGGGTCACCATCTGAACAAATTGGTAGAGAACCATAAGCTTATGTTAAATGTAAAACATTAAACCTCTGGCTCTTTTAGTTTCAAAGAAGATTTTTTAACTTTTCCCTATATAAGTTAATGTAAAACATCTGACCCCTGGGCGGGGCCAAATGTGCCCCAGGGTCACTATTTGAACAAACTTAGTATATTGACAGTAACCATATAAGCTTATAGTAAATACAACATATTAAACCTCTGGCTCTTGTAGTTTCAGAGAAGAAGAATTTTTAAGTATTTCCCTATACAAGCCAATGTAAAACATGTGACCCTGGGGCAGGACCAAATGTGACCCCAGGATCACCTTTTGAACAAAGTTGGTAGAGGACCATAAGTCAGGGCCTCCTCTGGGATTCGCAAATGGAGCCAAATGAGACAAAATAATAAAAGTGGCGATAAAAAAATAACTTTGGCGAATGTGATTGGCGAAAGAAATATCCAATGTCAGTCATGAATGTTGTGTATTACTTTCCAATCTCGTCATACCCTTTAATTTTCCCCTGTATAATTGCCTAATAACTCTGCCAAAATTAGCACCTCTTATTTCCAAGTCCAGAAAGCAACACTTGTCCATGATGAGGTGTGAAATACACAGTCATTTGGTGTCAAGTATACATTAGGCATTAATTATAAATGACAGGATAATATAAACCAGTGATCAGTATAATTCTAGATAAGATTTTGTACTTGTGCACATGCACAGGATTTATTTTGAAACTGAAACATGTCCATATTAATAAGTTTTATTTTTATGTAAAAAATGAGTAAAATATTTTTTAAATATAATCTTATGATTATAATTATTATATGGGAACATAAAAATAATTTAAAACATTATATGCTATCTTTGAGCCAATTTGGCTCCAATGTCTCCAATTCGGCTCCAACTTTTTTCATTTGGCGAAATTGGTTGTGAAAGCGAAAAAATGGCCAGAGGAGGCCCTGATAAGTTTATAGTAAATTAAAAAATGATTAAACCTTTGGCTCTTGTAGTTTCAGAGAAGTTTTTTTAAGTTTTTCCCAATATAAGTCTATGTAAATCTGTGAATAACTGCCAATTAACAATGGTGTCGTTCCACAAAAAATTCTAGAAATAGTGATTATTTTTGCAAAGAATAATGTGTACTTCAACATTTCAACAGGCTTCTTCTATTAAGCAAATTATAAAATGATTCATTAGATGTAGAACAACATTTGGAACCATCTCATAAAATAAACATTGTTTTAGATAGACTGAAGACCTCTTTGGGTTTGAAATATGTTGATTATGTCAGTATATTTGTAAACATAATAAAAGAGATTATTTAGCCCAACTTGATCAATACAAAAGAGGCATTCACAGAAGGATAGTTATTGCCTAATTATTAAGTTGGAAACAGATCAGTTGCTTACAATTTCAAGGTATATCAGTTTTCTGATCAGTTGAATATGTCTTCTTAAAGATGAATGGCCACCCTTTTTGTAGTATTATCAATTAACAAATTTAACTCGTAAACATCATATGAACATTTCTTGACAGTCCCGGAGAGAAACATATATTTAAATCCGCTACTAAGTTGTTTGTAAAATAATAATTAGATACTACTTTCACTACTGCGTGACTGCACGGGGAAATGAGGTAAATCTGAATTGTATAGCTGCACAACTATTGCCAGATAATTGATAAATACATTTACCTGTGGATTAATTTACCTGTTCAAAGTTTTCTATGTCATCAAATAAAATCTTATTCTCGCTTTTCACAGATATTGCAATGTGTGAAGTGTAAATATCTATTGTTGTGTATTGATTTCGATCTAAATATACATAAACATGTTCATGAAACAAAACATGGCCTGAGAATTTTAAACCTGAATCAATTAGGTATATTTTGGGTTGTATACTGGTTTTGTTCATATGTGTAAATTGAACTATTAAATCAATGAATCTGAATATGAAATTGAAATAAAAAATACTTTGCACATATTGAATATCACTAAATCCGTTATTTGACAGTAAAAAAACCGAACTACAGGTGGCAGCTCCTAAATGTGTTTTGGTTTTCTTATATCAATAATATTGAACGGTAAGAAAACTTGATCAACTTGTAGACTATTGTCTAGGGGCATTATTAAATCAGAGCAACTGAGATGACCTTGTAGACTCAGTCTGGAGTGTTGTCTATAAGAAAACTCAGTCTGGAGTGTTGTCTATAAGAAAACTCAGTCTGGAGTGTTGTGAAGTGTTGTCTATAAGAGAACTCAGTCTGGAGTGTTGTCTATAAGAAAACTCAGTCTGGAGTGTTGTCTATAAGAAAACTCAGTCTGGAGTGTCGTCTATAAGAAAAATCAGTCTGGATATTATCATACCAGAGCAACTGAGATAAAACTTGTAGACTCGGTCTGATGTGTTTGTCCATGGGGATATTATAAAAGCAGGGCAATTAAGATAAACTTTTAGACTTGGTCTTTCTTCTGTGTCTGTCCATGAGGATATTATCAAAGCAGAGCCATTAAGATAAACTTGTAGATTCAGTCTGATGTGTCTGTCCATGGGGATATTATCAAAGCAGAGCAATTGAGATAAACTTGCAGACTCAGTCTGATGTGTTTGTGTATGGGAATTTATCAAAGCAGAGCAATTGAGATAAACTTGTAGACTGGGATATTACAAAAGCAGAGCCATTGAAATAAACTTGTAGACTCAGTCTGATGTGTTTGTCCATGGGGATATTATCAAAGCAGATCCATTAAGATAAACTTGTTGACTCAGTCGGATGTGTTTGTCCATGGGATATTATCAAAGCAGAGCCATTGAGATAAACTTGTAGACTCAGTCTGATGTGTTTGTCTATGGGATATTATCAAAGCAGAGCCATTGAGATAAACTTGTAGACTCGGTCGGATGTGTTTGTCCATGGGATATTATCAAAGCAGAGCCATTGAGATAAACTTGTAGACTCGGTCGGATGTGTTTGTCCATGGAATATTATCAAAACAGAGCAATTGAGATAAACTTGTAGACTCAGTATGATGCGTTTGTCTATGGAATATTATCAAAGCAGAGCCATTAAGATAAACTTGTAGACTCAGTCTGATGTGTTTGTTCATGGGATATTATCAAAGCAGAGCAATTGAGATAAACTTGTAGACTCAGTCTGATGTGTTTGTTCATGGGATATTATCAAAGCAGAGCAATTGAGATAAAACTTGCAGACTCAGTCTGATGTGTTTGTCTATGGATTATTATCCAAGCAGAGCCAATGAGATAAACTTGTAGACTCGGTCTGATGTGTTTGTCCATGGAGATATTATCAAAGTAGAGCCACTGAGATAAATTTGTAGACTCAGTCTGATGTGTTTGATGACGGGATATTGTCAAAGCAGAGCCATTGAGATAAACTTGTAGACTCAGTCTGATGTGTTTGTCTATGGGATATTATCAAAGCAGAGCCATTGAGATAAACTTGTAGACTCGGTCGGATGTGTTTGTCCATGGGATATTATCAAAGCAGAGCCATTGAGATAAACTTGTAGACTCGGTCGGATGTGTTTGTCCATGGAATATTATCAAAACAGAGCAATTGAGATAAACTTGTAGACTCAGTATGATGCGTTTGTCTATGGAATATTATCAAAGCAGAGCCATTAAGATAAACTTGTAGACTCAGTCTGATGTGTTTGTTCATGGGATATTATCAAAGCAGAGCAATTGAGATAAAACTTGCAGACTCAGTCTGATGTGTTTGTCTATGGATTATTATCCAAGCAGAGCCAATGAGATAAACTTGTAGACTCGGTCTGATGTGTTTGTCCATGGAGATATTATCAAAGCAGAGCCACTGAGATAAATTTGTAGACTCAGTCTGATGTGTTAGATGACGGGATATTGTCAAAGCAGAGCCATTGAGATAAACTTGTAGACTCAGTCTGATGTGTTTGTCCATGGAATATTATCAAAACAGAGCAATTGAGATAAACTTGTAGACTCAGTCTGATGTGTTTATCCGTGGGATATTATCAAACAGAGCAATTGGGATAAACTAACGCTGACGCTAACCCTAACCCTAACTTGTAGACTCGGTCTGATGTGTTTGTCTATGGGATATTATCAAAGCAGAGCCATTAAGATAAACTTGTAGACTCAGTCTGATGTGTTTGTTCATGGAATATTATCAAAGCAGAGCAATTGAGATAAACTTGTAGACTCAGTCTGATGTGTTTGTTCATGGGATATTATCAAAGCAGAGCAATTGAGATAAAACTTGCAGACTTGGTCTGATGTGTTTGTCTATGGATTATTATCCAAGCAGAGCCAATGAGATAAACTTGTAGACTCGGTCTGAATTGAATTGAATGTTGTTTAAATGCTCATCAACACAGTATAGGTTATTCAGAGCCGCCCCAGAGAGAGGGGAAGGATACATAGGAATCCGGGAACCATGCCCTACTCTTATTATCGAATAGATTCCTATGGTTCTTTAACGTGCTCGGAGGATAGACCGATACACGGGACCGCCCGGTTTACGTCCCCATCCGACGGACGAGGCTCGGTCTGATGTGTTTGTCCATTGGGATATTATCAAAGCAGAGCCACTGATATAAATTTGTAGACTCAGTCTGATGTGTTTGACGACGGGATATTATCAAAGCAGAGACATTGAGATAAACTTGTAGACTCAGTCTGATGTGTTTGTCTATGGGATATTATCAAAGCAGAGCAATTGAGATAAACTTGTAGACTGGGATATTACAAAAGCAGAGCAATTGAGATAAACTTGTAGACTCAGTCTGATGTGTTTGTCTATGGGATATTATAAAAGCAGAGCCATTGAAATAAACTTGTAGACTCAGTCTGATGTGTTTGTCCATGGGGATATTATCAAAGCAGATCCATTAAGATAAACTTGTTGACTCAGTCGGATGTGTTTGTCCATGGGATATTATCAAAGCAGAGCCATTGAGATAAACTTGTAGACTCAGTCTGATGTGTTTGTCTATGGGATATTATCAAAGCAGAGCCATTGAGATAAACTTGTAGACTCGGTCGGATGTGTTTGTCCATGGGATATTATCAAAGCAGAGCCATTGAGATAAACTTGTAGACTCGGTCGGATGTGTTTGTCCATGGAATATTATCAAAACAGAGCAATTGAGATAAACTTGTAGACTCAGTATGATGCGTTTGTCTATGGAATATTATCAAAGCAGAGCCATTAAGATAAACTTGTAGACTCAGTCTGATGTGTTTGTTCATGGGATATTATCAAAGCAGAGCAATTGAGATAAACTTGTAGACTCAGTCTGATGTGTTTGTTCATGGGATATTATCAAAGCAGAGCAATTGAGATAAAACTTGCAGACTCAGTCTGATGTGTTTGTCTATGGATTATTATCCAAGCAGAGCCAATGAGATAAACTTGTAGACTCGGTCTGATGTGTTTGTCCATGGAGATATTATCAAAGCAGAGCCACTGAGATAAATTTGTAGACTCAGTCTGATGTGTTTGATGACGGGATATTGTCAAAGCAGAGCCATTGAGATAAACTTGTAGACTCAGTCGGATGTGTTTGTCCATGGAATATTATCAAAACAGAGCAATTGAGATAAACTTGTAGACTCAGTCTGATGTGTTTATCCGTGGGATATTATCAAAACAGAGCAATTGGGATAAACTAACGCTGACGCTAACCCTAACCCTAACTTGTAGACTCGGTCTGATGTGTTTGTCTATGGGATATTATCAAAGCAGAGCAATTGAGATAAAACTTGCAGACTCGGTCTGATGTGTTTGTCTATGGATTATTATCCATGCAGAGGCAATGAGATAAACTAGTAGACTCGGTCTGATTTGAATTGAATGTTGTTTAAATGCTCATCAACACAGTATAGGTTATTCAGAGCCGCCCCAGAGAGAGGGGAAGGATACATAGGAATCCGGGAACCATGCCCTACTCTTATTATCGAATAGATTCCTATGGTTCTTTAACGTGCTCGGAGGATAGACCGATACACGGGACCGCCCGGTTTACGTCCCCATCCGACGGACGAGGCTCGGTCTGATGTGTTTGTCCATTGGGATATTATCAAAGCAGAGCCACTGATATAAATTTGTAGACTCAGTCTGATGTGTTTGACGACGCGATATTATCAAAGCAGAGACATTGAGATAAACTTGTAGACTCAGTCTGATGTGTTTGTCTATGGGATATTATCAAAGCAGAGCAATTGAGATAATCTTGTAGACTCAGTCTGATGTGTTTGTTTATGGGATATTATCAAAGCAGAGCCATTGAGATAAACTTGTAGACTCAGTCTGATGTGTTTGTCCATGGGGATATTATCAAAGCAGAGCAATTAAGATAAACTTGTAGACTCGGTCTGATGTTTCTGTCCATGTGGATATTATCAAGCAGAGCCATTGAGATAAACTTGTAGACTCAGTCTGATGTGTAAATATCAAAGCAGAGCTATTGAGATAAACTTGTAGACTCAGTCTGATGTGTAAATATCAAAGCAGAGCTATTGAGACAAACTTGTAGACTCGGTCTGATGTTTCTGTCCATGTGGATATTATCAAGCAGAGCCATTGAGATAAACTTGTAGACTCAGTCTGATGTGTAAATATCAAAGCAGAGCTATTGAGACAAACTTGTAGACTCGGTCTGATGTGTCTGTCCATGGGGATATTATCAAGCAGAGCCATTGAGATAAACTTGTAGATCAGTCTGATGTGTAAATATCAAAGCAGGGCTATAGAGATAAACTTGTAGATCAGTCTGATGTGTAAATATCAAAGCAGAGCTATTGAGATAAACTTGTAGACTCGGTCTGATGTGTTTGCCTATTGAATATTATCAAAGCAGAGCCATTGAGATAAACTTGTAGACTCGGTCTGATGTGTTTGTCTTTGGGATATTATCAAAGCAGAGCCATTGAGATAAACTTGTAGACTCAGTCTGAAATTTGTAGACTCGGTTTGAAGTGTTTGTCTATGGGATATTATCAAGCAGAGCCATTGAGATAAACTTGTAGACTCAGTCTGATGTGTTTGTCCATGGAATATTATCAAAGCAGAGCAACTGAGATAAACTTGTAGACTCGGTATGATGTGTTTGTCTTTGGGATATTATTAAAGCAGAGCCATTGAGATAAACGTGTAGACTCAGTCTGATGTGTTTGTCCATGGGGATATTATCAAAGCAGAGCCATTAAGATAAACTTGTAGACTCAGTCGGAAGTGTTTGTCCATGGGATATTATCAAAGCAGAGCAAATGAGATAAACTTGTAGACTCAGTATGATGTGTTTGTCTATGGATATTATCAAAGCAGAGCCATTGAGATAAACATGTAGACTCAGTCTGATGTGTTTGTCCATGGGGATATTATCAAAGCAGAGCCATTAAGATAAACTTGTAGACTCAGTCGGATGTGTTTGTCCATGGGGATATTATCAAAGCAGAGCCATTAAGATAAACTTGTAGACTCCGTCGGATGTGTTTGTCCATGGGATATTATCAAAGCAGAGCAACTTCGATAAACTTGTAGACTCAGTCTGATGTGTTTGTCTATGGGATATTATCAAAGCAGAGCCATTAAGATAAACTTGTGGACAAAGTCGGATGTGTTTGTCCATGGGATATTATCAAAGCAGAGCAACTGAGATAAACTTGTAGACTCAGTATGATGTGTTTGTCCATGGAATATTATCAAAGCAGAGCAATTGAGATAAACTTGTAGACTCAGTCTGATGTGTTTGTCTATGGGATATTATCAAAGCAGAGCCATTGAGATAAACTTTTAGACTCAGTCTGGTGTGTTTATCCATGGGATATTATCATACCAGAGCCATTGAGATAAACTTGTAGACTCGCAGAGCCAATGAGATAAACTTGTAGACTCAGTCTGATGTGTTTGTCCATGGGGATATTATCAAAGCAGAGCCAATGAGATAAACTTGTAGACTCAGTCTGATGTGTTTGTCCATGGGGATATTATCAAAGCAGAGCAATTAAGATAAACTTGTAGACTCGGTCTGATGTTTCTGTCCATGTGGATATTATCAAGCAGAGCCATTGAGATAAACATGTAGACTCAGTCTGATGTGTAAATATCAAAGCAGAGCTATTGAGATAAACTTGTAGACTCAGTCTGATGTGTAAATATCAAAGCAGAGCTATTGAGACAAACTTGTAGACTCGGTCTGATGTTTCTGTCCATGTGGATATTATCAAGCAGAGCCATTGAGATAAACTTGTAGACTCAGTCTGATGTGTAAATATCAAAGCAGAGCTATTGAGACAAACTTGTAGACTCGGTCTGATGTGTCTGTCCATGGGGATATTATCAAGCAGAGCCATTGAGATAAACTTGTAGATCAGTCTGATGTGTAAATATCAAAGCAGGGCTATAGAGATAAACTTGTAGATCAGTCTGATGTGTAAATATCAAAGCAGAGCTATTGAGATAAACTTGTAGACTCGGTCTGATGTGTCTGTCCATGGGGATATTATCAAGCAGAGCCATTGAGATAAACTTGTAGATCAGTCTGATGTGTAAATATCAAAGCAGGCCCGGCTATTGAGATAAACTTGTAGACTCGGTCTGATGTGTCTGTCCATGGGATATTATCAGAGCAAATGAAATAAAAGAATTGCTTTAAAGAGTTTGTTCATGGGGAAAATATCAAAGCACAGCAATTCGATAAACTTGTAGACTTGGTCTAATGTGTCCGTCCATAGGGGTATAATCAAAATGAGAAATGTCACCAGTAGGCGATAAATGACCCCGATTTTTTACCTTTGACCTCCAAATGTGACCTTGACCTTTGATGTATGGACCTGATTCTTGTGCATGACACACTTTGAAATTCCCCTAGTACTAAATTTATGTCTGAGGCATGATTGTTTCGGACAGAAAGACTTAGATCAACCTGTAGACTTGGTATTAGACCTGAACAACTAACTACGATAACGACTATGACTTCAGACTAAATACTAAGCACGAAAAAATGTTGGGGGCTGATCTCAAAGTTGTATAACAACCTGGATTTTAGTAGGTTCAGAGGGGTTTGTGTAGAAAAAAGCCAATAAAAAAATCAAATTAAAAAATACATATTATTTCTATTTCATTTCTGTCAATATAATTATATATACGTCATATGCATTGACCTTTCAGACTATTTTTTCTCAACACAGTCTTCGATACAACCACCCAGACTCGGTTGGAGTTTTAAAGGGGATTGCCTGAATAAGTGATCACTAAAAACGTTTTGAGAGGAGGGTACACATCAGATGCAGATCCAAGATTTTTGTTTGAGCATTTGTGTATGGGAGGGGCGGAGGCGGGGGCAGCGGAGGCTCTTTCGAAATAAAATGTTTTTCTACATGACGTTTAGTGAATTCTGTTAAATCCATGATGACTAACAGTAGGAATGGCGCGCGCCCCAGGTAATCCGGCATGCATGTTATACTTAGGGGAGTTTAGGGGGTCGGGGTGCTGGGTCTGCCTTATCCCTGAATCCGCCTTAGTACATAATAAATGCACTTTTATCCCCTATGTCTTACCCTAAAATTGCCGCATATCCGGGATAGTAAAGACGCTGCGTCTAAAATTATCTCGCCTCTCACTCCTGCGGGTGCGAATCCCACTGGGAGCTCGAATTGTCAAGTGAGAAGTGTCAAGTCTTAATGTGTTTTTTGTGGTGTGGAAAAATATTGATATTTCCTATTTAAGATGGTCTAAATATAATGAGTGAAACTAAAACTACCCATTTTTTACAAGAATATTAATTTCAATTTGTGCTATCCTAGGTTGCGCACCAGGATACATTTAAAGAGTCAAACGGCAATTTTGCTCTTTTTCTTAAGTCACGGCATTCTGTTTTTTGTTTGTTGTTTTTTAACTTTTTACACATTTGAATAGTGCAAATAAATTGCTTTACATATTCCTAACTATCGATTATTTTGCAACAATAAATATTTTTAAACCTATGGTAGTACTGAAAACTCAAATTGTACTACCTTTTATTTCAACATCTGACTTTACTGAATACAAAACCCTGTGGGGTTTTGAAAAACTGAAAGATCGTGCAGCGCGTGCAGCGCGTGCGCTTATCGCCTTGAATGCACACTAGAACAATCAAATTGATCAGATAACCCTAACATCGAATGGATGAGGCCGCCACTATTGAAGGTTAGTTTTTTCTTTTACAATGTATGTAATACATGATTGCTCATTTATTAAGGAATTGTTTCGCATTTTCTTCGGCGTTTATGCGGTTTTAAACGTCAATAGTAAATAGCGTAATCCACGAATCGCGTTAGTGCTTTATGGTAAATTTGCCATTGATTACCGACGTACAGGTCTATTGAGGCTTGTGAATGTTTTGTCGTTAATATACATATAATAGTAATGATTACATGCTACAGTAGACTGGTTTATAAAAACGTCATTTCAGCAAGTGAAATGGTAACCTTTCAACATTACAAAATATGTGTTGATACCATTCAAGTTTTTCAGACGAGTTCTCTAGGAATTCAAGTTGTAAAGCATGCTTATTGCCACTTACATGAATCACAGTCTGTTAACTATAGACAGATATAAAACCCATATAAGAGTCAGCTCCCTTTGGCAGCTGAATAAAAGTAATGTGCCGTGAAGTTTTATTTGAAATTCACATTTATACGGTGTTTGTTTAATGTGTATAAACGGTAAATACTTATCTAACGATATAAAGTTGAAATGCACATATGCTATTCAATTACAGAGTTACAAGCTACTACAGAATCGAGTATAAAGGCTGTTACTTTTGTATTACAAAGCTGTATAAATTACAAGGCTGGTTATCAGTGGGGAGCTACCTCCGTTTGGAGGTATACGCAAAAGTGCTCAATCGCCACTTCCGAGGGAGTTCCATTGCCAAAAAATAAAGTTGAAATGCACATATGCTATTCAATTACAGAGCTACAAGCTACTACAGAATCGAGTATAAAGGCTGTTACTTTTGTATTACAAAGCTGTATAAATTACACGGCTGGTTATCAGTGGGCAGCTACCTCCGTTTGGAGGTATACGCAAAAGTGCTCAATCGCCACTTCCGAGGGAGTTCCACTGCCAAAATATAAAGGCAAACAATGTGGATATACTTGCTATTTCTTCGTTTTAAGAAATCGCGTATTTCTCCCCCCTGAACGTTCTCCGTGTTAATATCTTGTCAACAGGCAATATACGGACACCTACAGGTTGATATTTGATGTATAATGTCGATATGTAACGTAAATAGGCAAACAAATGGGTAAAAACGTCCGTGCCGCCGATCAGGTTGAGAAACAACTGCAACGTTCGAAAGGGCTAAAAGTCCCTCGCGTTAAATTAGGCATCTTTCGAGAAAAAAATTGCGCCATGTGTGAATTTAAACATAACCACACGGAAACTGCATTTCCGGATTTTTCATATCAAGGCAAATAAAAAGAATTATCGAAGAAATAGCAAGTATATCCACATTTTTGCCTTTAATTTTGTCTTTGGAACTACCTCGGAAGTGGCTATGGAACACTTCTGCATATACCTCCAAATGGAGGTAGCTCCACTGATTACCAGCCGTGTATTAGTGAAATAAAAATTAGAAGTACTCACCTGCGCTCGGGATGTGCTGTATATATATAGTTTGCTTTCCACGGGAAAACCAAGGCAATGCGACGTATCCGTCACCGGAAGTATATATGTTATTTAATTAATAAATTAATTAGACTTTTACAACACAATGCTCCGCTTCATAGGTCTTATTTTCCGAAGGCAGTCTACAAATTCAATGTTACCTATACCTGTATACCTATGCATATATAATGTTACCTATACCTGCATACGTATGCTCCCGTTTCATTGTAAACACAGTGATTCAAGTGTTATCAACGAACGATCTACTCGATATATCATATAACGTCTGCCCATTCAATACTGTTAATTAAAGCATTTAAAGGGACACATGGCAATCTTGATTTTTCAAAAACGCGCGGTGTCCCGTTAGTTTTTATACACAACATGTATTAGTTCAATCATTAATAATAATTATAAGAATAGTATAAACCAAATTGTTTTTGCATATTACTGAATTTTGATAATATTGCACCAATAATATATTTCAACATTTGGTAAAATAGCTAAGAAAAGTAAAAAATCTAAATTTTATTTAATGATATGCAAGCCGGTTTAAAGTCAAAATGTTACTTCATAAATAAAAAGAGAAGCCAATATTGATGTTTGACCACCTGCTATCTTCACCGCGTGCACGTCGCTGTGTGGGCACTGATGTCACTCGGGGTCGTCTTGCCAGCCCTACACGCCATTACTGGTATGAGCACTTTATTCGCGGTTATTACGGTTTAGGCCCAGGGGTCATACTGTGATGGGTGTGGCCCTAAAGGGGATCGTTTCCAGTAGGGGATGTAGACAGCACCACCTAGACGTCGTCCAGATCGCCCACCTCACCGCCACAGCGAAAACCACAGAGCGAAAGCGACAACTACCAATATACGATCAACAGAGACAGCAACAAAGCAGCACCAGATCAACCAACACACTCATCTAGAACAGTCCAGAATCTCTTGTCGTGTTCGTTGGCGGAAGGACTATAAAACTTAGAAGTACACACACACACAATGTTTGATAAAAATAAGATTGCCGTGTGTCCCTTTAAGCATAACTGTCATCTGTTTACTTCCTAGATCCCATCTGGCTTGCGCAGGAACGTCGGTGGTTCTACCCAGGTGCCTGTCCGTGCACGAAAATTGCCCGGAGGGGCACCTGGGGTCTTCTTCCACCAATGGAAGTTGGAAAGTCGCCATATGACCGTAGCTGTTGGTGCGACTATAAAATCCAATTCAATTCAATACTACCTAGATTAGCAGTAGGAACGCCAGCCCTATGGCTTAGGAATATCGATCAGACACAGTCACGTAATAAAATGACATTTTCGGCAAAATAGACACTGATCAGATTTCTTCACCTATTATCCACTCAATACGTAACCTGTATTTTAGCATCACTAGACACAGTATTTGTGTCTATTGTTCTAAGCAGAAGAAATTATTTTAAAAAAAAATCCGAATTAAACTTCCTTCAAATCCATTTCGCATGTTGGTTATACGTTTTATACGTAGTACGGTATATGACAATAAGCCCGTGTAAAGGTTGTGTTCCTGCACGTTAAACCGGTTCTTCTATTTACACAAACACACCCAATTTATTTAAGCGGTATACATTTTTGACGATTTACATACTGTTTAAATATATGTTTGCTATGTTTTAAATGTTGTAAATGTAGCGTATGATGTATCTCTTCCATTAATTCCAATATATTGTCTCCGAGCCGTGTCTTTAGGATGTTATCGAGTTATTTATAATTATGAAAGGTTAGTGTTTGTTCATGCATTATTTTAACGATGCCTATGGGTTTTTCAACGGTCCACTCTCATACTCTGTTATTAGGTGAGGCTTAGAAAAGGAAGCACGGCGAATAACTGATCGTTTGTAAAAATGATATATTGCTCTGTAAACCATCTCATCATATCATGTATGCCAACTAGTTTAATACATTCCAAAATAATGACGCTTGGCTGTTTGGTTGAATGGTAGTGTACGTTATTTTCAGCACATTTTAGACTATATATTTTTGTAGTAGTGGCAGACCACCCACTTTTCCCTACAAGTTCATGTAGTGTCAGTAATAAATTCCATTGGCCTATATATAGTGATGCCCAAACGCTTGGTCGAGCATTCAAGGTGTATTGCCTGTTGAGAAAACCCCTCTGTTTTAGTCGGTATTCCTTACCGTAATCGTTACCGTAATCGTTACCGTAGTTACTTGTACAGGTCTATTATGTGTCAATGGGAAAACTACCAAAGGAAGGTGCATTGGTATATTTGAAAGGGGAATACCCATGTGGGATCTGGAATAAATTTAAGGCATGTGCATTAATTTATATAGTTGAACAACAATGGATTGAGATATTGAACATTGATTTTAAAAGGACACACGTATGGCAAGTGAAACGTTGCAATATTCAATACTTGCTCATTTATATTGTATATTTTTGTCATTTATATTCTATATTACTGTTTGTATTGTATACATTTTCATTAATATTCTATATTTTGATATTTATATTCTATAACTGGCATATTTATATTGTATATTTTTTCATTCATATTCTATAATTGATCATTTATATTCTATATTTACTATTTGTATTCTATACATGTTCATTTATATTCAATGTTTGATATAATTTTTTATATGTGCAAAGTTTCATATATATATATGTGTTATAATTTCTGTGTATATTGTATAATTGTCTATATATATTCTATATTTTGCTAATTATATTCAATGCGTTCGTTCATTTATATTGTATAATTGCATGCTGGGTAAACTCGGTCAAGGTTTACCAACACCAATTACATGTAAACCTCCGAGGTGTAGTCGAATGTAGTTCCTATAATAAAAAGTAATCCCTCCTTTTTCGATGGAAATGGGCATTATAAGTAGGGGAAAACTGCCCATTTCTATTCGATTTTGTGGTTATATGTATAAGAAGCGTATTAATAGGTTTTACTGGATCTCTGATGAACATTTTCGAAATTTCGACTCTATGCTTACACTTTGTGAGCAATGAAAACAGTCGATCAACAAAAACAGCTGTACCCTTGACATGTTTAGTAAACAAACAAGAACTATCTTACATGTCTCGTGACTCCACGTTTTCTGGTGATTTTTCAAGTGGAAAATTAGTTTTCTATATGAACATTACACTGCTGCATTATCCACACTTGAGTTGAATTTGCAGCAAATCATTAATATGTGACACTTTAACATTGGTGTCTATGGGGAAAATAATTGGTGCTTTCATACCTCAAATGGAGACGACACGAATACTTTTGCGCATTACCACTGCCCGGGTGTAGGCGTTGTGTGGTAAAGTATGATGATTTTGACGATGATGATGGTGGTTGTGATGACGATGATGATATATGGTGGTGATGGTGGTGATGATGATGTCCCTGATGATGATTTTGCCGCTGATTATATTGATGATTTTGGTAGTTGTGGTGGTAGAAATGTTGATTGAAGTGATGATGATTATGTTAATGATAAAGCCGATGATGATGATGATGATAATGATAATGAGTATTACGATGATGATTATGATGTTTGTGATTGTGATAATGCTGCTGCTGCTGCTTTGGTTGTGATAATAATAATGCGGATGATGGTTGCGGTAGTGGTTATTATGCTGCTTCTGCTGCTGCTGAAGATAATGAAGATGATGATGATGATGATGATGACGACAGTGGTCACTGGTGTGGTGGTGGTTGTGGTGGTGGATTTGTTATGATGATGATGGCGATTGTTATAGTGATGGCGAGGATGATGTCTCTGATGCTGTTGGTGCTGGCGAGGATAACTGTTGCTGAAACTGTTGTTCTGGTGATGTTGATGATGAGGATGATAAAGATGACGGGAACCACCAGTTCCATCAGCATAATCATTACTATCCACATCCACCACCACCACCGCCACTATCAGCAGCAGAGCAGCATCCCACCCCCACAAGCATCAATCATCAGTATAATCAGCGATACAATCATCATCAGTGGCACCATCACCACCTCCACCATCACAACCGCCATCATCAGCGCCAAAATCATCATACTTAAAAATCGGCATGTGTGTTGGCGTGATGGGGTGATAATGATTTTTAAGTATGATGATTTTGGCGATGATGATGGCGGTTGTGATCGTGGTGGTGGTGATGATGCCACTGATGATGATTGTATCGCTGATTATACAGATGATTGATGCTTGTGGGGATTAGGGTGCTGTTGCTGCTGCTGGCAGTGGCGGTGGTGATGGTGAATGGTAATGCTGGTACTGATGGAGCTGGTGGTTATGGCCATCTTTGTAATCCTCATCATTAACATCACCAGAACAACAGTTTTAGCAACAGCATACTTATCATCACCAGCACCAACAGCATCAGATACATCATCATCGCCATCACTACAACAATCACCTTCATCAATATCACCATAACACATCCACCACCACCACAACCACCACCACACCACTGTCATCATCATCAGCAGCATCAACATCAACATCATCATCATTATCAGCAGCATCAGCAAAAGCAGCAGCAGCAGCATAAAAACAACTAACGACCACCACAATATACATAGCCATCATCATCATCACAACAACCACCAGTTCCATAAGCATCGTCAATATCATGAACGTCATCATCAGCAGCATCATAAACACTACCCCCACCGCAACCATCATCCGCATTATCAACACAACCAAAGTATCATCAGCAGCAGCAGCATTATCACAATCACAAGCATCCTAATCATCATCGTAATACTCATTAGTATCATTATCATCATCGGCTTTATCATTAACATAATCATCATCACCTCAATCAACAATTCCACCACCACAACTACCAAGATCATCAGAATTATCAGCGGCAAAATCATCATCAGCGACATCATCATCCCCATCACCACCACCACCATATCATCATCGTTATCACAACCACCATCATCATAGTCAAAATCTTCATACCTTACCATACCGCGCAAACACCCGGGCCGTAAAAATGCGCAATAGTATTCGTGTTGTTAATAATCATTCCATTTGACAGAGTTTACCCAGCATGCAATTATACAATATAAATAAACTAACGTATTGAATATAAATAGCAAAATATAGAACGTATATGGAAAATTATAACACATATATATGGAACATTGCACATATATAAAAAATTGAATATAAATGAACATGTACAGAATACAAATAGTAAATATAGACTATTACTGATCAATTATAAAATATGAATGACAAAATATACAATATAAATATGCCAGTTATAGAATATAAATATCAAAATATAGAATATAAATGAAAATGTATACAATACAGCAGTAATATAGAATATAAATGATCAATAATAGAATATAAATGACAAACATATAGAATATGAATGAGTCAATATACAATATAAATGAGCAAGTATTGAATATTGCAACGTTTCACTTGCCATACACACGGCAATCTTGAAGTGTTTGAAATGGGTGTCTCGATTAATATATCCAGTATCATTTTCACTTTTTCCCTGGGTACATTTAAATAAATCAAATTTGAAGTATTCAATATTTTGTCTTAGTATACTATAAGTTTTATTATTGTATACTTTCATATTGTCCCGTTTAGTTTGCATTGAGCGAAGTGTGCAATATTCTACAATATTGCACGCATTGATATTGCACGGGAACTTTTTCTCGTGCTTGCTAAGAGCCGCGAAATAGAAATAAGGAACTACTTTCAAATAAAATAACTGAATCCTCTCTATAGTGTCAACAACAAAATACGTGTTTTTATTGTTCAACCTTTTATGGCAGAAATTGATAAAATAATTGAAATGGTCACTCACCAACTGTTTTTAACGTTATCGAATGGTAAACAAACTTTAGAAAATCGCTTGTTGTTTTCAATGGCGTCATCCGACGTCGACGTCGTTTTCGCGCAAAATAATCATCAACACAAAATGAAACTGAATGACAAGACAGGAATTCCATCAAAAGCTATAAAAATAACACAAATACAATGAAAAGTATTAGTCATACAATTAACAATGATCGAAAACAATATGAAAGTATACTATAAAAAGGTTATTGAATTTGTATGGCTAAATATTACTTGGAACTCGTTGTTTTGGCGCAGGACGACTCGCAAGCTCGTCGTCCTGCGCCAAAACAACTCGTTCCAAGTAATATTTAGCCATACAAATTCAATAACCTATAATATAGTATTGGTGCAATAATATCAAACATTAATAATATGCAAAAACAAATGCCTTAAGCCTTAATACAATTCTTATAATTAGTATTAATGATTGAACAAATGCAATTTATGTAGAAAAACTAACGGGATGCCGCTAGTTTTTAAAAAATCAAGATTGCAATGTGTCCCTTTAAAACAACTGTTCAAAATAAATACCTTTAGGAGGAAGTTTTATATTTCACAATGAATGATTCAAGCTATTCATAATACAAATGGAACACTGCCAATAATTACAAAGAATTTGAAGGATATTTATGCAAACATTTCAAAGGTGCATGAATACAAGAACTAGACATATAAATACAGGGTCTACCTGCCATATCTCCCATAACCAGAGAGAATCATATCAACAGACAAATAAAAAAAAATTGATTTTTAATAATCAAGAAACAATTATAGTAGTGAAATATTAAAGCAAGTAAATGGCCACCGCAGCATCTTCAACTCGACCTATGGTCAAGGTACCTGCCGGAGTAAACATCATCAATGTAAAAGCAGACAGGGACCAGAAGGAGTGTGAAATAACTGGGTGTGCCATTCTGGACACTGGCCACCTAGTTGTGGTGGATTATGGTAACAAGTCTGTCAAACTGATTGATGTTAAAAAAGGCAAGATGATCTCAGTTGTGAATCTGTCATCAACACCAAGTGATATAATAGAGGCAGGCAGTGGGCAAGTAGCAATAACATTATTTAATGTTATTCAGCTGATGTCAGTTGTCAACAGTAAGCTTACCCATCTCCGGCAGATACGAGTGAACAGTTTCTGTTGTTGTATTGTATATAGTAAAGGGAGATTAATAGTCTCATTCCGTATACCATCAAGAGTTGAGGTTAGTGACATGCACGGAGTTGTACTAAGGACTCTAGCGGAGGATACAACTGGTGCCCAGTTGTTTGGTGAGTGTCCATGGTACCTAGCCACCAGTCCTGATGGAGCTACTATCTACATATCTGACTCGGTGAACAACACAGTGATCAGCATGACAATAGACGGTCAGTTTAAGGCCAAGTGCAAGGTATGTTTAATATGTGGCAGGAAATCTTAAAGATCACATAGCAACCTCCAACTTTGATAAACTCAAAACTTTCTGTGATAGTAAAATCCATGGAGACACGTGTTTTACAATTCCAGAAATTAGGAGGGATACTGTCGAAAAATTCCTTGGAAATATTGATATTACAAGAGCTACAGGTTGTGATAATATTTTACGTTTTCAAAAGCATGCTTGTAGAATAATCCTTGACTATGATGTTAGTGATGTATTACAAATATGAATGATTTAAAAATTCTATCTATTTTCAAACGCATTGATTTAAGAACATCAAAACTTATGTACAAAGTATCCCAATCCTCATTACCTTCTTATATAAATGAAATATTCAAAAGAAGACTTGTAAATTATGAGTTACCTCAGTTGCGGTCTCTATCATCTCAAAATTTTATTATTCGTAAACCACACACAGAACTGTTTAAACAAAGTATTGGATATTCAGGACCAATTGTATGGAATAATCTGCCAAAAGACCTAAAAACAGTCGAAAACCCTAAGCACCTTCCACAACGATTGTATAAAGTTCATAAAAAATAAATGAACTTACCCTCAGTTAAATGCCACTTATTTCTTATTTAATGGTTTGGGGGAGAACATTGTATGAAAGTGTTATTGTTTATAATTAATTGCTATTCTGATTTGTTATGCTATTGTCTGTAATTGCTATTCTGATTTGTTATGCTTTTGTCTGTAATTGCTATGCTGATTCTAAAATGAAAATGTGCATTAAACGTTGTAATGCTGTTGTAGGATTTAAAAAAAAGAAAAAGGTGTTAATAACAAGAGTATCTTAATAAACAACCTTTACGGGTATGACTATCTTACTATACTTAGACATATATAGATATATTTTACTTTAAATCAGCATTAATGAAAAACTCTATACATTAGTAATTTAAAAAATATCTGTTTTTCTCATTCTGGTAGAGCCTCGGGTTTTAGATCACTTTCTCCTGCATAAATTGAAACAATCTTGAACCATTTAAATTATTTACCATATCAAATATGCACATTTTCTTTTTAGCTTCAGTATTTGTATATGATGTATATAATGCATGTATTTTTAAAATTTAATTGTCACCTTTATTTTCTTTTTCTTCCTTTGTTTATATTGTAAACCTGTGTAATATGTAAATTAGAGGGCCACATGGAAGATTAGTTCACATTGAAGACTAGTTCACAAACTAAATGTGTTACCCTCAATAAATAAAGTCTATTATTATTATTATAAAGCTGATGCATCCTTATGGACTGACCGTGGCCCCAGATGGCACAGTGTATGTGTGTTGTCAGTCACCCAACACGATTCTCCAACTTACAGCTGACCTTACCAAGATACAGGTCATACAGATTTGGAAAGACAGTAAGGACAGGCCACATTCAATATGTTACAGTGATCAGGACCATAAGCTATATGTTGGTGGAACTTCCCTATATGGTAAATACGGAAACAAAATCCAAGTGTTTCAGCAATCTCTACACAGTTCCCCTGCGAAATGGACCTCGGTCAACGATGCTTTAACCATGGTCAACAGGGCCATCAGGGCTGACAGATTTTAGGGGACTGGGGCCAGGGCCCTCAGGAAGTGGAATTTTGCCAATGACAAACGAGTGCCCATTGTTAACCATGGTCTGTATACCTTGGTACTTATATATACTGTATACCTTGGTTTAACCATGGTTGACCATGATTTGCCATTTTTGTTAAATGGAACTACCATGGTCAACAAAGGTGTTTTATGTAACCATGGTTGACCAATGTGACAAACCATGGTCGACCAAGGTCAAACCATGGTCCACCAAGGTCAAACCATGGTCGACCAAGGTTAAACCATGGTTAATCATGTTCGACCAGGGTATAATAACTAAGCAAAAAACCAAGGTTTTCTGATCTAATACAACACATCTAATACAACACGATAAATAGCACTAATATTGCACCATCTATTTGTTGCAGTTGTAATTTTTGCACAGAAGCAATTTTAGTGGTCAATTCCGTTTTTTTTAAGTGTTGCCCCAGTGAAAATGTACACTGAAATTTCAGCGAAATAACAGTAAAATCTCGGTGAAATGTCACTGGAATTTTACTGAAATTGTAGTGAAATTTCACTGAAAGAAAATAAAAGTGAGTTTCAGTGAAATATTGTTGAAATTACAGCCGAATTGGTCAATTTCAATATCTGTGAAATCTGTGAAATTTCACCAACAATACAACAGTTCAAGAACAGTTCACAAATGTATAGCCTTCAGTCTACATCACTTAGAAGACCTGATCATACTTGGTGAAATGTTGCATATGATACTGAAATCAAACAGTGCTGTTCAACACCATTTTTCTATCAACAACAAAAAAAAACAAGGTCAAATCTGCGAAAACATATGACAATATTGGTTTGGTTTTAAAATACTGTTTCCACTGTCTACATTTAGAAATTTCTGCTTTCAAATACAACTATTATATGTATAAGATGTTTTGATACAATAAGTAATGTAAGTATAGTCACAAAACACTTACTTTTAATCATAAATGGTGTAAGCAAAATCTACAGTTGGTGGATTTTCCCGCTAAAATTCAAACAGCATTTTATTTTCTGTCTTTGTGAGAATCACACTCAGGTGTAAGAGTAAAATAATCCATTTTTCTTTCCAAACTGCTAAAGCAATCAATTTATCCTCTTAAAACTTGCAACATATATCAAGGTAGTGGTCCTGTGGTGTCTTTTGATATATAACAACATAATTTGCCAATTACATTGGACAAGTCTTTAAAATTGAGTTCTTTTCCAGGCTTATTTATAATTATCTATACTGTAGTATTTCCCCCTGGATCCCAGCTGCATTTTTAGTTGGGTGAGTTATTATAATGATGTACTATGTGAGCATATATCTATCTGTCTGTCTGCCTGTCTAAATGAATAAATGTGTAGAAAGATATATGTCATTGAAATTTCAATCAATTAATTTTAATGAAATTTCACTACTGAATTTCACTGTAAAATTTAACCAAAATTTCACTGAAATTCCACTGAAATTCCACTGACATTTGGTGTTTTTGCTGGAGTTGTTAGATTGGGTTTCTGTCCAGTCACAGACTGATTGTCAACTCCATTTTTTAAACCATGGTTTCGATGTCAGAAATGATTAGCAACCATGGTCAACCATGGTCTTGTCATTTCCCTCTGTTAATGACCATGGTCTACACTGATTTTTTAGCTTACATGCTGAATTACCATGGTTGACCATGGTCAACCCTTGAGTGACCATGGTCAACCAAGGTCCAACAATCTTTGACCAGGGTCATGTCGTTAAACCATGGTTGACCATGGTCTTTTAGCATTTCAATTTTATCAAAAGCATGGTTGACCTTTGCCTTTGCAGAGCTTGACCACGGTTGACCAGGGTCATGTTTCGCAGGGGCAAGTTGTTCCTCATTTGATATGTGAGTGCAAGGAGATTGGTGTTTCAGCTCGAGCAAATAGCTCTACAGATAAGGGGTGTACTCTGTTAAATAATGTTTTATAATCCAGATTTGGGTTAACTAATTAATAAACATTGAAGACAACATAGCTTCAGGATTAAGCAATAAATAATTGGCACATTTTTCTTATTTCAAAACAGGAATCAAATGACAGTAATAAAATGTATTGTGGACATGTTTTTATTTGTGAGACGTGCCACTTAACATTGTGGACATGTTTTTATTTTGTGGACATGTTTTTATTTGTGAGACGTGCCATTTAACATTGTTGATATATTTTTATTCGTGGGATGTTCCATTTAAAATTGTGGACAAATTTTATTTGTGGGATGTACAATTTAACATTGTGGATATATTTTTATTTGTTGGATGTACAATTTAACATTGTGGATGTATTTTTATTTGTGGGATGTACCATTTAACATTGTGGATATATTTTTATTTGTGGGATGTACATTTTTATTTCTATGGTATCACGGTACTTAAATGGTTTGACGAAAAATCTATTATATTGTAGATATAATATTTAATCCTCTTTTCATAAAATGGCATAATTAGATTTGAAAAGAAGAGTCCCCTCATTGAGCTCATTATTTTTGAAGTTCTATGATATCACGGTATCATTTATAGATACACTAATGTATATGACAGACTCATCAGATTAAAAAAACAACTAATGTTATAACATTCAAGGTAGTGGAAACTGCATTTATGGAGACTAGGGGTATGGAATTTTTAAGATCATAATAAACTAATAGGTGTTTTTGCATGTTTTTGGAGATGTCCATTTATTTGCGATACAGATACTTTTTTCTATATTATTTTATTCTATGTACCTGAAGTCATCACATCTACAACATAACGATCATATTTTGGCAGAGATGCAAATGTTTTTTATAGATTTGACAGTACCTTGATATCATAGAACCCTCGATATCATAGGAAGCCAGTATACCATTTAACATTGTGGATATATTTTTATTTGTGGGATTTACCATTAACATTTTTGATATATTTGTATTTGTGGGATGTACCATTTAACATTGTGGACATATTTTTATTTGTGGGATGCATCATACAGACCCAGTTGTGTTCAAGTACCCCGAAAATGCAATCCGTTTTGTTTGCGCTCTGTTTGCATTCCGTTAACGTTTTACATTTCATTATTTCAATGCATTTTTTAAAACAAGAGGCCCAAGAGTGACTGCCATTTACGTTTTTTTTTTGAAAGTTTCGGGCAAAAAACAGCTTTTTAACTAAATCAAGGGCCATAACTAAAGAATCTGGTAAGGTTTGGTAAAGATCAGATGAAAAATGAAGAGCTAAAAAAATAGAATTAAAACAATTAAAAAAAAAAGAAAAAAGAAATAATTAAAATAAATATATATATAAAAAAAAGAAGAAAAAAAAGATGCAAAATGAAGGCGCTATCGTCTTGACGAGGCAAAATATAGCATTTTGAATTGAATCAAGGGCCATAACTCCGCTTTTACTGGTCCAATCTGAATGGTTTTCGAACTTGTCCGAGCTTTCATTGATATTAACAATCTGATAAAGATTGGTAAAGATCGGATGAAAAATGAAGCCCCTATCGTCTTGAGGCAAAATATAGCATTTTGAATTAAAGGAAGGGCCGTAACTCTACTGTTACTAGTCCAATATGGCTTTCATTGATATTAACAATGTGGTAAAGTTTGGTAAAGATAGGATGAAAAATGAAGGCCCTATCGTATTAACGAGGCAAAATATAGCAATATAGTATTTTTAACTAAGTCAAGGACCATAACTCCGCTGTTACTGGTCCGCTCTGGCTGGTTTTCAAACTTGATCGAGCTTTCATTGATATTAACAATGTGGTAGAGTTTGGTAAAGATAGGATGAAAAATGAAGGCCCTATCGTCTTAACGAGGCAAAATATAGCAATATAGCATTTTTAACTAAATCAAGGGCCATAACTCCGCTGTTACTATCTGTTACGATCTGGCTGGTTTTCGAACTTGTCCGAGCTTTCATTGATATTAACAACCTGTTAAAGTTTGGTAAAGATCAGATGAAAAATGAAGGCCCTATCGTCTTAACGAGACAAAAGTTAACGACCGACGGACGGACAACGGACAACTCGGCATCCCATAAGCTCTGCTGGCCTTCGGCCAGTAGAGCTAAAATGTAAACCATTTGCGTTCTTGGATGCATTCAGTGTTTATAAATGAAACTATGCCTTCATTAAATGCACGGACGAACGCAGCAGAATGTGTGCTTTTAAATGCACAAACGGAGAAAATGCATTTGCGTTCGTTCTTTCAGCGTTTACCAATCGCAGCATCTCTCAAGATTAAATTATGCATGATGTCTAGCATGCGATTTTGATCACGAGTCGGCAACATGTTTATCAGATCATATTCAAGAATGAGTATTCTCTGTTGACATTACTTGGTGGTGCACATGATGATTATTCTGTTTTCTTCCAGGTTTATGTTAGTTTGATCAAAAATGTAACATACATATAACACTATATAACGATATACCGGCTGTTTTTTTATCATCATTATTTTAGTGTTATATTGAAATAATTTAAAGTTTGTGCTACATAATGAATAAAATATTTTCTATTTTGTATCAGTAAAAATTAATGTAAATGTGTAATCATGCTTCAGCAGTTTTAAACACCATTTACACAGTGTAATTATTTATATTAAAATGCTGAAATTTTTAAAAACGATAAACGCTGAAAACGAACACAAATATACTTTTTAAAATATAGATAGTACAACATTCATTCTGCGCATTTTCCATTCGATCAGCGTTTGTTCTTCATATATTTGGGATACTTTGTGTGAGACGTGCCATTTAAAATTGTGGATACTGAGCTCTAGATAAGCTGCGTATCTGCGTAATTTACGCAAATAAATGAGCCAATTTTTTTTATTTTGTTCTATGCATATTAAAAAATGTAATTTGTTTTAGAAAAACACAAAATATTTATTTCAATACTTAGCGAAACATAAATATACAGCGTTTATAATTATGCCGATCTTGTTCTATTGTCAAATGTTCCGTACTCATCAATCATGTCAATCTCTACCCAAAGTTAAATAAGTCGTTCCTTGCATACACATACATTGTAATGGCCTCTGGGAGAGATTGCAATCGTGTGTGGAATATGTTCATGTACTATAAGATGCAAGACTAGAACATATGCAGAACAAATCTACACCTGACAAACAAACAGATCATAAACTGGTTTCGGGTTTATGCTTACATATTAAAATGTGTTGAAACAATGCATAATTAATATATATAAGTACTGTAATCCAGTCAGTGTATGAATATTCTGTCAATTTTTCCCCTAACAATATAGTTGGATGAAAGTGTTCTCGGGTTGATCACAATGCAAATACAATTTAAAGTTAACTTTCCATGGATGAAAACGTTTCTTCTGAGTCAATTATTTGGCAAATATTGTTTAATTTAAATGATCAATTTGTTGCAAAGTGAAAAAAGAAACACAAACAAAACAAACACACATGTGCATAGAGATATACTCTGACAGTTGAAACTATACAATTTATAATAATTCTAAATAATTGAAGGAAAAAGCAAATGAAGTGTAAAAACGTTGTTAAAAAGAGTAAAAAAAACCTGAAATAGTAAAATCTTTATCTAGAGCATTGGTGGATACATTGTTGAATAACTGAAATTAGGCCAGATTTTTTTTTAGATTTTTTTGGTTCTCAGATTTCTTTAAAAAAATTACCACAGGAGGAGCTGGAGAAAAAGAAAGTCTGAAACTTTTTAAGCACATATCTTGAAATGCAGTTAGGCAAGTCATAAAACAGAAAACTGACGTTATTAAATGTACGGTTGTTTGAAATGCAGACCGAAATACACATACCAGATACTTTATTTTTTACCAATTTGTTGTTTTTAAAAAAAAAGAGAGTATTTTTACATAGTCTGAGAACTGAAAAATAAAAAAACTCTGATCTTATCTTCCTGAAATTATTTGTAATATATTCTTTTTATTATATATATTTTTAATTCTTCTCTTATCACATAACTTGCTCTGTGGGAGTGAAATATGTATAAATGACATAAATATTAATGTTTGTTTCAACACACATAACGTTATTTATGACTGTCGATTTTTTGTGGTGGAGGCAGACCACCCACTTTTCCTGGGTAGAACCAGTACTGTACACCTCCCGCCATCCGTAAGAATCAACATTTTCCAGTCAAGCTCCCAGTTGGATTCGAACCCGCAGCCGTGAGAGTCGAGAATGTTTACAACGCGATGTTGTTAACCATTCGGCCAAAGAGACGTCTAATGACATTAAAATCTTAATACACTAGTGTAATAAATATGCAAATGAAGGCCAAATCATTGCTCGTTTTTTATGTGTTTTTTTCGTGTACCTCAGTGTGCAGCTGGAATTACCACGACAATTTCTGTAACCATTGAAAATACAGTCCACTCTCAGTTACTCAAACTCGCTTACTTCAAATTTCCGCTTAAAACAGTCTATTAAATCATTTTAGAATTATTTTATTATTAGAATTTTGTGTTTCTGGGTTTCAAGAACCTCTTAATGTCCAGTAAAACCTCAGTTTGTTCTGTGAATGTAATGAGCTTTAAATTAACTGGTTTCATTGGTCTAATTTTTATCACTGAACCAATCAGAATGCATCATTCATATTTTCATTTGGTTGCTTCTATCATGACATCACTTTCTGGTATTATGACATCATACCCTGGTATTATGACATCACGTCATGCTATTATGATGCAACTCAGTGTGTTCTCAGAACTGAATGAGCATTTTAATTGCTGTGAGATTCAATCAAGTTCAGATTTTATTCCAAACTGTATGTATGGGGAAGTGAGAAACAGATTAAGACTGTTTGTATCACTCATTGAGTAATGAGTTTCTTGAAACAAAGAATCACAAAATTCTAAAAATAAAATAATTCTAAAATGATTTAATAGACTGTTTTAAGTCAAATTTCAGTCACGGTCCCAAATAGTCCTTCTATATATTTTTATGTAATTAGACTTTAAGTCAAATTCAATAAGTCGTATTATTCACTAATTCAAACTATATAAAGTGCCGCGAAGGCAAGTTTGATCAAATGGAAAGTTCAACCAATCATAAGGTGATAATTTGCTGAGATGATTTGTACATGTGACACTAATAAATCATTTATAACTTGTTTGTTAATTTCTTGTCTCTAATTGTGCTTGGTAAATTAACACATGGCAATGAAGAAGTTTTGTTTTCACTAAATTGAAATCAAGAGGGCCATGATGGCCCTATATCGCTCACCTGAGTAAATTTGAACCAATAAAACACAATAGACACAACTATTATTAGGTTTTCTTTAGGATCCAAATGGAAACTTGACAAATAGGATGGGGCAAATTCTGACCACTTGGTTCACCATTTCAACGATCTTGACGTAAAACATACAAAATTTTACCCCAGGTTCAATATTTGTACAATCTTTGTCTAGGATCAGTAGATGATGGTACATGCAAACTATCTGATTAAAAACTTGTGGTTTCAGACAAGAAGATTTTTAAAGTTTTCTGATATAGTTTTACAGGGAAACTGCCCTGCAACCTGGAGGCCACGTTTTTGGACAGATCAACACGGTTTGAACAATCTTAATTATTAAATGCATTAGATGGTCCGAGTATCAACTTTTACACACCATCCAACCCCTTCTCCAAGAAGCGAAAACGGGGTTGGTTGGAGTATGAAATAAATCCTTAATATAGGCTTAAAATGTTTAAAATCGCTTCTTTTTTTTCAGCAAAAAATGTTTTTAAACGTGTTTTATTGTCGAAATATTCGTTATAAAATCCAGCTAATATAAGCTTTCTCATCACTTAATGGAATTAAAGCGGGACCGCGTAATGATAAACAAATATTTATTAATAGTAAAAGTTGTCAATTGTTCTGTTTTTGATATAAAATTCGAAATGTTATTTTTATTATTCGTTGAAATATGAAAAATATGATAAATATCGGCAGTATAAATATATGTATAGTGTAAAACTGGCGGTTTGGGTAATAAAACACATGTCTACCGAAATCTTTTAATGCAACTTCGGATAACTCAAACTTTTCTTCCGGGTCCTTAAAATTCGAGATACGGAGTGCAGATTGTACCGCAATATGGAAATCAACGCGGCGGTATCGACTGCTTGGAGAGACCGAAGTAACATACAACGGCATCATACCTAAACATATTCGACGGCATTTTACCAATATATAGGATGGCATCATACCAAAACATACGACAGCATCATACCTCGGAGGCATACAAAACGAATAAAAACGAAAACTCTTCAAATATATGTTTTGTTATTTTTAAGAACAGCTTTGTTGAAAAAATAATTTCTTTTCTTTTTTAATTAATGATGTTTTATTTCTCCACATTTTATATTGATACCACTTTTTAAATTTATGATTTAAATCTCTGACTGCCCTTGCTCTGTGAATTTCATCAGTGTACCATCCTGGAAGAGTTTTCGTTTTTATTTTTGTTTTGTTTTAATTGGAGCATGTTCAGCTAAAACAGCATTAATTTGTTTATACAAGAAATTTAATGAATCATTTGGATCAGCAAACATTTCGGAAACTTCAAGACATCAAACCTCGAAACAATTTGAACAATGTTGACAGTGAATTGACTATACATAAACAATTTTAATCGATGGCAAAGTGATTGAAGGAGTGGACTCCCAAATATTATAAATGCGTTTAATGAGCATTTCGTTAACGTTTCTAAAAAATTAAACAAAGTTCAATACAAACCAGAAAACATTGATAAGTTAAGGAAGTTTTTAGATGAAAAGTTAAAGTTTTCAGTATTTAATTTTGATCTTATCTTTGATAAATAAGACGTAAATAAATCTACGGGATTAGATGGAATAGGTCCTAGAATAATAAAATTATGCAGAGATATGTAAACTGTACCAATAGCTTCTTTGATAAATAAATGTTTTGAGTCTCAGAGTTTTTCCGGATAAACTTAAAGATGAAAATTGTCCTAAATCAACAAATCCGCTGTTGATATGTTTTTAATTATTAAATATCATTATAAATACGATGTTTACTATGTTATTGATGTATGCTTAGTGAAAATATGTTTTTAAACATAAAAATCGAAAAGGCGAACAGGCATTGCTAAAAAATCGAAAAAAATCAAAGGGGGAAAACTCTTCCTCGTATAACTGGAAGTGACGTCATTGGGAACAAAAAAAGCCATTAGTACATAGGGAAAGCACGCAAAAACAGTATAGTGTGTATGAAAATGTCGGAATTTTATCGAAATTCTGACAGTAAGTCACATGCAACACCGTATATCTTGGTACATATACACTACTCAACTTTTATAATCGGTAACCCAGGTTTTTTGAAAATAACACAAATACTAAAAGTGGAAATCACCGAAACACATACCAGTCATTTTTTTCCAGATTACATTGTTGATAAACTTAATAAAATATTGGTATGTGTTTCGGTGATTTCCAGTTTATAGTATTCGTGTTATTTTCAAAAAACCTGGGCGACCGATTATAAAAGTTGAGTAGTGTACACTAATACACTAGGCGTGAAATGCAGCATATTCCGAATGCATGGACATGGTCTAATACGTGTACATTAATACGAGCGTCAGATAATACGGACTTTACCTTTGCCGAAAAGTAGACATTGAAAAAATATATTTAGTACATGTTTATTTTTCACATAATTGATGAAAAAAAACGATAAAAATAAAAACAACATAATAAATGACACAGCATCTAATTTCTATAGTACCAGGGAGTATATATATGCCATAAGTCCCCGCCACCTGGTAACCAAAACACTCGAGGAGTGGCACGTATTAGATTTGGATTTGCAGTATGACACGCTCTCCACGCGCCCCCAACTAACAATATACCACTATTGAAGTATAGCCTAATTTGGGTACGTACGTCAGCACGCACCATTTAGGGAAACATAGTTTTATGACACATTTCCTGTGTATTGCAATTCCGTGAGCGGTGCAATACCGCCGCGGCGAGCCGCGTACTGCACAAGACGGATATATGATACGGATATATGATGCGTGGGAAACTAGTTTATCGCGCACAAAGAGATAAACATACTATGATCTACATAATATAGTCAAATGTATTATGAGCACGATATTATGTATTATGCACATGTAGAGATCGAAACAACAGACCCAACAGATCAAATTTACCATAATATAAAAAGTATATATTGTAAGACATTTATTGCATTACTGTACTAATATTATAGCTAGTAACATCATCAATTTTCTGCCTTGTATTTTGTCATTTTTTTTTAAATCCAGAGACCGATATATGTAGACGGACGGCGATATATAAATAGATATAGATCTGTAACACTATTGGCATAAGAGGGTATATAGTTAAAAAATAAATAAACCTACACAATATATATTGAAACAAAGACACATGTAGTGTTTCCTTCACCGGATTTATTTAAATTGATATGCTGAACCTTTTTTAGCAATCTTTTGAAAAAAGCGGCTTCATTATATTAGCTCTTGACTGATTCACGTAAGGACGCATGCTTCTAATTCAACAGCTAAACAATCACGGTGTATATAAAGTCTAAGACTATATACCTTTCTACAATTTAGCATACGTATACCTGATAAAGTGCTAAGAAAATAGAACAATTTTTTTTATGTTTACCTCATTTATTAATTTACTCCTCAACGCCGGTTGAGACGGCGAATAAAACTTGCTCGGAGACGGCGGGGTTAGGCACTTCTTTTTTTTTGTAATATTGTTGGAACTGCTGTTTTTTTAATCGGCATGGCCGTTTGTTCTCCAAATTCAACGAAAAAGAAACCAAAGAATGGACTTCCCACGAATCCAACTCAAAATGTTACTACAAACTCTCGCGTCTTTCGAAGGTTCCCATTTTTTTGGGGAGATGGGCGATTTTCGTCGACAACGGTCCACCCACACTTCAAATCTTAATCATTAACCTGATTTATAACACGAAAGAAACTGATATTATTATACTGTCCTTTTGTATGTACACGTTTGCACCCAGCAACAGTACACAGCATTTTAACACGTAACATAAAACGTAATCCTACATGGACAATGCAGACTTAATGCGGAGCCGCTACTCGCTTTGTACCAATGACGTCACAGGTCTCGTGACACTTACCTGTCTTCAAAAAGGGCGAAACTCGGAGCGTGTGCGCTATGATGTATAATTGGCTACTGAGACAAAACGGGACAACCAATAAGTGTAATATTTAAACAGATTGTATATTATATACATATATTTCGGAATGTATGCTCAAAATACACGCTATATTTCACCTTTAAGGAAGCATTTGTTCTCCCTATTCCAAAGAATGGTAACATAGATGATGTAAATAATTACAGACCTATCTCAATACTACCGACAATATCAAAAATATTTGAAAGATTTAATGCTAATCAAATTCTTACCTATTTCAAGAAGACATCCATTCTATATGCCCGCCAGTCAGGTTTTCGTAAAAAACACTCGTCAAACGGCACTTATACACATTGTTGATACATGGCTCAAAGATATAGACTCAGGAAATCTTGTAGGAACACTCTTTTTAGATCTTAGTAAAGCCTTTGATTTGACTGATCATGAAATCCTCTTCTTTAAATTAAGACTACCGTTTTTCAGAAGCATCCATTAAATTATTTCAATCTTATCTTTCAAACAGAAGCCAAATAGTTAAGGTCGCGTTGACACAATCTCAAATGTTCTTCCTGTGATTTCCGGGGTACCGCAAGATTCTATCTTAGGACTGCTTCTTTTTCTGTTATATGTCAATGACATACCTTTGTATATTGAGCACACCAATGTAGATATGTATGCAGACGATACAACACTTTGTGCATTTGGGAAAACAATATCGTGTATTCAGACTAAATTGCAAACAGATTAAACAATGTAAATGATTGGTGCACAATAAATAATATGATTATTAATTCCATTAAGTCAACTTGTATGATAATTGGACCAAATAAAACTTTAGCAAATTGTGCAGCATTGTTGCTTCAAATTAATAATACAGATATTCAAAATGTAAAAGTACAAAAATTACTAGGCATCTATATTGATGAATCATTATCTTGGAAAAATCATATATCTGAAACATGTAGTAAACTTCTGTCAAAAATAAATCTGTCGAAAAGGATCTCCTACTACCTAACATACATGATTTTTTTTTCTGTAACTCTTATATTATGTCCACATTTGATTATGGCTGTATGACATAGAGCCAAACAAATAAATCCTCTATTAATAGAATACTTAAAATTCAAAAGAGGGCTGCTAGAATCATTCATGAAGCCTATAAACACACCCTCTAAAATAATGTTTAAAGAACTGAAGAACCTTTCAACGGAGATGTGAATATCACACGTGTTATGATTTATAAATCACTAAACAATTTAACACCTGATTACATAACCGATTTAATATTGTTCTCTACAAATTCAAATTATAACTTAAAGGGACACACGGCAATCTTGAAGTGTTTGAAATGGGTGTATCGATTTATATATCCAGTATCATTTTTACTTTACCCTGGTTATATTTAAATAAATAAAATTTTAAGTATTCACTATTTCGTCTTATTATACTATAAGTTTTAAAGAGGCACTACCTATATCTACGCAATTTTTAATGTAAAATATTAAATACTCAATATTACTGCATTTTTATGTATACAAAGCTATTTTATGAGTATTCTAAGAAGAAACATGGTTCGTATTCCAGTTCTGTATATTATTAATTATGATCAAAACAATATCTTGAATAAAATGCTGCCCAGCCGTTTATTCCTGCCGGAGAACTACGGGTTTTTACGATTTTCTCGGACATGCGCAATGCGATTACAAACTATTCGGCGCAGTTCCGATAGCAAACGAATTGATCGGAAAATCTCCGCAATCGGCTTGTCTAAAACAATTACGAATACAATTTCAAAAATCCGATCTTTTCAATCCTGTTTTTCCCCAGCAAAACGCATATTACATGGAGTGAAATTATTGCCATTTACCTTTTTCATAGTCCTCTTTATAATTAAGTAAAGTTTATATCAATTGGTGGACAAAAATATATAGGTAGAGCCTCTTTAATATATTATTTGTGCAATAATATCAAAAATTAATAATATGCAAAAACAAATTGCTTAATACTATTCTTATAATTAATATTAATGATTGAACAAATTCAACTTATGCAGAAAAAATAGCGGGACGCCATGATTTTTTTTAAAATAAAGATTGCAGTGTGTCCCTTTAAGATCTGTTGCTAGAAAGGATATTGCCCATTTAACACACAGAACAAACATTCTTAAACATACTTTTGGTTATTCAGGAATGGTAGTTTGGAACATGATCCCCTTTGATATACGAGCCTCGCTGTCTTTAGTTACATTTAAGAGTAAATTAAAATCATTTCTTTTAATGAAAGAAGGTTGTAATTCGAACTGGGGTTTCACTCTTTCATTAAAAGAAATGATTTTAATTTACTCTTAAATGTAACTAAAGACAGCGAGGCAAAAGTATGAAAATGTGTCTGTCTTGTTGAAGTTATAAATTGATGCATGTATTGTATTATTACACCAAAACATGCGTCGGCATCATACCAAAACATGCGTCGGCATCATACCAAAACATGCGCCGGCATCATACCAAAACATGCGTCGGCATCATACGCGACTGCATCATACCAAAACATGCATCGGCATCATACTAAAACATGCGACAGCATCATACCAAAATATGCGACGGCATCATACCAAAACAAGCATTGCCATCATACCAAAACATGCGACGGCATCATAATAAAACATGCGTCGGCATCATACCAAAACATGCGACGGCATCATACCAAAACATGCGTCGGCATCATACGCGCCTGCATCATACCAAAACATGCGTCGGCATCATACTAAAACATGCGACGGCATCATACCAAAACATGCGACGGCATCATACCAAAACATGCATTGCCATCATACCAAAACATGCGATGGCATCATACCAAAACATGCGTCGGCATCATACCAAAACATACGACGGCATCATACCAAAACATGCGACGGCATCATGCCAAAACATGCGACTGCATCATGCCAAAACATGTTGGCATCATACCAAAACATGCGACGGCATCATACCAAAACATGAGACGGCATCATACCAAAACATGCATCGGCATCATACCAAAACATGCGATGGCATCATACCAAAACATGCGACGGCATCATACCAAAACATGCATCGGCATCATACCAAAACATGCGATGGCATCATACCAAAACATGCGTCGGCATCATACCAAAACATACGATGGCATCATACCAAAACATGCGACGGCATCATGCCAAAACATGCGACTGCATCATGCCAAAACATGTTGGCATCATACCAAAACATGTGACGGCATCATACCAAAACATGCGACGGCATCATACCAAAACATGCGACGGCATCATACCAAAACATGCGTCGGCATCATACCAAAACATGCGACGGCATCATACCAAAACATGCGACGGCATCATACCAAAACATGCAAAGGCATCATACCAAAACATACGACAGAATCATACCAAAACATACGACGGCATCATACAAAAAAATATGTGACGCCACATCATAAGCTCTGCTGATCTTTGATCAGTCGCGCTAAAAGCAATATCCTCACCCTCCCCCTCCCCCCACCGGCCAAAAAAACAACTTGTGTACGTTTGGTTAAGATTGCTCAAGAAATACGGCCAGGAACGTGAAAAAATGTAAAACTGCATTTTTGCTAATTCAGGAGCCATAACTCTGATGTTACTTGTCCGATCTTGCCCCTTATCGAACTCGTCCGAGATCCTATCGTCATATACAATATGTGCAAGTTTGGTTATCGAACTCGTCCGAGATCTTATGGTCATATACAATCTGTGCAAGTTTGGTTAAGATTCCTCTAGAAATGTGGCCTCTATCGTGTAAACAAGATGAAAAACTGCATTTTTTGCTAGTTCAGGGGCCATAACTCTGGTGTTACTGGTCCGATCTTGCCCATTATCGAACTCGTCCGAGATCTTATGGGTATATACACTGTGCAAGTTTGGTTAAGATTGCTCAAGAAATGTGGCCTCTACCATGTAAACAAGCTAAATGTTGACGACAGACGACGAAGACTGGTCACAATAGCTCAGGTGAGCTAAAAACTGTGTAAGTTTGGTTCAGATTGCTCAAGAAATGTGGCCTGCATCGTGTAAACAACATGTAAAACTTCATTTTTGCTCCATTATCGAACTCGTCCGAGATCTTATCGTCATATACAATATGTGAAAGTTTGGTTAAGATTGCTCAAGTAATGTGGCCTCTATCGTGTAAACAAGTTGACGACAGACGACATACGACAGAAAACGGACGACAGACGAAGAGTGGTCACAATAGCTCACACTTGAACACTTCGTGCTCAGGTGAGCTAAAAAGAGAAGTGAAACCATGCCTGGTAGCAGATGTAAAGGTGGGGGCGCCCGTGGCCGAGTGGTTAACATCTCTGACTTGAAATCACTTGCCCCTCACCGCTGTAGGTTCGATCCCTCAGGGGCCTAGGAATCTTTATGTGAGGAAGCTATCCAGCTGGCTTGCGGAACATCGGTGGTTCTACCCAGGTGCCCGCCCGTGTAAGAAAATTGCCCGGAGGGGCACCTGGGGTCTTCCTCCACCAATGGAAGCTGGAAAGTCGCCATATGACCTTAGCTGTTGGTGCGACTATAAAATCCAATTCAATCAATCAGATGGAAAGGAAGAAATGCATTCTGTTTGAACATGAATGGCTATTAATCAATGACAAAGCTAAATCCAAATGTTTTCTAATTTTTATCCCAGAAAACAATTCTGAATATCACAAAACTGTTAACTCTTGACAAACAAAACACATTTACCATGTTCACAGAGCTGTAGAGTTTTTAAGTATTTTACACATACATTTTTTTTTACAAAAAGCCTTTTTTTTTTAAATTGTGAGTACCCTAGGCTAGCGCTAGGATTTTAAACCCTTTAGCCAAAGCCAAATGTGGCTAAAGCCCTAAAAATTCCTTTAGCCAGATTAGAATGTCTTTAGCCAGACTTTTGCCAAGATATTTTGGAGCTTTAATTTAAGGCGCTAAAACCTCGCATTTCCGTACACATCAATTGTAAGTTAAAAAGAGTATGCTTTTTAATCTATAGTGTATCAATATTTCCATATCATATGCATGCTGCATTCTGCATTAGCGCTTATAATTAAAACTTGAGTTGTATGATATTCAAAACTTTTAAAAATTGTAGTCAATATAATGTAATTTAATTTTTATTTTTTTTCAAGTCTGACATTTTAAAAAGGTCAGAATGAATGCATGTATATAGTAAGGAAATATAAAAAGACAGACTCTCTTGTCACCATTTATTAGACCATTTTGTGTTTTTATTAAATGCATTTCAATATGCTAACATTCATAGAAATAAAATAAATAGAGAATATTATATCAGTGCCTTTTACTATCAAGTTTATTAGACGAGGCTTAGAAAACGAAGACTTGCGAGGCTCTGCCGAGCCATTCTTCGTTTTCGTGCCGAGCCTTATAAACTTGATAGTAAAAGGCACTGACATAATATTATATTTATCATGTAGATTATCCACATTTTTTGTATGAATTACTATTATTACCTATCTCCTAGAATGTTATGCTTATCGAGGACGCCGCCATGTTGTTGTTTTTTTGCTTGTTTTATGACGTCAGGCAACATTACGTGCATGACGTCAGATAACGTTATGTACAATAAACGCCGAGGGATTCCGTATTGATTTGCTCTATTGCTCAGTGCCTAACAAAGCAAAATTTAATAGGTCACCTCTTTATTAGGCAGAAAAATGCACATCTGCATGATAAATAACAATATATAAGTTGTAGTGAATTCTGTAAATATTGTATTACAAAGAAAGATGTGCAAGAATATATATACATTTGAACTTAAACAAGAGGTCAATGACCTTGAAGCTCTACTGATTGATTTTGATTTCAGGAAGTAGTCGCTACAGACTTGTTTTTTGAAAATCTATTTTTAACCGTGGCGGCCATCTTAAATTTCAGGCCGACCTGAAATTTTGCTAAGATCAATAAGACATTAAGAGCAACATTCCTGTAAAGTTTCATGAAAATCCGTCAGGTAGTTTCAAAGAAGTAGTCGCTACAAGTTTTCATTTTATAACTCTATGTAAACAAAGCAGCCATGTTTAAGGTCAAATCAAAACGATTTTCGACAAGGACCAACATCATGTCATACTGATCATTTTAGAAAAAGTCCCATATCAATATCTCTTATTGTTTTTGGGAAGTAGTCGCTACAAATTTATTTATTTTAAATCTATTTTTAGCTGTGGCGGCCATCTTGAATTTCCGGCCGACCTGAAATTTTTCTAGGATCAACTAGACATCAAGAGCAACATTCCTGTGAAGTTTCATGAACATCCGTCAAGTAGTTTCAGAGAAGTAGTCGCTACAAGTTTTTACAATATAACTCTATGTAACCAAAGATGGCCACTGGCAGCCATGTTTAACGTCGAATCAAAATAATTTTCCACAAGGATCTACATCATGTCATGCTGATCATTTTAGAAAAAGTCCCATATCAATATCACTTATAGTTTTCAAGAAGTAGTCGCTACAAACTTATTTTTTAAAAATCTATTTTTAGCTGTGACGGCCATCTTGAATTTCCGGCCGACCTGAAATTTTGATAGGATCAATTAGACATCAAGAGCAACATTCCTGTAAAGTTTCATGACAATCCGCCAAGTAGTTTCAGAGGAGTAGTCGCTACAAGTTTTTACTATATAACTCTATGTAAACAAAGATGGCCGCTGGCAGCCATGTTTAACGTTGAATCAAAACGATTTTTGTCTAGGATCAACATCATGTAATGCTGATCATTTTAGAAAAAGTCCCATATCAATATCACTTATAGTTTTCAAGAAGTAGTCGCTACAAACTTATTTTTTAAAAATCTATTTTTAGCTGTGACGGCCATCTTGAATTTCCGGCCGACCTGAAATTTTTCTAGGATCAATTAGACATCAAGAGCAACATTCCTGTAAAGTTTCATGACAATCCGCCAAGTAGTTTCAGAGAAGTAGTCGCTACAAGTTTTTACTATATAACTCTATGTAAACAAAGATGGCCGCTGGCAGCCATGTTTAACGTTGAATCAAAACGATTTTTGACTAGGATCAACATCATGTCATGCTGATCATTTTAGAAAAAGTCCCATATCAATATCACTTATAGTTTTCAAGAAGAAGTCGCTACAAACTTGTATTTTAAAACTCTATTTTTAGCTTTGGCGGCCATCTTGGATTTCACATCAACATGAATTTTTGCTAGGATCAACTAGACTTTATGGGCAACATTTCTGTAAAGTTTCATGAATATCCATCCAGTAGTTTCAGCTGTGAAGTCGCTACAAATAAAAGTTTACGGACAGACAGACGGACAGACGGACAGACGGACAGACGGACAGACGGACAGACGGACGGACGGACGACGGACACCGCACCACGGCATAAGCTCCGCTGATCTCTGATCAGTTGAGCTAAAAAAACTACTATTCCATTTTACAATAATGTGTCATTATGTCAAAGATTCCAAAGTTATGTAAGGATGTTTTATAAATTGGGGTCCACATTTGTTAATATTATAAGTTATTGGTGTTATTATAACACAATCTCTGTTTGCACCAATTGTATACGTATGTATATTTGGAACATTAAACAAGAAAACAAAAGGACAGTGTATCTTTAATGTATGTTTAATTCTCAAGAAATCTATTCTCATTTTATTTATTTCATTTATTTCAAAAAATAATTCTGTAGTATAGTACACTCATAATATTATATAATAGACGAAAATATACTTCTTTGCGCCATTTATTTGTGAATTTAACATACATGAATTAATAAAGTCCGTTACTCGATAGCACAAACAATGTGCGTAATCGCAAAATATCACAATGCGTAATGTCCGGTAAGTTTTGACTGAATGCCAACCCAGGTTAAAAAACGCTCTTTTTATGTACATTTCGCCGATTTATAAATATTTAAATTATCCTCATTAAAACTATATTTCTTTATTCTTTAAAACGTGCGTAAAACAAAATTAACGAACAACAACACAAATAAACAAACAACAAACACAAATAAAGTTTATTTTTGCCGATTTTACCTGTTCACACGTTTGACCGCTAGCTTCTGTTTTATCGCAATTCAATTTAATTACCCCCCTAATCAATCAGAAGCCGGTAGCAATCAATTAAACAGTTAATCCAATCAAGTCATAATAGTCTTCACCCGAGCAAAGCATCATAAACTTCAAAGATAATCATTAAATTATCAACACAATAGCAGCGATTAGATTACACAGTGACACCATTTACAGACAGGTTATTTCCCCCCAAGATGCGACAGCAGCGAATTTGATTGGTCGAGAGGCGATCAAGGTCGTCAGGCAAGGTGTCAATCACTGTTTATGCAGCTGTGATGTAAATAGGTATTGGATTGATGCTTGGAAGCAAATACACGCGCGTCATAAAAACGCACAGGTCATAAATTAGATGCGTCAGAAATGGGTCAAATTGAAATTCCATGCGTCAAAACGCGTGTGTACGCGTCTATTGAGAACCCTGATAACACAGACAAAAATGTAAGGCTAAGCTGAAGCACATAAAACAAGTTCATCTAACAGGGGTTCCAAAGAAGCTAGAAAAATCGGTTGAATTGTGAGACAAAATTCAGAAATGCTACATACATGTACACCATGACTATCATGCATAGAATAAGTAATAAAAGCCACTTAATTCTACAATTGTACCAATATTTTGAGTAATCCCACCGTTTGTATAATACAAAAGGTGTTTCATGTTCATTTTGATTCCCAATTTACAGACAGCCGATCATACACGTTCACACTTGCCATTGTTCGAGTTCAAGTTACGCTACTATGTGTACAACTAATTAGTGGGCACTCAACACTTACCACTGATCGTAAAGTTCAAAAAGACCGACACCCTTTAAACAGAGCATCACTGGCTTATTAATTTTTAAACAAACATTGTCAAACGTTATGTTTTGATCAGCCCTTTTTTGCCGCTAGGGGGCGCCACGTTATTTGATGTTTTACCTGGCTCAATAACGCAATTAAATATATGGATATTATTGAGCGCGGGGACACAAACTAGTTGAATGACATCAAGAGGCGGAAGAGTGGGCGACGTCTATCGCACACACGACAATTTGACAGCGGTTTTCAATAAACACAGTGATAATTAGTTATCGGTCAATATTGATTGTCGCTAATTAGCTTATAACACCCAGCGGGATATTGGCTTATAAACAGTTGAAGGCTTTGTGTATTTGAATTTGTGTTATTTTGAGATTTTTTAGACAAAGTCGGTCGGAAATTTGGATACGCCAGACCGCCAATGCCTGGCGATTTGCTATGTATTTCTTATGATTTTCATTCGCCAGTTTGGGTTACTTTTTGCCTATGGCGATTTGGGGAATGGTTAATGCGAGCCTAGGTACCATTATGGTTTCACAAAGTGAAGTGGTTATACCCCTGCTTTCACAAAGTGATATAAAAATCACGTTGTCCGTAACATTCTGTCGCATACAACATTTTTGTTGCGTCGCGTCCCGTCGCGTAACACATTTTTATTACTTGCATTCCTCTAACAGTTTTCAATGGGGTGTTCCCCATTGGGTTGTGCCCAAAATTCATATACACATAACAACTAATAAATAAGCGGGGGTATTCATCACCTTCAGTGATAGTTCTAGTTAATCATCAACTTACTACAAATACTGATACTTTTAAAAATCATGAGTATTATATTTGTATGTTTTGTCCTGTGGAAAAGTTTGTTCCGTATTTGCATGATGAAAATTGTTCCAAGCATGTGTTAAGGTCATACAGTCTCGTTTTTTTTTAACTTAAATTCCATTTAATTAGAATATTTGTTTCTTTTAAAATGTATTACTTTCAAATATGAAAGCATGAACTATTTAAAGAGAATGTTTACTCTGAACGAGTTCCTTGTTACTTATTCACTTTGAATCTGATGAGTAAACAGTGATTGCAGTCAAAAATGATCTACAGCTCTGTGTTCATTAAAGGTCACAAGACTAGCACTAAAGGTCCCAGTTAAAAGGTACACTGCAATCTTGAAGTAGGTATCAAACATTAAAATCAACACCATGATCTGTTTATCCAATTTTATCTTTAAATCTGCTTGCTTATGTTTAAATTAAATGTATTAAACAATATTTGGAGTTTTCAGAGTTTTCTTTGTTTTCATACAACTGATTTAGTATCAGTATATTATTGATGTAATATATTCAACAGTTAGTTATGTACAAAACAATCGCTTTTAATTTCTGCTTCACTGTTGAACTTTATCACGTGACTTATTTAAACCTTTCTATTGGTCAACTTTGTCAAGTGACCAGGGCTTTCCCTAACATCTGGTAGATGAGTGATTCGTACTCCTTCTCTAGTTAGATAACTGGCTACTTTTCGTTGTTCCCAAAACCACAACAAAAAGGAAGAATTATAAATCACCCTGTGCGACTACTCTGATTACTTTTTAACTTTTTTTTGCTCTTCACTTTTGTGTTTGTTTTGACGTTTCCGGTCGCTCAAGCTCTTCTAACCAAGGGAGATCATCCACGGAGAACACATACGGGTTTGGCTCTTCCATACACTTGGGGTCATACTCCGGTCCAACCGTCCACAGGGTTTCCAGGTCGTACAGCTCCCGAGTTTTCGGGAGGAATATGTGAAGCACTATGTTCCCTGTTTAAATATAAAAGTAGTCATAGTAGTGCAGTTGACTGGTTTGTGAAAGGAATATGTGCAGGCTGCAGTAGTTATGTGCAGTTGACTGGTTTGTGAAAGGAATAAGTGCAGGCTGCAGTAGTTATGTGCAGTTGATTGGTTTGTGAAAGGAATAGGTGCAGGCTGCAGTAGTTATGTGCAGTTGACTGGTTTGTGAAAGGACTATGTGCAGCCTGCAGTAGCTATGTGCAGTTGACTGGTTTGTGAACAGAATATGTGCAGGCTGCAGTAGTTATGTGCAGTTGACTGGTTTGTGACAGGACTATGCGCAGGCTGCAGTAGTTATGTGCAGTTGACTGGTTTGTGAAAGGACTATGTGCAGACTACAGTAGTTATGGGCAGTTGACTGGTTTGTGAACAGAATATGTGCAGGCTGTAGTAGTTGTGCGCAGTTCGCTGATTTGTGAAAGGAATATGTGCAGGCTGCAGTAGTTATGTGCAGTTGACTGGTTTGTGAAAGGAATATGTGCAGGTTGCAGTAGTTATGTGCAATTCACTGGTTTCTGAACGGATTATGTGCAGGCTGCAGTAGTTATGTGCAGTTGACTGCTTTGTGAAAGGAATATATGTGCAGGATACAGTAGTTATGTCAGTTCATTGGCTTGTGAAAGGCCTATGTGCTGGCTGTAGTAGTTGACTGATGTGTGAAAGGAACATGTGCAGTTGACTGGTGTGTGAAAGGAAGAAGTGCAGGCTGCAGTAGTTATGTGCAGTTCATTGGCTTGTGAAAGGCCTATGTGCTGGCTGTAGTAGTTGACTGATGTGTGAAAGGAACATGTGCAGGCTGCAGTAGTTATGTGCAGTTGACTGGTTTGTGAAAGGAATAAGTGCAGGCTGCAGTAGTTATGTGCAGTTCACTGGTTTGTGACAGGATTATGTGCAGGCTGCAGTAGTTATGTGCAGTTGACTGGTTTGTGAAAGGACTATGTGCAGGCTGCAGTAGTTATGTGCAGTTGACTGGTTTGTGAACAGAATATGTGCAGGATGCAGTAGTTATGTGCAGTTGACTGGTTTGTGAAAAGATTATGTGTAGGCTGCAGTAGTTATGTGTAGTTGACTGGTTTGTGACAGGAATATGTGCAGGCTGCAGTAGTTATGTACAGCTGACTGGTTTGTGAAAGGAATATGTGCAGGCTGCAGTAGTTATGTGCAGTTGACTGGTTTGTGAACAGAATATGTGCAGGCTGCAGTAGTTATGTGCAGTTGACTGTTTTGTGAACAGAATATGTGCAGTTGACTGGTTTGTGAAAGGAATTATGTGCAGACTGTATTAGTTATGTGAAGTTCACTGGTTTGTGAAAGGAATATGTGCAGGCTGTGGTAGTTATGTGCAGTTGACTGGTTTGTGAAAGGACTATGTGCAGGCTACAGTAGTTATGTGCAGTTCACTGGTTTGTGACAGGATTATGTGCAGGCTGCAGTAGTTATGTGCAGTTGACTGGTTTGTGAACAGAATATGTGCAGGCTGCAGTAGTTATGTGCAGTTGACTGGTTTGTGAAAGGAATTATGTGCAGGCTGTATTAGTTATGTGAAGTTCACTGGTTTGTGAAAGGAATATGTGCAGGCTGTGGTAGTTATGGGCAATTGACTGGTTTGTGAACAGAATATGTGCAGGCTGCAGTAGTTATGTGCAGTTGACTGGTTTGTGAAAGGAATAAGTGCAGACTGCAGTAGTAAAGTGCAATTCACTGGTTTGTGAACGGAATATGTGCAGGCTGCAGTAGTTATGTGCAGTTCACTGGTTTGTGAAAGGAATATGTGCAGGCTGCAGTAGTTATGTGAAGTTCACAGGTTTGTTGAACTAGAGAATTGGTTGCTGCCATTTTGAATACAAAATATCTTGGTATTATAACCATATTGGTAGATTTATTAACTTTTATTTTGTTCTATTAATAGAATTTTGTTCTATTTATTACTAGGCACTTTAATGACAGAAACACTGTAGCATTATTTTCGACCATAGAAACAATCAACAGTGCATGTATGTACATGCTTGCATGGGGTTTAACATGGCTTTTAACAATCTTTCAGTATATCACAACAGTTTCTACTTGAAGCAGTAAGCTCAATGCTTAATTTTACAGCGCTGTCACACTGGAATCATAGTAACAACATAATCACATGACATCGGGCCGACCAATCATAGAACTACACTTGATTACGCTGAATGTCAAGCAAGGGAGATACTAGTACCGTTAAATCGGCGCTTTTTTCCTTCATAAACAGGGGCTGAATATGGGGGCAATATTCGGCCCATTCCCCTAGTAAAACAGACTTGCTGAGAAAATTCCCCTAAAACAGAAAGCAAAAAAGTTTTTTTATATTTGCACACCCAAAACTTCAATTTCTGCCTAATACACTGTTCCCTCTATATCTCGAAATCACATTATTTTTTCCCCTTTAACTCGAAAATCTGGCTTTTTCTCCTACTATTGAAGGGCCTGGGCCTCTTCCCCTATTTCCGAAAAAAAGCCCTGCATTAAAGTGTTTGATATGACCCAGCCATGGATTGACCCCACGATCTCCGGCGTGTGAGGCGGACAATACCAATCAATAGTTTATTATGAATAGGAGATGGGTGTTCCACAGGGCAGCATACTATCTGTCACACTTTTTAATATAAAGATTAACAGTATAGTAAAATGCATCAATCCAGGTGTGGATTGTTCGCTATATGTTGACGACTTTGTTATATGTTATCGTGCAAAAAACATGAATACTATCGAGAGACAATTACAACAATGTCTCAATAAACTTCAAACCTGGTCTGATGAAAATGGTTTTAAATTTTCTAAATCTAAAACTAATTGTATGCACTTTTGTCAACTTCGTAAACATCATGAAGACCCTCATCTAACACTGGATGGGTCACCAATACCATTAGTGGATGAGACAAAATTCCTTGGTCTTATTTTCGACCGTAAATTAACCTTTATACCACACCTTAAATACTTGAAGGCCAAATGCCATAAAGCTCTTAATTTACTTAAAGTTGTTGCAAACACTAATTGGGGAGCAGATCGAAAAGTCCTCTTGCGACTTTACAGATCTCTTATCAGATCCAAGCTGGACTACGGCTCAATAGTATATGGATCGACTCGCAAGTCGTACTTGCAGATGCTCGACCCTATACATAATCAAGGATTACGACTCGCCTTAGGTGCCTTTCGTACATCACCAGCCGAAAGTCTATATGTTGAAGCCAATGAACCATCACTGTCTCATAGACGAGACAAATTAGCTCTTCAATACGCCATTAAATTAAAGTCTAACCCTTAAAACCCAACTTTCGATAATGTTTTTAATCCTAGTTGTGAACCTCTTTTTGATCGAAAACCGAAGGCCATTCGACCATTTGGTCTTCGTATTAAACCACAATTAAGAGACACTGAAATCGACCTAAATTTGATTGCCAAGTACAAAGTACCACAAATTCCACCCTGGACTTTGGAAACTCCAACAATTATTTTTGATCTTTGTAATAATAACAAATCCAGTACAGACCCTACTGTCTTTCAGAGCAAATTTAATGAAATTTAATCGAAATACTGTGACTTTCAACATATCTACACAGATGGCTCTAAAGATGGAGATAAGGTAGCTGCAGCAGCTGTTCACAAACACAGCATAAAGAGCCGCCTGCCTGACAAGGCTTCTATCTTTTCAGCTGAACTTAAGGCAATTGAACTTGCCTTAAATTATATTCAGGAATCTGATGATGACCATTTTGTAATATTTTCTGATTCCCTTTCATCTCTTCAAGCACTGGGTAATATGAAACATGATAACCCAGTTGTGCTTCAACTTTTAGAAAAGTACAATTCTCTTATAATTGATAATGTTATTATTTTCTGCTGGCTTCCAAGCCATGTAGGAATATGTGGTAATGATAGAGCTGATAGTGCTGCTAAGGCAGCATTAGATCTACATATATCTAATACCAAATTACCTTATACTGATTTTAAAAGTTGTATTAACACATATATTCGTAACTCTTGGCAAACCGCTTGGGATTTGTCAGTTAACAATAAACTCCATTCAATTAAACCGTTACTCGGAGAATGGCGCTCTTCTAGTAGACCCATTCGTCGAGAGTAAGTTGTCCTAGCTCGGTGCAGAATAGGGCATACACGTTATACTCATTCATATTTATTACAAGGTGAGCCATTACCAGAATGTATACCCTGCTTTGCACCGTTAACGGTCAAACACATATTGCTGGAATGTGTAGACTTTGATCCTATGCGTCAAAGGTACTACAATGTTAATACTATGACCGAGATATTTAATACTATAGATTTTAGTCTAGTTTTAGATTTCCTTAAGGAAATCAGACTTTATAAATCAGTATAATATGTTCTTGTATATAATTACTTTCTTATATAACCGTTTTTCGGGCATTCGTTGATTTACATATATAGTTTATATTACTACCATATCATCCCTTAGTTTTTAATAGTTTTATCCTGATATATTTACATTAATTTTTAGTTAATCCTTCATTTATTCATATTTCGTCAGTTTATGCGCACAATATGACCTATTTATGTGTCGACGTGCCGTAAAACAACATTCATTCATTCATTCATTACTTACCCATGTCCATGGCATACCAGTCTGAATCTTCACCTTCACCTTCTATCTTCACAACTCTGTCCTTCTGCTGCATTTTTTTCTTGTACTGTAAAAAAGTAGGGGTTTTCTTAAGCTACATGTAACACTCGCTACTCCCTATAAGTCTGTCACCTGTCACAAGGATAGTTAACCAGCAATGCAGAGGGATTTTCAAGTTTATAACACAATTTAAAATAGAACTATAACATGTGTAGCTGTGACACTGATGCCCTGCTTTGTATTTTGGGTACATAGAAAAACTGGAACATGGATGCCCCGCTTTGCATTTCGGGTACAGAGAAAAACTGGGACACGGATGCCACGCTTTGCATTTTGGGTACATAGAAAAACTGGAACATGGATGCCCCGCTTTGCATTTCGGGTACAGAGAAAAACTGAGACACGGATGCCCCGCTTTGCATTTTGGGTACTGAGAAAAGCTGGAACACGGTTGCCCCGCTTTGCATTTTGGGTACAGAAAAAACTGGGATACGGATGCCCCGCTTTGCATTTCAGGTACAGAGAAAAACTGGGACATGGATGCCCCACATTGCATTTTAGGTACAGAGAAAAACTGCTCCTTGCATTTTGGGTACAGAGAAAAACTGGGACAGGGATGCCCCGCTTTGCATTTTGAGTACAGAGAAAAACTGGGACACGGATGCCCCGCTTTGCATTTTGGGTACAGAGAAAAACTGGGACATGGATGCCCCGCTTTGTATTTTGGGTACAGAGAAAAACTGGGACATGGATGCCCCACATTGCATTTTAGGTACAGAGAAAAACTGCTCCTTGCATTTTGGGTACAGAGAAAAACTGGGACAGGGATGCCCCGCTTTGCATTTTGAGTACAGAGAAAAACTGGTACACGGATGCCCCGCTTTGCATTTTGGGTACAGAGAAAAACTGGGACATGGATGCCCCGCTTTGCATTTTGGGTACAGAGAAAAAGTGGGACACGGATGCCCCGCCACGGATGCCCCGCTTTGCATTTTGAGTACAGAGAAAAACTGGGACACGGATGCCCCGCTTTGCATTTTGGGTAGAGAAAAACTGGGACACGGATGCCCCGCTTTGCATTTTGGGTACAGAGAAAAACTGGGACACAGATGCCCCGCTTTGCATTATGGGTACAGAGAAAAACTGGGACATGGATGACACGCTTTGCATTCTGGGTACATAGAAAAACTGGAACATGGATGCCCCGCTTTGCATTTCGGATACAGAGAAAACTGAGACACGGATGCCCCGCTTTGCATTTTGGGTACAGAGAAAAACTGGGACACAGATGCCCCGCTTTGCATTTTGGGAACAGAAGAAAAATGGGACATGGATGCCACGCTTTGCATTTCGGGTACAGAGAAAGACAAAAACATTGCTGAAGAAGGTGCTACCATTGTTTTTAATTAGTAGGTGCAGTTGTGTATGAAGTGTTTTTAATTAGTAGGTGCAGTTGTGTATAAAGTGTTTTAAATTAGTAGTTGCAGTTGTGTATAAAGTGTTTTTAATTAGTAGGCGCAGTTGTGTATAAAGAGTTTTTAATTAGTAGGCGCAGTTGTGTATAAAGTGTTTTTAATTAGTAGGTGCAGTTGTGTATAAAGTGTTTTTAATTAGTAGGTGCAGTTGTGTATAAAGTGTTTTTAATTAGTAGGTCAGTTGTGTATAAAGTGTTTTTAATTAGTAGGCGCAGTTGTGTATGAAGTGTTTTTAATTAGTAGGCACAGTTGTGTATAAAGTGTTTTTAATTAGTAGGTTCAGTTGTGTATAAAGTGTTTTTAATTAGTAGGTGCAGTTGTGTATAAAGTGTTTTTAATTAGTAGGTGCAGTTGTATATAAAGTTTAAAGCCTGTAGGTGTGTAACAAAAGCTGATGGAGGAAAGTGCGCTTGACTTCCAAGGCCTTGTGTATTTATTGCCATAGTGGGAAATTCAGTTAAAAAGGGGCATATTTTTGCTTAATTGCATAACAGAAGTTTGGCACTTGTCTCTATGAGTTCTTTTCATGACAATGAATACACATTGAATCCTTTAAGGGGATTCTGAAATATAAAAAAAAACATAACATTTTTCAAAACGAAATTGAAAAAGGGACATTATTCTGTTTAATTATTAAAACAAGAGGTCAATGACCTTGAAGCTCTACTGATAGATTTTTGATAGCTAGGTCAACATTCCTGTGAAGTTTCATAAAAATCCATCAAGCAGTTTCATAGGAGTAGTCGCTACAAGTTTTCATTATATTACTCTATGTAAACAAAGATGCGGCCATGTTTAATGTCAAATCAAAATAATTTTTGACAAGGATCAACATCATGTCTTACTGATCATTTTAGAAAAAGTCCCAAATCAATATCACTTATAGTTTTCAAGAAGTAGTCGCTACAAACTTGAATTTTGAAAATCTATTTCAAGCCATGGCGGCCATCTTGTATTTCCGGCCGACCTGAAATTTTGCTAGGATCAATAAGACATCAAGAGCAACATTCCTGTAAAGTTTCATGAAAATCCGTCGAGTAGTTACAGAGAAGTAGTCTTTACAAGTTTTTACTAGATAACTCTACGTAAACAAAGATGGCCGCTGACAGCCATGTTTAACATCGAATCAAAGCGATTTTCGACAAGGACCAACATCATGACAAGCTGATTATTTTAGAAAAAGTCCCGTACCAATATCACTTACAATTTTCAAGAAGTAGTCGCCATAAACTTGTTTTTTGAAAATCTATTTTTAGCCGTGGCGGCCATCTTGAATTTCCGGCCGACCTGAAGTTTTGCTAGGATCAATAAGACATCAAGAGCAACATTCCTGTAAAGTTTCATGAAAATCCGTCGAGTAGTTACAGAGAAGTAGTCTTTACAAGTTTTTACTAGATAACTCTATGTAAACAAAGATGGCCGCTGACAGCCATGTTTAACATCGAATCAAAGCGATTTTGGACAAGGACCAACATCATGACAAGCTGATTATTTTAGAAAAAGTCCCGTACCAATATCACTTACAATTTTCAAGAAGTAGTCGCCATAAACTTGTTTTTTGAAAATCTATTTTTAGCCGTGGCGGCCATCTTGAATTTCCGGCCGACCTGAAGTTTTGCTAGGATCAATTAGACATCAAGAGCAACATTCGTGTGAAGTTTCATGAAAATCCGTCAAGTGGTTTCAGAGGAGTAGTCGCTACAAGTTTTCATTATATAACTCTATGTAAACAAAGATGGCCGCTGGTGGCTATGTTTAATGTCAAATCAAAATAATTTTTGACAAGGATCAACATCATGTCATACTGATCATTTTAGGAAAAGACGCATATCAATATCACTTATAGTTTTCAAGAAGTAGTCGCTACAAACTTGTATTTTGAAAATTTATTTTAAGCCGTGGCGGCTATCTTAAATTTCCGGCCGACCTGAAATTTTGCTAGGATCATTTAGACCTCAAGAGCAACATTCCTGTGAAGTTTCATGGAAATCTGTCTAGTAGTTTCAGAGAAGTAGTCGCTACAAGTTTTTACTAAATAACTCTATGTAAATAAAGATGGCCGCTGGCAGCCATGTTTAATGTCAAATCAAAACGATTTTCGACAAGGACCAACATCATGTCATGCTGATCATTTTAGAAAAAGTCCCATATCAAGATCACTTATAGTTTTCAAGAAGTAGTCGCTACAAACTTGTTTTTTAAAAATCTATTTTTAGATTTGGTGGCCATCTTGGATTTCACATCAACATGAATATTTGCTAGGATCAACTAGACTTCATGGGCAACATTTCTGTAAAGTTTCATGAAAATCCATTTAGTAGTTTCAGAGGAGTAGTCGCTACAACAAAAAAGTTTACGGACGGACAGACGGACAGACAAACAGACGGACGACGGACGCCGCACCACGGCATAAGCTCTGCTGATCTCTGATCAGAAGAGCTAACAACAGAATCTTGGCACTTGTCTCTACGAGTTTCTGTTATGTCGTTGAATGCATGTGTTAAGTTTCAGCGCCTCCGTGGTTAAGGGGTTAACAATGTTGCAATGTAAATCTCATTGCTGAGGTGCTCAATTTGTAAGGGAGAAAGTAATTTACAGATGGCCTTTTTACCACTTTTGGGGAAGGGACCTTTTGGCCTAAATTAGGGAAGAAATCCACGTATGGGGAATGAAATTTCCAGAGGTAAGTTTAAACAAAGAAGGAAGCTGGCAGTCATGTTAAATGATTTTCGACAAGGACCAACATTGTGTCATGCTGATCATTTTAGAAAAAGTACCATATCAATATCACTTATAGTTTTCAAAAAGTAGTCGCTACAAACTTGTTTTTTAAAAATCTATTTTTAGCTGTGTCGGCCATCTTGAATTTCCGGCCGAGCTGAAATTTTGCTAGGATCAACTACATATCTAGTGCAATATTCCAGTGAAGTTTAATGAAAATCCGTCGAGTAGTTTCAGAGGAGTAGTCGCTACAACTTTTTACTACATAACTCTATGTAAACAAAGATTGCTGCAGCCATGTTTAATGTCGAATCAAAATGATTTTCGACAAGGACCAACATCATGCCATGTTGATCATTTTAGAAAATGTCCTATATCAATATCACTTAGAGTTTTCAAGAAGTAGTCGCTACCTGTAAACGGTTTTTAAAAATCTATTTTTAGTGGCCATCTTGAATTTCTGGCAGACCTAAAATTTGTTAGGACCAACTAGACATCAAGAGCAACATTCCTGTGTAGTTTCATGAAAATCCGTTAAGTAAACAAAGATGGCCGCTGGCAGCCATGTTTAACGTCGAATCAAAGCGATTTTCGACAAGGACTAACATCATGTCATGCTGATCATTTTAGATAAAGTCCCATATCAATATCACTTATAGTTTTCAAAAGGAGTCGCTACAAACTTGCTTTTTAAAAATCTATTTTTAGCTTTGGTGGCCATCTTGGACTCACGTCAACATGAATTTTTGCTAGGAATGGATCACCAAGACTTCATGGGCAACATTTCTGTTAAGTTTCATGAAAACTCATCCAGTAGTTTCAGAGTAGTCGCTACAAAAAAAAATATTCACGGACGACAGACACCGCAGCAGAGCATAAGCTCTGCCGATCTTTGATCAGTATGCAAAGAAGGGTAAAAAGGCCCTGAAGGATGTATACAGAACTGATTCTACCTAGGAATAAGTGGGTGGTCTGCTTCCATCACAAATAATTGACCATCATACATAGCTTAAAATGTGCTGAAAATATGACGTTAAACTCCAACACAAATAGAGGGAGCCTCACTTTCAATGTAGAAGAGTTGTCAAATTTGAGTATTCGGATGTGATCTCTAGACAAGCGCTTTTCTATTAGGCCAGTAAAATAATTGGTGTGGTTCCGGTTTCCCGACCGACCCTGTTTTTAGGGGCCGACCCTAAACATTTTATGACCCCTAAAAAAAAAAAAAAAAAATCTTCTCTTTTTTTATATTTTGCATTTTATGTTTTCTTTTCCTCTTTTTGTTGTTAATTATTTTTTTCTATCGGTTCTGTATCTGATGATGTCAACAAATATATAGTTAAGTTTATTTATTTATTGGGTATAAAAGTATAGAGTAAAAAAAATAAATATATTTTTATATAAAATAAAATATTATCCCTACCTACCTACCCTATTTTTTTTAATACATATAATTTTATTTGGCCTTATCTAGAAAAAAGGACTAACAATAGTAACATACATGTATATTAACTACAGTCCGCTAGGACAAAAAGTGATCTTGAACTTTTAGTTTTAAGTTACAGATTACAGTTAGTGTTCACTAGCGGATCCAGGGGGGGGCGCACCCGGCGCGCGCCCCCCTAAAAATACCGGATCATACATGTATGTCCATGTTACTGTAGATATAATATCAAACAATTTCGATGCACGCCCTCAGTATTAAAAAATTTCTCGCTCGCTTCGCTCGCTCTACGCATAATGACTGATGAGTGGTTTAATTAACACATTGTTAAATCCTTTTATTTGAAAATGGACATTTTTTGTTCATACATGTCCATGTTACTGTAGATAAAATATCAAACAATTTCGATGCACGCCCTCAGTATTATTTTTTTTCGCTCGCTTCGCTCGTTTGACGCATAATGGCTAATGAGTGGTTTAATTAACAAATTGTTAAAACCTTTTATTTTAAAACGGACTTTTTTATTCATACATGTATGTTCATGTTACTGTAGATAAAATATCAAACAATTTCGATGCACGCCCTCAGTATAAAAAAATTTCTCACTCGCTTCGCTCGCTCTACGTATAATGACTAATGAGTGGTTTAATTAACACATTGTTAAATCCTTTTATTTGAAAACGGACTTTTTTTTATTCATACATGTATGTCCATGTTACTGTAGATAAAATATCAAACAATTTCGATGCACGCCCTCAGTATATTTTTTTTTCGCTCGCTTTGCTCGCTCGACGCATAATGGCTAATGAGTGGTTTAATTAACACATTGTTAAATCCTTTTATTTGAAAACGGACTTTTTTTATTCATACATGTATGTCCATGTTACTGTAGATAAAATATCAAACAATTTCGATGCACGCCCTCAGTATAACATTTTTTTTTCGCTCGCTCGACGCATAATGGCTAATGAGTGGTTTAATTAACACATTGATAATTCCTTTTATTTGAAAACGGACTTTTTTACCCTATCAATGCACTACCGCAACCGTTTTATGAGGCTAGAGACGGACCCGAAAATTTACCAAAATCTTACGCCCCCCCTAAGCTGAAATCCTGGATCCGCCCCTGGTGTTGTTCCGATTAACCAATTTGACAGAGAGCATCGGTTAGTTTTTGTTATCACGTTAAGCCGGTTGATATTTTGCCTGATATAATGAAATGTTAAAATTTTGCACCAGGTAATCAGGCTAAATAAAATTATATCTGAGTTTACTGTAACCCGCCCGACCCTCCGAAAACACCCCTGCCTCCTTTTTATTTTATTGGAAAAATAAATAAATAATAATGTTCATGCGATCACGGCGCAATTTTCAATTTCGAGGTGCAGTTTTGACAGCTGTTTTGGCTGTACAGTTTCAAAAATGTCAGCACATGGAAGCGATCATAGCGTGCACTCTCCATAACTAACACTCAGGGCATGTGAAACTCGGGAAGGACGGGTCAACATGTATGCTAATGGATAAGAATCGATTGTTGAATTCTTTGACAAGTACCACAAACAGGTCGGTAAATGCCCAGAGTTCCAGGCCACCTGTCGTAAGTTTGTTTCTAAAATAGTATATTAATGTGCATATGTTTAGTTGCTTCTCAGCACTAAGCATTGGCATCGACTACTACTGCATTATAACTTCTTGAAGAAGTATGCCGTTCCATAATAATTTCTGAACTCAACCTCAATATAGGCTCATAATAACTAACATGAGAAATTTATAAATATTTATTACTTTCTGATGTTAGAGAAGTAATATACATGTAAGTCCACACCTTTACAAAACTATTCAAATGTCCAATTAACATTTGACATTACAGTATAACTTTGAATATTTTTTCAGCTGTCTGGGAGGCAAGAACTGCTCTTGGTTAAGTCAACCACAGAATTTGACCACACCTGTGGGTCCCCCATCCTTCCTGACGGTCATATGTTCAGGAAGAGCATGGAAGTCAAGTCACTCATAACATGTCAGGCCCTACTGGAGATCACACTGTATGGAGCTGGACTGATCCCAGCCGACTCATGTACTCATTGCTGTTGGAGCTGACCCTCTTTTAAAATACCACATTTTCCCATTCATCAAAGCTCATCGCCACCTTAAATGTAACTTCGCCAAAAAAATAAAAAATTAATAAAATAAAATAAAATGCCTACCTACCTACCCTATTTTTTCAGCAATGTTACGGTAAACACAGGTATAATTTTATTTTGCCTCACATATCACTAGTCGAGTATCACAACTTTTACCATAAAATAACTGCTTGATTGCTTTATGACCAGAACATACTCACTTGTGTTTCTTTTCTCACTTTAGTCTGTAAATGAGGCTTACACTGGGGTAAAATGTCTAATATACATGCAGAAGTCACGTTTAATCAATTAGGGCCAAATAAAATTATATGTGTGGTTCGGTTTCCCGACCCACGCGTTTTTAAGGGCCGACCCTAGATCTAATAATTTTATGCAAGAAAGAAGAAATTATATTTAAAAAAAATATTAAATTACGTTTTCTATCTGTTCTGCACCTGATATCAACAAATATATATATGACCTATTTATCGATCATCGGTTGGTTACAAAATCAGTGTGTTTTTCTCTTTTTTTGGGAACATAACCCACACCATCACAATTGCGAATTTTAGAGTGATTTCTCATAAAATTGGGAATCACAGTAAAACATTCATTTTTATAAATGTATTTTTAATGCTATTTACAGTACACCAATCTTTAAATTGGGATTTTTTCTTATTTTTTGGCATTAGGAATTATAGCCCAAAAACGGCTATGAAAACAGCCAAAAAAAAACAACACACACTGAAATTCTAATGATCAATTTTTAACTGATTTCCAACATAACTTACAATCCATCTGACATCAGCAGCAATGGCCTTCATATGTCGGGCAGATTTAGCACTGACGATCACCATATAGTCAGCAAAGTTGGCCTGGGGCGCTATTTTAATCACAGCCAGGTCAACAGCGTTTGCAGACCTCAGGACAGTCACCAAATCCTCGATGTCATACACACCAGTTTTACCAGCTGCAAAATGTATAGTACAATAGCACATATATGTAAGGATTTCTCAGTGAAAGAATATTCATAATCCCTAAATAATAATAACTAAATCCAAACACAAAATAATTAACTGCGACGTTGAATTATAACGTCAATAACGTGTTGGTGATGTCGACCTTCATCCGCCGATAATGCTAAATAAAGCGAATCATACATAATCTGATTAAAAATGTAATAAATAGATTATTTAACCATTGTGATCGATTATATGGAAATCCTTCACTCGATGGTAGGCGTGTGTTGTTTTTTCACTCACTCTCTTACGCTCGCGAAAAGAACCACACGTCTACCATCTCGTGAAGGATTTCCCTATATAATCGATCCCAGCAGTCAAATAATGTCTATTTATTTCACAGAGACTTACTTTAAAACCTCTGATATTCAAACAATGTTAAATAAGAAATGTCACAGTAAGTGACAAATGCCCCCGAAATGGTTTACTCATTTGACCTTAGTCTTACAAGTGTGACCTTGACCTTTGAGGTCCTGAGCTGATTCATGAATGCAACACACCTTTTCATTATAGTGAACATTTTATGAAGTTTCATACTACATGTATATGCCATTTATACATGTATTAGTTTATTATAAGATTATTGGGGTCGGCATGGCCCTATGGATAGCAAATTGGACTTGAAACCCAGAGTACCTGGGTTTAACACCTCTCACCAGTGCCAACTGCATTTCGTCGGTGTGTTCTTGTGCAAGACACCATCCTCCGAGCAAGATTAAAAAACATAAAAATCTACTTGTTAGTAAGAGTAGAGACGGTACACGGATTCATGTATCCTTCCCCTCTCTATGGGGCGGCTCTACATGATGAGCCGTTAAACAACATTTAATTCAATATAATGTTCCTTTTCAGATTATAAAGTTGACTGGCCAAAAAAAAATCACAAGTGATTTCTGCCATTTTTAATACAATTTTATAGACATAATAATAAAAATGACATATATTTTTTCTATCAACTGTTTCTGTTAAGGCCAAAAAAATAGTTTGTTTCCTATTGCATGCTCTTAAAAAATAGGGTAGGTAGACATTTTCTTTTTTTTTTTAGCAAGATATTGTGAGATTCTATTTATCTCATAAACCCCATACAAGTTGATGATACATTGTAACTGAAAATTTCTCTGAGATGCTGTCAGTTTATCTCGATATAAGACCGCTCCCAGTTAAATTAAGCATTCCTGTTGCAAATAATAGGACACTTTAAGCCAGAAGACCTTTGTTTAAAATGCATTTTATTAATTAGTTTAATAGTTAATTAGCATCGCATTGTTTACATGAAAGAAAAACGTTAACTCTGAATGTATCATATCAGCGTTTTTTTTCACCATTTTGGGAATGGGTCTGTGACCGGTCAAATTGGGAAAAATCACGCGATTTTTCTCAAAATTGGGAAAAAATGCGCGATTTTTCTCAGAATTGGGAAAAAAATTGTTTTTGTATCTTGTTCAATTTACACAGAAAAGCAGAAGAAACTTCGAAAACCCTGGTAAAAAACGCTGCATATGGCATTCCAGGCAAATCATATGGCTTAATATTTTCCACCTTTGCTGTGTAATTTGGTAATAATTTGCATATAACGTACCACCAGTGTCCAGTGGATTACAGAAAATATAGAATGGTGTTATGTTTCACTTCCATGATGTAAGCTATGTGATAAATCATTCATTCATTTTTTTATTTGACCTAAAATCTCAAAACTGTTACAGTTGAGAGACTTACGTATTAGTTCAACAGGTGCTTGCCATTTGTCTTCCACATCAGCTTCCTCCTCTATGATGTTCACAAAATCCTCGATCTCTACCACTGACCAGTCTGTTTTTAGTTCTGATTTGGGTGTGAAATGTTTTAGTTCTACAACTGCCCAATCATCTTTTAGATCCGTTTTCGGAGATTTTTCAATGATACCAGATTCTGAATCAATTTCATCATTTTCTGACGAAATGTTTTTCGTGTCTCTTTCACTCCCTGTCCAATCAGTTTCCTCACCACTCTTTTCTGCATTTTCAGAATGCCCTAGTTCTACGTCATCATCTTCTTCATACCCATCTTCTTCCTGACTGGTTGAATTGTTTTTGTTTTTTCTCAGTAATTCGATTATCTCTTCTGCAGTGAAACCCTGTTTTTCTAGTGTGTCTAAGTCTACATCAATATGGTCTTTAACATCATCAATATCTACATCACTATCTGTTTTAGTACCAGTACCAGAATCTGCTGATATATCGGATGACTTAAAACTGGAATTGTTGGCCACCTTTGAAGCAGAGGGTGAAACCCACTTATTTGCCAATTTTGTTAGTTTAGAAAGTGATTCAGGACTGTCTTTAACAGAGTTATCTAACTTCTCACTTTTGTAGTCATTGTCAGTATCTGAAGCTGCTTTAGACGTGTCGCCATTCTTAACACCCGTTTCATTATCATTATCTGATTTAGTTGATTTTTCCTTTTTAAAATCTTCTTCTATCTCACTAAGCCAAGCCTTCACTTGGTCATCGTTTCTGAAGTCTGAGTAAAAGTTCCTGTGTTCATAACAACAAGGTTTCTTTCCATTTTGTTTGATCAGTCTTGAAACCTTTCTTGCCACAATTTTAGACAAGTCTTTGTTTTGCAATAAATTCCCCGATGTCAGCTTGTTTGATGTCTGTAAATATAAGCATCGTTTAGAATAACTAATCTCCGTTTTCCTTTCATTCAAAATGGTCGTCACATAGACGCAGCTGGTTTTTACTGTTGAAGATTGATTGCAACAATGTTTGATTCTCGACACCAGAAGGTTCTTACAGTTGGAAGTTCTCGATAAATGTCCAAGCATTTTGTTGATAGTCTTGATTCTGAAATAAGGAAACATAGTACTTGTTGAGTATATTTAATTATAAATGTAATATCTTGTTTCCATGAAAATGCAAAAAATGTTCACGGAAACTTCTACATTTCAAGCAGCATCACAGGTCTGATATATCAAACCGTACCACAGGTCTGATCTATCAAACAGTACCATAGGTCTGATATATCAAGCAGCATCACAGGCCTTACATCAAGCAGTACCACAGGTCTGATACATCAAACAGCACCACATGTGATATATCAAACAGTACCACAGGTCTGATATATCAAACAGTATCACAGGTCTGATATATTAAACAGTACTGCGGGTCTGATATATTAAACAGTACCACAGATCTGATATATTAAACAGTATCACAGGTCTGATTTATCAAGCAGCACCACATCTGATACATCAAACAGTACCACATGTCTGATATATTGAACAGTAGATCTACCACATGTCTGATATATTAAACAGTACCACATGTCTGATATATTAAAAAGAACCACAGGTCTAATACATCAAACAGCACGAAGTCATGTGATACATCAAACAGTACCACAGGTCTGATATATTAAACAGTACCACAGGTCTGATATTTTAAACAGTACCACAGTCTGATATATCAAAAAGAACACATGTGATATATCAAACAGTACCACAGGTCTGATATATCAAACAGTACCACATGTCTGATATATTTAACAGTACCACGGGTCTAATACATCAAACATCACCACATGTGATACTTCAAACAGTAACACAGGTCTGATATATTAAACAGTACCACATGTCTGATATTTTAAACAGTAACACAGTTCTGATTTATCAAACAGCACCAGATGTGATATATCAAACAGTACCACAGGTCTGATATATCAAACAGTACCACAGGTCTGATATATTAAACAGTATCACAGGTCTGATATATCAAACAGCACCACATGTGATATATCAAACAGTACCACAGGTCTGATATATCATACAGTACCCCAAGTCTGATACATCAAACAGTACCACAGGTCTGATATATTAAACAGTAGCACAGGTCTGATATTTTAACAGTAGCACAGGTCTAATATATCAAAAAGAACCACATGTGATATATCAAACAGTACCACAGGCCTGATATATTAAGCAGTACCACGGGTCTCATACATCAAACAGCACCACATGGGATATATCAAAGTGACAAGCAGTACCACATGTCTGATCTATTAAACAGAATCAAAGGTATAATACATCAAACTGCACCACATGTGATACATCAAACAGTAACACAGGTCTGATATATTAAACAGTACCACAGGTCCGATATATCAAACAGCACCACAGGTCAGATAAATGTATATCAAACAGCACCACAGGCCTGATATATCAAACAGCACCACAGGTCCCAATATATCACACAGTACAACAGGTTTGATATATCACACATCACCACAAGTCTGATATATCAAACAGCATCACAGGTCTTATATATCACAGTACCTCATGTCTGTTTCTTACATCACTGTTTAAACCGTCTGCTTGCTAAATTACCCAGTACAATACAGCGAAGAAAAATAAATGCTTATAGACAAAAGTGGCATAGCTGGACTACAAATGCTGTGCAAGCCCCTATGTTGCTAGTGGGGTCCGGGTGATGCACACCACAAGGCAGCTATGCCACTGCACAAGTGAATTTGACATTCTATAGAAAAACAGGTAGTTCCACAAGAGTTACAACTAAAAACTCTGTCTATCTGGAGCAGATATTACTGTGGAAATTTTATTTCCTTGTAAAAAAAAAAGAGATCATTTTTAGGATCATTCAGTATGTTTAGGCCCTTTAGAAAATATTTTTTATTATTTAAAATTTTGTATATATCAGACCTGTGGTGCTGTTTAATATATCAGATCTGTTTGATATATAACTGAGCTGCTGTTCGACATATCAGGCCTGTATTTCTGTTTGATATATCAGACCTGTGATACTATTTGATATGCATGCATCCAGGGTTCTCCTCAGGCCATTTTTCCTAATCACCAGGCTGTCTGAAATTCTAAAAATATCCCTATTAAATCACTGTAAGGGATATTTTAGATTTTCAGAAATATAACTGATAAATGCAGTAGTAAACTGTTAACATCCGAACGCTAGCTTAACAGGTGGACTTAAATGTGGGGTGTTTTAAGTCATGTTAGTGAGCTTTTGGGCAGGGCAATTACCTTTCGAAAATCCACTTGCCTTGAGGCTGGGAAAGTGGATTTTAAAAATATTTCCAAAACCCTGTTTTGAAACAGCCTATAGACCTGAGAGTGCTTTCGAATTTTGGCGAATGGTTAACGCGAGCCTAGACCTGGTCTTATTTTTGATTGTTTAAGCAGTAATGTAATGTCTATATATCAATTAAACATATTCAGATCTTAAACAAATGTATTTTCTTGCGTTCTTTTTTGAAATGCGAAAACCGGTGACATATGAAAAAGAAGCGCATCGCTAAGTTTTGCAATGTTTTTGGGAAAGATGCACATCCCTATACGTTTTATTTCATACATTATCAATGAAATACATGTAAGGTAAAAAAAAATACCTGTGTTTCCGGTGGCCCGACCGACACAATTTTTAATTTTTAATTTAATTTTTAACTAAAAAAGTTGATGCAAAAATTAAAAAAAAAATAATTCAATTTCTTCTGAACAATGATTTATCACATAGCTTACATAAGGAAGTGAAACATGTGTTTTCCAAAAGTGGACACGTCCCTATAGATGGTGTGTCCACATTTGAAAAAATATGTTTTTCTTGAGAAAAGTGTCTTTTTTTCTCAAGTGGATACAACTCTATAAGGCCACGTGTCCTCTTATTTTAAAAGTTTAATAATGTGATACATGGAAGGTATATTTCGGGGAAAGGGTCTCCTTTGTTGTCAAATATATAGAAAAACGGGCTTGGAATACTTTTGGGGGTAAAATATCACATTTTAAGAAATGTGGACACAGATCGTGTTGGTGAATTATGCATTTTTGTGTTGTTTTTTTTAATCTGGACACGTTCGATGTTGCAAATTCTGAAGGGGATGAAAAAGAATATCTAGATGTTGTCAATGTTGCAAGTTCTGAAGGGAATGAAACATAATACATATGTATTTCTCAATATAGAACATATTTAGTCGAATGCTGCAAGTTCTGAAGAGAATAAAAAAATATGTATCCATTTACAGCTATTTAGTCAATGTTGCAAGTTCTGAAGGGAATGAAAAAAGAATATAAATTATCTCAATTCAAAAGTTATTCTATCAAGGTTGCAGTATCTGAAGGGAATGAAAACTTTTTTATACGGAAATATAGCTCTTTTTGTAGTTATAAGAAAATATCAGAACACACTACAGTAGTAAACATGCCATGAGTAGTTTCTACAACTAGGCCTATGTCCTTGTGATGACACAATTGTAAAGGCATTCATTTCATTCATAAAATTGTTGACTGCGTCCCTTGCAGAAGCCATATAGTTCATTCATCGAGATTATGGTTCGTAAACCAGCAGTGCTCAAGAAATAGGATAGCCCGATGCCCGGGGCTCCTCGAAATCCATTCCGGGCCTGTCTCATTTTGCAGACGAGGAGCCCGTCGGGCCTGCCTAAAAAAAAAATCCCGCAAAAAATAAGTTTTACTGGATCTCAAGCTCAAGTTCCTCAAGACAAAATACTCCAATGTGTATTGTGAACTGTGAAAACACTTGCAATAAAGTAATTAAAATGTGTTATACACACATTGAAACAATAAGAAGTTTGAATATTTTGCCTGGCTTCGTGTCGGCAGTTTGTCACAACTTTGAGGTCGACAGTTGTTGACATAAAAAACTCATTATTCTGCTATTAGTGTTGTGTTTTCTTTCCTTTGAGATAAGAAATACCGTTTTTGTCATTAAAAACACACTAATGCATGAAAAAAAATCGTTATTGATGGTATTTCGATTGAATGTTTGTGAAATGTTCGGGCCGTAAAAGTGTGGTGTCATAGTAGTTCGGATGGTACATAATTTCAGATATTTTTTTTTAATTTTTTTTTTTACATAATCAAATATGAAAAACTGTCCTTTACAAATACATGTTGGTGGAAAGAAAAATATATATACTGTATATGTATAAATACAGATATAAAGTATATTTCTATTCATTATTTAAGGTGTAAGGAGTTCCTGGAATCCTACCTTTAAATGAATTCTAGTCTAGGCTCCCAATTCTTTACTTGGAGAAAGTGGTGACAAAAAGAAAAAAATATAGCCAGAGGAGGCTCTGATAGTCTCATAAAACCTGATTAAAAATTTGGCTCCACGTTTAGCTCCAGTTTCACCAAGTCGGCTCTGATTATTATCGTTTGGCAAAAGTGCTAGTACTCTCCTTTGCATTGGTTATAAATTACTATGTAATATTCTATTCTAACATATTTTAAACGAAATGGTAAATAAATGGGAGCATAAAGTGGTAGCAAAAAGAAAAATATAGTCAGAGGAGGTTCTGAGCTTGATTAATACATACGTAACAAAATTAATGTGTGCTATAAAAGTGAATAGAGACACATTTCCAACAAGAAAAAAATATTGCACCTTTCCATTTTAAATCAGGGCCTGTCCATTTCAAATCAGGGCCTGTCCATTTCAAATCGGGGCCTGTCCATTTTCAGAAGCAACTAGCCCTGGGCCTGTCTCTTAAAATAACTTTCTTTGAGCACTGACCAGAATGTTATCGCGTGCTTATTAGTTTAAATTGACCAATCAAAACAATTGTTGCATAATTCTGACTGGTTTACAACGGATTTTACCTCGATGTCTGTTAAGATGGCCGCGTCAGAGAAATAGGAAAAAGTGCAGTTGTCAACGTAAATTGCGTATTTCGAACATAAAACGATCATTGAAGGTAATTTTATTGACGCAGTAACACTAGACTTGTAATTAGTGTTACATGTTTTATGTTTCGTCTCCTCCAGATTCACCGACTTTTTCCAGAATGATCGATCGATGTTGAACATATCTTTTTTAAAAAGGGTCAATTTCGGAAAATGGTCAAATACGTCTTGGTCTAAAAACGGTTAAACATGGCAATAAAATCATTTTTTGATATTTTTTAACATGTGGACACACTGCCTTATATGAACGTGTCCACTTTTTCAATATTACATAGCAAAAACATAAAAAAACACTTTAAAAAAAGTCTCAAAATCAGTTTACTCAAATTGGGACAGGGCCGGTATTTTTTCGGCGAGGTGATGGTTGGAAGGTCACTTGATTACCCACTACCCTTTGTGGCAAAAATGAGTCAAAACTTGTTATTTTGGCAATGATGTGTATTTCACACAATCTGGCAAGTGACATAAGCTGCATCAGGGCTTGCACTGGCTCATTTTTTCTTTGCACAACTACATTCGCCAAATGAAAAAAATTAGAGCCAAATTGAAAACTTTGGAGCCAAACATTTTCTTATTGGGACAAACTTTTTACGTGATCTTTCAACTTAACATTTCTTGAAATCGTCAAATGTTTGAAGTTACTTTAACTATGCTTTCTACTTAAAACAAATTTAGTTCAAGACAAGCTGGAACTTCAGTCAGTTACACATACAGTTCTATAGTAGAAAGCATATTAGAACATCTCTAAACATTTAGCCATTTGAAGAATATATTACTGAAAAGAACCGACTTTTACAAGGTATTAAAATTGTAAAATATTTGGAGTTACTAGAAGCCTGCTAATTACTCAAAACAATCTGTTAAGATTGAGATGAAGCATTACTTCACCATGTATTGTTTTAAATAAAGAGCAGGTTTGAAAAATCCCTAAATATTTTTAAAGTTATATAGGGAAATAAATTAAGACCAGAATACAAATCAATAAACAGTTTCAATTTTATTTCAGGTAATAAACTAATGAAAACATTATCATACATACAGCACAGTGACATGAACTGAGCAATATACTTATATTGTCTACACTATACCACAGTCAGTGTCTCATCATTCATTTTATTTTATCAAATTAACTGTAACACAGTAACTCATCATTTGAACTGACAATTCATTTTACTTAAAAACAAACTATTCTCATCAATACACTATGACATAAATTCACAACTATGACATCATTTCACTTCATGATTCGTCGTGACTTCTGCTTCGCCCAATTCAAAAACGCTCTCTTAAATTCAAAGTCCTTCAACTCGGGGCCATCAATTGATATTCTCATCAAATTGTCAAGAGTTTTTGTACCCATACTGTTTCGCAAACACGTTTTGACAAGGTTTTGTTTACTGAATCCACGCTCACAGTCCGCTGTGGACACTGGCAATACTAAAAGACGCTCAGCTGCCTCAGCCACAGCAGGAAACGTTTCCTTGTTTCTTAGTGCTAAGCTGCACACATCCCTAGTACACTTGATGGTCTTGTGGCCACTGTCACAGATTGATTGGGTATATTTACAAAACGCTGTGACCTGATCCTTATAACCCTCCATCCCAACTGTCCACGAGTAATCTGTAACCACATCTATATCCCCCTCCTTATCAGCCATGCTGAGGGCAGGATTAAACACGTTGCTAAATCCTGTCAATATTTCCCCATCACTGTTGTCTGAGAATCTGCTATTCAGATTTCTGTTACAAATTTCTGTGACAAATTTGTCACAGAGATTCTCAGCTTCCTCCCTCTGTTTGACACCATCCCTTATCGTGTGACCCCCAAATTCAAATATAACCAACCCATCTGAGTCAAGCTGTGGCTCAGCGGGGACCATTTTGACAAATTTTTCTCTCATCGGCCCTATCTTTTTATCCCTAATTTCCTCCAGACTACATATTGTAGCTGTCAGAAGGGGGATAACCTCCGAGTAATCCATATCTCGTTTCTGGTACATTTTGGAGAGGATGACCAAATGCTTGAGTACATCACACAGGTAGTGGGCAGTATACAAGAACTTGTAATTTGTGATTGGCTTGTATAAGCTCTGGGCCTTGCCAGTGTTTTCTTCTAAGAAGACCGAGACCAAGGCATCAACAGAGACTTCAAAACTTAACCATCTGGTGTGAAAGACTTGCTTAAAGCATGAGTTTTGACCTTCTAACACGCTCTGAATGGCTTCCAAGGTAGCCATGTTCTTTGGGGAATAGTGAAAAAACTTGTAAATGGAGTTGAGAATCTCCTGAAATTTAACCAGGTAAGGGATGCAATCTGCGCCACTGCAACAGCTTAGTGCCAAGCGTTTGGCAATGCAGTGGGTTGCCAGGACCCCAGGAGTTAATTTCTTCAGTTTGGTTACCACCTCAGATTTGTGACCTACCATGACAGCAGCCCCATCTGTACTAACCCCACAAAGCTTAGTCATATCTATACCCTTATTTCCTAACATCTCAGTGACCTTTGTATATATACATTCAGAGTTAGCACGATATAAATCTTGAATCCCTAGAAAGTATGTCTCTGGTTCTATTACACGACCATCACACTCGAGTAATCGTATGTATACAATCATATTCTGATGAACAGAAATGTCAGTTGACTCATCCAGCATGATCCTGAACTTCCCAGACTTGGATACCTTTGCAAGAAGCTCATCTTCAAGAACGCCTGCAATCGAAGCTTGGAATTCGCCAATGCTCAGATGATGTTCGTAGGTCTTGTGAGCATCAACTCTCAAATCCGCCAGCTGGGAGAGGCCCTGAAATGTAATGAACATAAAACATAAATTGATGACTTTATTCCAGAATGTATTCAATTATTTTTATTTATTATATTTTTGTTTAATTTACACGCTGTCAAAGTTTAAATTATTCTGCTAAACTTTTGGAATAAAGCCATCACTGTAATTAAACATAAATTGAACAAACACACATATTTCTATTTCACATTATTGCATTTACATGCATGATTTTCAATAGTTAACACTTTTATTGTTTCCTATAATTCATTTCTCGATATAAAGACACTTTCTGTTGTTGTTGTTTTTTCAATTAACATAAAAAGGGTGTTTAAATGCACAAGAAGTACAATTAAATACTATTTTCAAGTTTTATACCTGTTCAATTCACAGTGCGTTGAGTGGCGAGACTACGGATGTAGCCAGGTTCTGCTTGGCAGCAAAATAGACGTTCCTCATGGCGAATGTCACGGCAACCTCGCTTTTGCTCATGGCGGCTTGCCTAGCCGTTTCCATGTCCACGGACTGTCTTGTGGCCGCCAAGGATGCAACATGATCTGAAAAGAGAAAAAAAATGCTTGCACCCAGGGATCAAAATGGGATGCGAGGTAGTACTGTTTTTTACGGACCAGTGGACCTTAAGGGGTACTGGTCCGTGTCAATCAGTTACTGGTCCGTACTGGTCCGTATAATAAATATCCATAAAATCAGAACAAAAATCATTCTAACATTATTATCATATATAAAGCCATTTTATTATACAATTCACCATTCGTTTATATTATCTACTTGACTAGAAAACAGTCTAGGAAGTGACCGACAAAAATGTGTGACATTCAGAAACACGTGTCGCGTTACTTTGTCACTCGCGACCACTGGTGTAAATCAACTATTTTCTCTGATAAAACATACTAAAACACGCAGAGGTAACCTCAGTAAGGTTCAAAATCGTCCTACATTGTCTTTTATTTGCATTTAGACACGAAAAAGTAAAAATCTCTTACATGCTAAGCCTTTGACCGCACACATACCTATGAAAACAAATGGGCGCCGCCATTTTGATTTGCCGTCATTTATAAGATGCGTAGCGATTGGTTCACAGCCAGCGTTTCCTGCCAATCACAAGTGATCACTTCCTAGACTGTTTTCTAGTCAAGTACGAGAGCCGTGTCTCCCAAATGTATTATTTTCTGTCACCTTTTAAACATCTCCGTGAACGAAATGGATTTTCAGACGCTTTTGTCCTTTTGTTGTATGTATGCAAGGTGTGTATTTGACAATGTTGGGTAGACTACAGCAGATTACAGCACTCGTAAATACGTTTAGTGCACCTGTTTGTGTACTCGCCCAACTCGCATTTGCGAGCGCCCATTTCGTTCAGTGCTAACCACCAATCTGTATTTACTAGTTTGTTGGAAAATAAAATATTTATATAAAAATCAGTATTTTAAATATTGGATAAATAATAAAAAATGAAAATTAAATTAAAACAATTATCATTTATGTAACGTCATGGCTCCCATTATCGTGGTATATCGTGGTGAAACGTGATCTGCGCTACAACCATTATTAATTGTTCTCGATTTCAATGACCTCTGAATTCAGTAATATATTATCTCTGTTTACATTGACAAAATTGTCTCCCGTGAATCACTTTTTATCGGATGTCGTGAACTATTCCGATTGGGTCGGAAGATTCCATTATTGATAGAGGGTCCCCATTATCGTGGCAATTCAAAAATTTATCCAAATGAGACATTTTAACGGTAAACCATGTTGTGAAGTTAATTAAAACTGTATTCAGACAAGGTTTAATTGATGTAAACATGATTTACACATATAATATCAGCTAAATCTTAAATTGGATAATTGTAGCGGACACGTGTTTACTTACCAACTTTTTGCGTATTGCATCAGATCACATGACCAGCTCATGGTTTTGCTACTGTACCGTATAAACTCCAAAAATTGTACATATAGTAAGATTTTTGATTAAATGTAGGCATGTTTTATGTTCTATAATTATTTTAAATCAAAACCCAAGGTACAAAAGCCAGTCCATGACCGCTCTTTTTTCAATTTGAAACCCACACATCAAGAATTTGGCTTGGCAGAGTAAATGCTCTTTATTATAGGAAGTACAGTATGTGCTACGCAATGCCTTTTTATGAATACCCCTTTAGAGAAAATGAAATAGTCCGAACTGGTGTGACCCAGTAGAAGCAGCGTCTGCATTCTGGAACAACAGACGAATGAATGTAATAAGCACAAAGTAACTTTGTTAGGGGATATATATGAGGTAGAAACATTGTCCAAACTTAAAAAACAGTTGTTCTTTAACAGATTTTTACTTTTTTTAATTCTTTAGGAAAATTGATGCAGTTAATTTACTTTTTATATTCCAACAGTGTTGGGGATTCCCTTCTGGTAAAAATAGCTCACGAGCTGTGACGTCACGCATCGTCATATATAATAAATATCGCGTGTAATGTCGTACCACGATAATGGGAATACCACGATAATGGGGGTCATGACGTTAGTTATTTCTTTAAAAGTTAAATCATACTTTTGAACTATTGGTCAAATAATTTAATGTCTAGTATTGTGTTTCAACAATGATTACCTTTGTTTAACGCATGTTTAGTGACACTCTTTTTTGATAACTGCACAACCAGAAGTGAAAGTGTTCGGTTTTTGAGCTTTTATGCAAGGATTACAAAACATTAATTTTAATTTGGCATCATACCGGAGCCAAGAATGACCAAATTTCCAACTTTCTTTGAAATTTCCAGATGATGAATTTTGGGAGAGTTTTGCCTTTTTAGCAGGAGGCATTTGACACAAGTCTAAAACACTTTTAGAAGCCATTTTGACAACTGACAATGATGACACATCAACTTTCCATTTTATACAGACCATTCAAAATGAGTGAAGTATTTGATGTACCGCGTCTTTTGTATGTAAACCTTAAAATATCTAAATACAGATTCATAATTACTTACCTGTTCTTTAATTAGTGATCGCCGATCTTGTTTGCAAACAATGTGTTGTAGCATAAAGCCATGCGCGAATCAATTAAGGCAAACACATAGCGGTATTTGAACAAGTTGTTCGCAGATATCAATCAATCAAGTGTTTGTTTAAGTAATTAGTCCATCATAAACGTATGATGTAATTCAATCTACCACCCGATTGTTTAATTGCCCCACTAAGCTGTCCAAACTTGCTAATCGTTTCCTGTTTATTCCAGTATTCGGTCACGGTCACGCGTATGACGCCTGCTAGACTGTCCATCGATTTTTCACTTAATGTTAATTTCCCTTATAGTAAAAGCGCTGTACCTGTATTTATCTAGGCCGATATCGCTTGAGCCATTGAAAAAATGTCATTTTCGCAAAATGGTGATCCTATTGGGCATTCGGAACTTTTCGATAAAACCGGAAGTGCGGGTCAGGTAGGAAATGTTATTACGGCAGAAATCGGTGATTTTATTTAAATTTCTCCGCACAGCATGCGTTTTCGTACGAACTGTGAATTTTATGTGATAAATGGGAGTCAGACCTAACAAACTGTGTAAAGGATTTGAATCAATTCTGTAATTTGACAAAGATTCAGCCTTCGAAACGAGGTTGGTCATATCAAAGATGTCTACCCTGTGTTTATCGCGAGCGTAAGCTCGCCTTACGGTTAACGCGTTGTTGATTTTCTGAAATTGCCATACTAAGGCAATAAAAATCTTTGTCAAACCGCTAGAGTTACCTGCCCGTATAGTTGCATCGTGCAAGTAAAACGGTGCACCGTGCAGGTGAATCGTATTTCTAACACGTCGTTATAACCTCACATGAGCGCCGAGCGGAGCGAGGTGTTATTCGAAGGAAAATAAAGCTAATTACACCGAGATTACATCGAGCGAAACGACGTTATACAGCTAATTTCACCGAGCGAAGCGAGGTCTTGTGCATTGAATATAACATACATGTAAATTAAGTTTGTTTTCGATTCTCTTCTCTGTTCTTCTATTCTATTCAGTGTTTTCGCTGGCTCAGTCCATTCAATTCAATATATTTATTTTATTTATTTTTTACAATCTAATTTGTTCAAAAGCAACAAAATCCACGATTTAATGCTTGATTACGTTTAAATAAAAGTGAATGCGTCAATATTTATTATTTAAAAAAAAAAATATAATATAATAGCCTGGTTCTCTGGCTTAAAATAGAATAGAATAACTTTTATTTTCCAATCAAGGACCATCACTGGCATTACACTCACAGTACTAGGTACTACCTTTGTGAAGGGCAAAACTATAACCAGTCTTTGATTGCAGTAAAAGTATAAGTTAAAATGATTCATTTAGAAACACCAACAAATGTAAAAACAATCCAAAATATGAATCATATTTGATGTAGAAGCACTCGAGCAGATGTTTTGATTTTGCATCGAGTTTAGAAAACTCCACTGATGTACACTTTCTGTAAGGCATAACAGTATGAGTATTGCACACATTATTTAATCGCTCTAGTCTATTAACTTAAAACGACTCTTGCCACTGTTCAGCAACAACAAAATCAATGATTTAATGCTTGATTATGTTTAAATAAAAGTGACTGCGTCAATATGTAAGTTAGTTTTACTAGATCTTTTTTTTTTTTATAGTGATCTAGATCTACATGCGGTGATTTTCACTTGAAATCAGTCCAATTTCATTGAAAATACAATATGACAAAAGGACTAAGAAAGCTGGCTAAGAGCTGACCATCCTACCTAATAGTAATAAATGTCTATGATTGTGTGAACTGTGTCATTGCTTTTTGTTCAAATTGTATTTAACGACCCACTGCGCCATTTAAGTCTCAATTACACATTAATAATAAAATTCACCTGAAACAATAGTTATATGAAATAATAATTATTCGCCTACCTTTTGATCCTTAAATTGTTTTTCGAAACCAAAGGCGGTAAGTGAAATATCCTTTCTTTTACTTAAAAGCACAAACGTAAACCTTTTTTGTTCTTTGTAGACAAAGTGAAGCACCTACTGTACTGTAGACGTAATAGTACGTCACCATTATGACAATTTTCAATGCTGATTACGTCAGTCAGTGACATTTGACGCAATTTTAATTTCAAGAGGGGATGTAGAGAGTGGTGACTTGGAACAAACTGTTTATTTCAAATGACACATCAGCAATGATTTGTTTGTTTGTTTGTATGGTGTTTTACGTCATTTTCAACACATGTAAGGTTATATATGACGGTGGATTTTTGGGTGGTGGAGGCAGACCACCCACTTGTACTGGGTAGAACCAGTACTATAGAACCAGTACTATACTCATCCCGCCATCCGTAAGGATCGACACATCCTCACAAGTCGAGCTCCCAGTGGGATTCGAACCTGCAGCGGTGAGAGGCGAGAAGGTTTACAACGCAACATTCAGTATCACATGAAACAATTCATTCCTATTCCTTCCTACCTGATCATTGTTGCTAAGTGAAGGCATTTACATTTAGGAAATAGGAATAGATTGGATCATCCTGAGAAGTCTCATAAAAAAAAAGTATGCATACATAATTATACTGATCATGCTTATTCAAGTTCACCTGACACTTACTCACTATTTAAGTCACAACTGTGGCCGATTTGCTTCACAATTATTATTATTAATTTCTTTCTTTTATTTATTATTATTATTTTATTTATTTTGGAAAATATTTCCACCACTTACCTTGTTCAATATTGTTTTGTTCTGGATATGTTCATAGAAGAAAGTTTATCTAAAATATTTCATATTATCCTGCTCCCACAAAAACAATGAATGTATTCAATACTTTTTTCACAAATTAGGCAGTTTTCGCGCTTTTTTTTCTCCACCAAAATGACCAGGCTAGGGTCGGGAGTCTTCAAAATTTTTAGGGGGTAAAAGCCTTGCCAACATTACAATGGAAATCACACTGCAGTGCTTGGTTTGATTTAGTTTATACTTATTTATTTTACATCGATTGTAACGAAAGCTCTATGAACTTATTTGAATCACTCTCGATGTCTTCCTGGGTAGAACCAGTACTAAGCAATGCAGATAAAGTGTCTTGCTCAGGGACACAACGCAATGGCGGGAATCGAACTCACGACTTTTGGATCATGGGTCCAACGCTCTACCACTAGACCACAGCGCTCCACGGTTAGATTTGGAAGTAATAGAGTATAATGTGTAGATCCCCATTTCGATTTAGAGTAGTTATGCTTAAAGGGACACATGGCAATCTTGAGTTTTATTCAAACATTAAAATTTGCTCCTCAATTTAGTTATCCTGCGTCATTTTGACTTTAAAACTGCTTGCATATGATTAAATAAAAAATTGTGATTTCAATTTTCTTCACTATTTCACCAAATTTTTAAATATATTATTGACGCACTATTATAAAAAGTTAGTAATATGTAAAAATAATTTGCTTTGAACTATTCTAACAATTACTATTAATGATTGAACAAATGCAAGTGAAGAGAAAAACTAACGGGACGCCGTGAGTTTTTAAAAAATCAAGATTGCCGTGTGTCCCTTTAAATAATTTGTTGAATTAGTTTTGTTATGTGATGATCGCAAAGTTTGTATGTGAATAGTAGTGGGTTGCGTTTTTTATGTGTCCCTTAGAACGGAGCCACTGAGTTGGGTTTAGAAAATCCCTATGTTATAAGGTATTACAGTATGAGTAATATTACACAATGTAAAGATTTTATTTGTTTAAACCGACGCTCGCCATGAGGCAGTGCCTTATTCATATTAGGTAATAGGGGGATATCGTTTTTTTTGTGTGTTTTTTATATAATATCTGCGGCGCGGCTCCAGTGCCAGTGGACCAAACCATAAAAATGTTTGCTTCTTTTTTTTTTTACTAAATTTGAAGCAATCTAGCTTTAGGTCAAAAAGACCGTTGGAATACCAATGTCTTAATGAAATATGTTAAGAATACACCACCTTAAGTAGTTAAATATCTTCAATTTCAGAATTTGAACGAACGAGCTACCAAAATTGTCACATTTTGTCATGCGGTCGAACTATGGTTGTCGTAAAACTTATATTGACCCTTTTAACAAATTCTAAACGGATTGCATATGCATGTTTCAATCAATTTTTACAAAAGAGAACACAATTTATAATCATTTATGTCAAAAACTTACATGTAGAGCACTCAGAAATAGATATATTTCAAAATATGTTTGCGACTTCCCAAAAACAAAACATACAAGGGAGACAACTTTTTTTTGTCAACGGTTATGAGACGATTTGATGGCAGCTTAAAATAAGGTAGAAAAGTATTTCTACTGATACAGCCTACACTGTAACAGTTTCAGCGTTGACATTGCCTCTTCATTCAAAGAGTGTTTTATATTTTAATTTTACTGATTAATTCACTTCGGGCGTCTGTGTTTTTAAGTGGCATAAACTGCCAGCAAACACGGGTCACTTGACACTTTGCATGTGACGGTCAAATCGTACTAAAGTCAAATCACTCTCATTTTGGTCAAATCGTACTCCTTGACATTTTGAAATAAGTCAGATCAAATCGTGCTCAATAATTTATTTCATTAGAAATAATCTAATTTCAGTTGATTGTTGATTATTTTTGATCTATTATTATAATAAAAGATGTTTCAAGGATGTTTTAATGTATTTTAAATAACAAAATAGACAGTTTTTTTTTTAAATGAGTACGATTTGACCTGAGTACAATTTGGCTTAAGTACGATTTGACAAGGAAGATTTCACCACAAATTTATACATGTATAAACTTAGATTTTTGCAAATAACAGATCAATTAGCTTTTATTTAAGTAAACAAATTCTAATTTTACAATTGTATTTAAGTGTTAAACTATGTTATATCTGCAGATAATTGAACACATAATTGTTAGGGAATTTTCAGCATAATATTTTACTAGCGGATCCAGGGGGGGCGCCCCCCCTAAAAATTCCGGATCATACATGTATGTCCATTTTACTGTAGATAAAATATCAAATACGCCCTCAGTATAAAAAAAATTCTCGCTCGCTTCACTCGCTCGACACATCATGGCTAATGAGTGGTTTAATTAACACATTGTTAAAACCTTTTATTTGAAAACAGACTTTGTTTATTCATACATGTATGTCCATGTTACTGTAGATAATATATCAAACAATTTCGATGCACTCCCTCAGTATAAAAAAAATTCTCGCTCGCTCGACGCATAATGGCTAATGAGTGGTTTAATTAACACATTGTTAAATCCTTTTATTTGAAAACGGACTTTTTATTCATACATGTATGTCCATGTTACTGTAGATAATATATCAAACAATTTCGATGCACGCCCTCAGTATAAAAAAATGTCTCGCTCGCTCGACGCATAATGGCTAATGAGTGGTTTAATTAACACATTGTTAAATCCGTTTATTTGAAACGGACTTTTTTTATTCATACATGTATGTCCATGTTATTGTAGATAAAATATCAAACAATTTCGTTGCACGCCCTCAGTATAAAAAATGTTCTCGCTCGCTTCGCTCGCTTCGCTCGCTTGACGCATAATGGCTAATGAGTGGTTTAATTAACACATTGTTAAATTATTTTATTTGAAAACGGACTTTTGTTATTCATACGTGTATGTCCATGTTACTGTAGATAAAACATCAAACAATTTAGATGGACGCCCTCAGTAAAAATGTTTTTCTTGCTCGCTTCGCTCGCTCGACGCATAATGGCTAATAAGTGGTTTAATTAACACATTGTTAAATCCTTTTATTTGAAAACGGACTTTTTTACCCTATAAATGCACTACCGCAAACGTTTTATGAGGCTAGAGACGGACCCGAAAATTGACCAAAATATTACGCCCCCCCTAAGCTGAAATCCTGGATCCGCCCCTGTATTTAATTACAAGTTACTTTACATTTTTTTGGACAATTCTCGCCGGGCGAAGTTGTCCACTAGTAATCACTTTTTCGGTCATGGCGGCGATTACCGTAAAAAGTCAAATAAATCCACAAAGTAAACTTTCGCGAAAGTCGTGAAAACAATACGGACGAGCAAAGCTCGACAAACGAGCAAAGCTCGACAAACGAGCCACAGAGCTTCGCGCAAAGCGCGAAGCCCCGAAATTAAACAACACATATTTATATTATCACTAAGCTTCGCGCAGCGAAGTCCCAAATTATTCATATTTACGACATTATGTCGACCGCGTTCTTCATGTCCGGAGTTTACATGGTCCGGCCTGCTTCATATTTTTCAGAACGGCGTATGGTATGCGGATTCAGACTTGCATCAATAAGCGTATACATGTAAATTTCTTACTTTTTTCTTGTGAGAAGCAGCATGTGACGTCAAGACTTGAGTATGGGTAACTGGTGCATCAGCGACTGACGTTAAACATGACGTCATGCGATATGTTAAACATGACGTCATGTGATATTGTAAACAAGACGTCAACGGTCATGTGCTTGAACATGTGCTAATTGCTTTGGTCTACAATGTTTGCCAGTCTTGCAATGGGGAAGGGGATGTGGGTATTTTCAGATACACATCTGTGACAGTTTACTTACCTAATTAATGCATTCTGTAATGAAATCAAAAGGCCGGAGGATCATGCCTCCACGCCCCCAACCATAGGCTTATGCTGTCATTTGGGCCTAGCTATGTTACTGTACATGTAGTCCGGAGTAAACTTATGTAATTCATGATAATAATTACAAAGTATTGAGCTTCGCCCGAAGCGAAGCCCCGAACATTAAATGAAACAATAATATTTTGGTAAGCTTCGCGAAGCGAAGCCCACAGGCCATGATTCGTCCTGTTCTTCAATTTCGTAGCCGACCTTAGTTGACATTTTCAATTCGCACGAAGCGAGACCCCGAACATTAAAAAAATTCATAGAACACACTGCCATAAGCTTCGAGAAGCGAAGCCCCAAATCGCTTACAAATTCATATGTTATAACAATTTTATGACAGTGTGGTAAACATGGTGAAATGGTGCTGTAAACGCCAAAATAATGCCGAGCGCAGCGAGGTGTATGACAACAATTTAACAAGATGTGTGTATCTCACAAAGGGTTTAATAGTCCCCTTCATCCAAACACACACGATGATTGCAGCGTCTGGTCTCTATTTCATTAAAATGTTTAAAGGAATATTTTAAATACCGCTTCATAATTTATAAAGAGGCTGGCGTGGCCCTATAAACAACCGCTGAACTTGAAATCCGCTGAACCCGGGGTAAAGCCTCACCATCGCCACTGAGTTTCGTCTTTGTGTTCTTCAGCAAGATGCTTTTCATTAGCCTCGTCCGTCGGATGGGGACGTAAATTGGGAGGTTTTGTATATTGGAGTCTATCCGCCAAGCACGTTAGTTTAAAGAACTATATATAAGAATATATTCGTTATAGTATGTCAGGTTCCAGATTCCTGTGTGTGGTCTCCTCTCTCGAATAACGAATAATGTGTTGATGAGTCAATAAACAACATTCAATTCATACCTTACAGATTGAATTGGCTTATCCCCAAATAACAAGGGCGAACCAGAGGCTATCACCCCACCCAAAACCATCACACACCTAAAAGTCGACAAGCAATGTTAGCCTATGCTTGTCAGATTTTAAGGACCTCGCACGGGGTCATTATCATAGGATTTAGCAATTAAATGTTTTCAAAATGCACTAGAATTCACATTATGTCATGTAGAAAACAAAGAAACTTCGGTAAGAGTAAGGGTATGGGCCTATAAACGTATCATTCCCCTCTCTCAGGGGCGGCTCTAAATAATCTATAATGTTTTGATGAGCCGTTAATGGCATTCATATTAAATTCTCTGATAATCATATGCATATTGAATATGACCACTCAAAATTAAATTATTAAAACATGAAATTAAAAAACAACAACACTAATTTGAAATGAAATAACAGGCCTAGATATAACATATATTTAAATAAAAATTGACAACATATATAAATCATTCATCCAGTTTTATTAAACCAATATAAATAATTGTGAATTTCCCACTTCGCTGTACTCTCTTTCTCCCCTAGCTTGACCCCTGAAATATTAATATTATGTTCAGAATTATCCAACATTTTTTCCAGCAGCTGTGCTGCAATTTCTTGTTAAATATATATTGGAAACGATGATGATAATACGAAAGCAATATCTTACGTTAAGCATTATTTTCAGTGATCTTAATCAGCCGAGATAGCTATAATACGAAACTTTAATAAACTATAAAATGTATAATTTATTAAAAACAATAATATGATACATGTTACTATTAAATAAAGAATGCACGTTTTTACGATCAGCAGTCTACATGTAAGTGTTAATCAAATCAGCTACGCGAGTATTGGCAGGTGTGAACTAAATAAACAAATGCAAAATTGAAATAAGGTGATAATCTAATCAGGACAATAAACAGTATCCCCTATTATTATGCAATTTACAGTTTAATAGTTTATTTGCATGATCATCTCATTGTTTACAATCAAATATGCATACATATATATATACATTATTTCATACATAAAACATGAATTGTAAACACCATTCTAAAAGAAGTATAGGAGACGATATTATTGCACATTAACATATAACATTCAATAATTCATATCAAAGCATAATTATCATTTTGGCCTGTACATGAGTTACTACTAATACATTTAATGTGATAAGAATTGGACAACTATTGTTAATCAACCTTATGAGTATCACATATATGATACTCAAAGTTTAAAATACCATTAAAATGAGTTTGGGTAAACTGTGAAATTTGTAAATAAGCACCCGGGGAGTATCCACCTAATAAGCGCAAATAAAGAAATATTAAAATATCCGTTATCACATCAGGTCAGACCTGTTATGAACTGTTAACAATAACTGTCCAACAATAAATAAAACACAGTACATATAAGTCGTCTGATTAAAACAATGTAACATTATTTATAAATATAAGAATTTCTAGTTTGTCAGACATGTTTTGGCACACACTCCTACCATTCCCTGGTTGATTAATTGGGGGTAAAAAAGACAACACAAAACGATTTTGTATACAGAGAATTACATGTAGGTGGAATTTGTCTTTTGACATGTTTCTTTCTATCAGGCAATATTGCTTTATTGTGCCGATAGCATCCATCAATTAATTATTACAAATAAAATACAAGCAAAACAATAACTTCAAGTTTCCAACTTTATTAACATGATTAAACATTCAATTGACAATTTTCCAAATTCCATTAGCTATAGGGATAAATACAATACAGAATAAAATATACCAGATATTACCAACCTACATTTTTCACTAAACATTGACTAATTAATCATCAATGGATTATTTTGTTAATATAATTTGTTTCTAAGTTCAGCATCATATATATATATAAACTAGTGCATTTTTGATAAAAGTCAAATCATACTCATTATTTTGGTCAAATCGTACTCATAAATAGCATAAGAGTGATTTGACCTGGCATGAGTACGATTTGACCGAAAAGTGAGGGTGAATTGACCAAAACAGTACGATTTGACCAGAGTACGATTTGACTTAAGTACGATTTGACCAGGAAGCAAGAGGACGCTATACAGATATCGCCATAAAAGCTAGCTCTGTGGCGAGACAGTAGTAACGCGCTTATAAACCTATCTATGTACATACACCACAATTGAGTCATACTAATTCAACACTTCTGGCTAAATGCCAAGTCATACACATTAAACTAAACGCAAAAATGTAATAAACACCCGTTACTTTCTTCATAATACAGAACTAGAATCAGTTGCATCAGCCAAATATCTGGGTGTTGAAATATCAAATTACCTATCCTGGAATAAACATACTGATTCAATCACAAAAAATGCAAACCAAACACTAGGCTTTCTCGGACGAAATATTAAAGTTCAATCAGAAAAACTCAAATCAACAGAATACAAGATACAGGCCCCAGCTTGAGTACTGCTCCCCTATCTGGTCCCTGTACACTAAATCAGGAATCTGTTCAAAGACGGGCTGCTTGCTAGGCAAAACACGACTATACCCGCACCACTAGTTTCACAGACATACAGACATGTTGATTGCATTGCAATGGAGACACCTTGACCTTCGTCGCATTGACCAAAGACTGGTCATGTTGTATAATATCACCCATCATCTTGTAGCAATCCCTCCGGAAGCCTATCTTGTACTAAATACAAGACCCAGTCGATCCCATCATCCAGTGGCATACCACCAGATCCAGACAGCAACAGATTACTATAAGTATTCCTTCTTTCCGCAACAATTATATATCACAGCTCAGCTGAATTTTTTGTTTGCGAGTTCAACTGCTACCAGGCTGTATGGTCGCGACTCTTTTGGCTGCATGATGGGAAGACAACAGTTCTGTTTTATAATTTGTGACAGCTAGAGTGAATGCCCTTGACTATCAGTAATCATTATTTTGTTGTTGTTTTATGTATTTTCAGATTTAATCAACTATGGGTTCTATAGTGTGGGTGCCTGTGGCATTCACCATGTCAGCATTGATTCTGTATTACTTGTCCATAAATCTCCCCGAACACGCTGGCGTTGATAGGTAAGTCTAAAGACATAATTTGTTGCCTCATATTTTTTCATTGCCTACTTGGGTTCAGTAATAGATCTACTATTTTATGTCTTCGGCAAAATGAAATTATAAATGTGGTTCATGTTTCCCGACAAACCCATTTTTAAGAGCCGACCCTAAACATTTTATAAGTTTTTATACCCCTGAAGGGCGGCTTAAAGTAGGTGCACCGCCCGTCCGTCAGTCCGTCCGTACAGTCGTGTCTGGTCAATAACTCTGGCATTCCTGGACGGATTTTCAAATAACTTGGCACAGGTGCTCACCACAACAAGACGATGTGTTGCGCGTACAATCCAGGTCCATGGCTCCAAGGACAAGGTTACACGTAGAGGTCAAAACCTCTTCCGGGGCATTTGTCTTAAGTGACATTTCTTGTTTTTTATAAAAACAAATAGTAAAATAAAAAATAAATGTTTTTATCTGTTCTGTACCTGATATCAACAAATATATATTTAAGTAAGTTTATTAGGTTTTGAGAGTAAAAAAAGACATATATATGTAAAGCAAAATATTTTCCCTGCCTACCTAGTCTATTTTTTATGCCCCCAAAGGATGGCATTTAGTAGTCGCACTGTCCGTCCGTCAGTCCGTACAATCATGTCCGGTCAATAACTCTGGCATTCCTGGATGGATTTTCAAATAACTTGGCACAATTGCTCACCACAAGACGACATGAGGCGCACAAAATCTAGGACCGTGGCTCCAAGGTCAAGGTCACACTTGGAGTTCAAAGGCAAAATAAAGTGCTTTCGTGTCTGTTTAATAACTCTGACATTCATTGACAGATTTTCAAATAACTTGGCACAGGTGCTCACCACAACAAGACGACATGTCGCGCACAAAATCCAGGTCCGTGGCTCCACGGTCAAGGTCACAGAGGTCAAAGGTCAAATTGTGTCCGGTCAATAACTCTGGCATTCCTGGACGGATTTTCAAATAACGTTGCACAAGTGCTCACCACAACCAGACGACGTGTCGCGCACAAAATCCAGGTCTGTGTCTCCAAGGTCAAGGTCACACTTCGGGGGCATTTGTCACTTACAGTGACAATTCTTGTTTTAGCATGTATATGTAATAGGAACCACACATATTATTATCATTTTATTGGGCCTTAGACATGTTAGACATAAATAGTTTTATTTGGTCTAAAGAAGGTCATGTGTTCTAGATGACAAAGATTGAAAGCCGTAGAAACCATATTCATCCTTATTTCGACCCCACTCCGTCACACCTACCCTCTATTTAATATATTGGGAACCAAAACCAATGATTTTACAGGTAGGTGAATTACAATAAATAAAGGTAAACTTCCCGACATTAAAATTACTGTTTTTAGCTCTACTGGCCAAGGGCCAGCAGAGCTTATGGGATGGTGTGTTGTCCGTCTTCCGTCGTCCGTCGTCCGTCCGTCCGTTAACTTTTCTTCAAACGACTTCTCCTCAGAAACCGCTTGGCTAATTTTGACCAAACTTCACATAGATGATCCTTAGATGAATGCTTTTTAGATTTGTTAAAATTAGGTCAACGCTACATCCAAGATGGCTGACATTACCATATATGGTCGAAACCTTAAAAAATCTTCTTCTCCAGAACCGCTGGACAGATTTCAACAGTTTTTCTTTTAAAATGATCGCCAACGGCTAGTCTATCAAGATTGTTTAAATAAAGTCCCCGGGGTCAAAAATGGCCGTGCCCCGGGGGTCCAAAGTTTGTATATTGAGGTTTTGCATGTTTTTCATACAGACATATAGGAAAAAACTTTAAAAAATCTTCTTCTCTGAAACCACAAGGCACAGAGCGCTCATGTATTACATGTAGCATCAGCTTATGGTCCTCTACTAAGTTTGTTCAAATGGTGACCCTGGGGTCAAATTTGTCCCCGCCCCTGGGGTCACAGTTTTACATAGACTTATATAGGATTTTTTTTTTTAAATCTTCTTCTCGGAAACTACAACAGCCAGAGGTTTGATATTTTGCATTTACTATAAGCTTATGGTCCTTTACCAAGTTTGTTCAAATGGTGACCTTAGGGTCACATTTGGCCCCGCCCCAAGGGTCACATGTTTTACATAGACATGTATAGGGAATTCTTCAAACGACTTCTCGTCAGAAACCGCTTGGCTAATTTTGACCAAACTTCAAATGGATGATCCTTAGATGAATGCTTTTTAGATTTGTTAAAATTAGGTCAGCGCTACATCCAAGATGGCTGCCATTACCATATATGGTCGAAACCTTAAAAAATCTTCTTCTCCAGAACCGCTTGACAGATTTCAACAGTTTTTCTTTTAAAATGATCGTCAACGCCTAGACTATCAAGTTTGTTCAAATAAAGTCCCCGGGGTCAAAAATGGCCGTGCCTCGGGGGTCCAAAGTTTGTATATTGAGGTTTTGCATGTTTTTCATATAGACATATAGGAAAAAAGTTTAAAAAATCTTCTTCTCTGAAACCACAAGGCACAGAGCTCTCATGTATTACATGTAGCATCAGCTTATGGTCCTCTACTAAGTTTGTTCAAATGGTGACCCTGGGGTCAAATTTTTCCCCGCCCTGAGGGTCACAGTTTTACATAGACTTATATAGGATTTTTTTTTTAAAAATCTTCTTCTCGGAAACTACAAGAGCCAGAGGTTTGATATTTTACAATTATTATAAGCTTATGGTCCTTTACCAAGTTTGTTCAAATGGTGACCCTGGGGTCACATTTGGTCACGCCCCAAGGGTCACATGTTTTACATAGACATGTATAGGGAAAAACTTAAAATCTTCTTCTCTGAAACTGCAAGAGCCAGAGGTTTAATATTTTGCTGTTGCTATAAGCTTATGGTCCTTTACCAATTTTGTTCAAATGCTGACCCTGGGGTCACATCTGGCCCCGCCCCGGGGGTCACAGTTTTACATCAATGCTTGTTTTAAATTTTTAAATTTTATTTTTTATTTTTTTATTTTCTTATTTTTATTTTCTTTTTTTTCATATTTTTTTTTTAAAATATTTTTTTGAATTTTTTTTTTTTTTGATTTTTTTTTTTTTTATATATATATATATAATTTTTTTTTTTTAAATTTTTTTTTGAATTTTTTTTTTTTTTTTTTTTTATATTTTTATTATCTCTACTGGCCAACTTGGAAAACCAGCCAGATCGGACCAGTAATCACAGAGTTACTGCTCTTGATATAGTTAAAAATGCTATAGTTTGCCTCTTTAAGACGATAGTCACTCGCTTCATTGATGTCATAAGAGCCATATTAGCCAGTAGAGCGTCCACAGGCCCTCTTGGGCCTCTTGTTGGTTCCTTAAAAGATAAATGTTTTTGAAAAATGTTGTGGACACAAGGTTTAATATTCACATTTGATATACACAATGGTACACTTTTCCATCAAATAAGTGATTCAGCCAGAAAAGATACATGTAATTAGCCTGGTGCTGTGTATAAGAAAACTTGCTTCCATTCCGGGTTATTTACTCTCAGAGAAAATATGCTAAATCTTTAATTAAAGAAAGGTAAATAATATATAGGTATATCTACACGAAACCGGTACACTTTACCAAATGTATAGGTATATCTACACGAACCCGGTACACTTTACCAAATGTATAGGTAAATCAACACAAAACCGGTACACTTTACCAAATGGTAAGAGTAGCTTTGTCGGTGATTCTTAATTGCACTTATTTATGACACTTTAATCTTTAGCATGTTATTAATTCAGGGGTTTTTTTTTGCCTGTTTTTATAGCCAATTCGGTCATATTCCCAATGCCAAAACATATACTTTTTTCCCAATTAAGAGGGTAAAAAAAATCCGAATTTTATTTTTTTATTTTTGTTTAAGTCTGCCAATCATTGCGATTGAGGTTCAAAAGCTTAAATAAATGCTTCTGTTTATCTTGGTGTGCAGAAAACAGTATTAAAGATATAATTATGAAAGGAATGCTTTACTTTATATTTTTCCGAATTTTATTGAAAATTGCGCTAAAATTTCCAAATTTATTAAAAATTACGCTAAAAGTCCCAACTGAGAAGGTATGGGTTATGTTCCCAAAAAATAGAAAAAAACTGTAATTAAAAAAAAAAAACACTCATCTTTATGCTTTCAATTGGAGACAGTTTAGTGTTTTGATTCACATAATAAACATTCATAGTCGAGAATCTGAAAAAGCATTGATCTTTCAAACAGGTCGGCAATGAAATTTCCCAGAAATCTGGAAGACTTGACTGCTCTGGCAGCGCTCCTGAAGGACTACAAGTCGGACAATCTAGAGTATGTAATGATGCTGTACTGCATCGCGTATCTCTTCAAACAGACATTCGCAATCCCGGGATCATTCTTTATGGTAAGTATGACACTATCATTCTTTATGGTGAATATCCGAACCTCTTCAAACGGTGCCGGGCTCAATCTTTATGGTAAGTACTTAATTGTATTATTAGAAATAGTGTCATTAGTATTTCTCCCAACCAAGTCAACTATGCCATGCCGTTTTCAAAACATGCTCTTTTCAGTAACAAGTATGTCCTTTGTCTGAAGTAAAGCAGTTATTTCAGTCAGTAGTAACTCATTTTTTGGACAGATTAACATTTTGATCAGTTCATATACCCGTGTATGTATCGAGGCTACAATGCAAAACTATGTTATCTTGAATGTTATTTATTTATATCGCATTTTCCCCTTGATACATATAGTAATACTTGTACCCGTAGACAACACACTCTAGGTTATAGTGAATATCTTATTTTTGTAATGAACCGCAATCTTTTTCTTCATGATGTCTTCCTAGAACAATTGTTTGAAACCCATTCATTACATGTTTTCCTTCATTATATTTCAGAATCTCCTCGGAGGAGCTCTGTTTGGGACTTGGTCCTCGTTTCCCCTCGCCTGCTTGCTCACTGCCACTGGTGCCACATGCTGCTACTTGCTGTCTAAATACTTCGGGAAATCATACATTGTACACTTCTTCCCGGACAAAATACACTTTATGCAGAAAAAGGTATAAAGGCATTGTTATAGTGTGCGAGAAATACTCATAAAATGCTAAATTTACAGCTTGTCAAATCTCCGGCTGAAAAGAGTCATTAATGTAAATGGCGACAGTTATAAGGGAGGTAACCCAATACCAATAATCCAAAGTAGCCTTGCTTACTGATCGAAGAAAGCCCTAGAAAACGTTCATTAGAATTTTTGATTTGTCACCTTTTGCCTTTAGCTCAGGTTGAAATAAATCAAACAGATTGGAACTATTCCCATAAACCTTCTGGAATTCCGTCGAGTAACACATTTTTATTACTTGCATTCCTCAAACAGTTTGAAATGAGGTTTTCCCAAACTTCATATACACATAACAACTGATCAAAAAGCGGGGATATTCATCACCTTCAGTGATAGTTCGATTTATCACCATATTTACCATGAACTGTAATTATTTCCGCAGGTAACAGACAACATGGATGGTCTGATTTTCTTCCTGTTATTTCTACGACTGTTCCCGATGTCACCAAACTGGTTTCTCAACATGGCCTCTCCAGTATTTGATGTACCGGAACACCTCTTCTTTTTGTCAGTTTTTATAGGTAAGTATTGCTTTGTCTATCTTTTCTATGTTTTATCCAAATAAAAAACAATGATCTTGTACAGTTAGAAGACGCTGAGCAGTAAACTGATTCTCTGTTGCATTTGAATACTTTGTAATCTGATTCCATAATAACTGAGAACTCGGGTAAAATCCTGTATAATTATATGCAGATACAACATCTCAGTTATAATATTACTTTCCCAAATGAATTGTCCACCGCGACCAATAACTTTAATATTTATAATCCAGGCTTGATGAAACTTTAGGACAGCATTTATGGGCATACTATCTAGGCCAAGTTTGATAATCACCAAGATCACACCTATAATACTGAACTTGTTTTAGATTTCCCGATTTTTCGCTTAATGACTTTATTAATTACATGTATTATCTAATCTTGATGAAACTTGGGGTTATTGTTTATGGGCAGAATACCGCAGCCAAGTTTGCTAACCAGGCAGATTGCATTTATCGTGCCGGAGTTATGGCCCTTTGATTTTGAAATTGATGTTTTTTTGTATCTGCTGAATAACTTGTCATTTATAATCCAATCTTGATGAAACCTTAGGACACTGTTTATGACCATAATATCTAGGTTAAGTTTGATAATCAGCCAGATCGCACCTATCATGCCAGAGTTATGGCCCTTGGATTTTCGAAAATTGAAGATATTTTCGTTGAATAACTTTTAACATTTTATAGTCCAATCTTGTTGAAACTTGGAATTAATGTTTATTGACATTCTTATTTGATACTTGGCCAGATATGACCAGCCAGATCTCACCTATCATGCTGGAGTTTTTGAAAATTGAAGGTTTTTGCGGTTTTCACTCAGTAACATTAACATTTATAATCCAATCTTGATGAAACTTGGGGTCAATGTTTATGGGTATAACATCTCGGCCAAGTTTGATAACCACCCATATCACACTTACCTTACTGGAGTTATAGCCCTTTGATTTTTAATATTTGAAGGTTTTTCCCCCCGAGGTTTTACTACATATCAACTGTTTTTTATATTTGCGGTTCCTATCAGGTGGTGGACTATACTTCTCTATATTTGCTTGTTACTATTTTACAAGTGTTGCTTTTATGAATAGAACATTTATATAGCCATTGCATTGAAACATTTTTTCTATTTAATTTCAGGTTTAATGCCGTACAATTTTATATGCGTGCAGACGGGCAGCATGCTGTCCGAAATCGACTCCCTTGATGATATATTTACAAGAGAAACCACCTTTAAACTGATTGGCATCGCCATGGTAGCATTGTTGCCAGGGTTAATTATAAACAAACTAAAACACGGTCGTATAAGGACCGGATAGATTAGATAAACCTTTTAGAAATAACTTTCAACAATCAAAATTATATTTATGTAGATATTTGAACAAAATGTTTTATGAATGAACGAATATGGTACTGGCGATATGTGCAAGCAAATTCAGTGAGTGGGACAAATTTGTTTCTCCACATTTTATTTAATTTCAACAAAGTTTACTTGTGCAACGAATGATCAAGTCATTATTACAATTTACACTGTACGTGTTATTATTACTTAAACTATGACATTTTCTGTAACATCTTTAAAGGTTCACGCGGCAATCTTGATGTACTTATCGATCTTAAAATTAATGCCGTAAAGGGACACACGGCAATCTTGAAGTTTTAGCATCTCTATTTATTAATCCAGTATCAGTATGACTTTAAACCTGCATGTATATAATAAAAATAAACCTAGAATTTTCAGAAGAAGCTATCCATAGATTTAACTAGATCATTTTATGGTCCGAGTATTAACTTTCATACCCCAACCATTCCCTTCTCCAAGAAGCGAAAACGTTGGCTGGGGTATGAAATAAAACCTTAATTTCAGCTTTAAAATTTTGCATATTGTAAAATTAAAACATTTAATAGGTAATTTTAAACAGCTTATCACATTTTTTCATTATTTTTTTTTTTTAAACGTTTTATTATCTAAGTATCCATTATAAAATCCTGTTAATATAAGCTTTCCCATCTCTTAATGGAATTAAGGTAGGAACACGTAATGTTATTGATGCATTTTAATTATGTCAGTAATATGCAAAAACAATTCGCTTTCATCTGTTATGTAGAAAACTAATTTGGTGCCGCAAGTTTAAAAAAAACAGCAAGATTACCGTGTGTTCCCTTATTTCTATAATTTCGTGTTTACTCAAAGAAATTAATTTAGTGGCAGTCTCTCATTTAAAAGTCGCAAATATTGTTTAATGGCGAGATTTCGGTGGAACCGTTAAACATGATTTGTTACAGTAAAACAACAGATGTACTGTTGCAAAAGTCTAAAGCAGTTCTTGAATTCACCAACCATTTTCAAAAAATGTCTTAGACTTGAGCTCAAGTACTCAAATTTCGTTCTTAAATATTCGCATGACCTTCAAAGATAAAAAGTCTCTTGAAGAATTTGCTATTTATAAGTATTATCATATTTATACATAGCACCTTGTGAACGTTCATGCTTTAAACTAAGATTTTGCATACTTGGGATTAAGTCTCAAGAATGGTTGGTAAATTCAAGACCAGAGTTCACCAGTTGTGACACATTCCATTGTTTTTCGACAGTTTTACTGACAAATGTGTTGAAATAAAACTAAATGACGTCACGTTTTTGATGTTCTAACATCACATGACTGATTTGCAAGGAGTTTGGCACTATTTACTAACGGCAGACATTTTAATATCAACCAATCCGATTGCAGGATATTGTGTTCGAATTTGTATATTCCATATTCTGTTTTTCTCTATTAGTGATGTGTTAGTTATTTACCTGTTTTAGGATTTATAAAACATGCACGATAAATTTTCCACTTGTGTAACTAGCTAGATATCGCGAGTTTTGGGTTAAAAATCAAGATTGCTGTGTGTCACTTTAAAAGTGATAAAATGATTGGATGGCAAAAGCAAGTTTGACGCTTGTTTTGCACCTTTTGAACTTAGTCCAGCATGTGCCTTAAAAATAGAGGGCATCCATGGCCGGGATAGTAAAAAAATCTGCTTCTAAAACTATCTCGCCTCTCACTGCTGTGGTTTCAAATCCCACTGGGAGCTCGACTTATTCTAGTGAGAAAGTGTTGATTCTTACGGATGGTGGGAGGTATACAGGACTGGTTCTAGTCAGGAAAATAGGGGTGGTCTACCTCTACCACAAAAATATTGACCATCATAATTATATAGCCTAACATGCGCTAAAAATGGCGTAAAACACCATTCAAGTAAACAAAGCCTTATAATTAGTATCGACAATAAAACAATAAGCTATTGTACATTCCACAAATAAGGAGAATTAATTTTTAGTCTCAAATATCTATATTGGAATATTTAATGAAACTTGGCATTTTTTTTTTTTTTTATTATTTCTAAATTATTTTGGGAAAAAAACAGCCTTGAAGCTTCCGTGTGCTTTTTTAAGTAGGAGTATTTAATGCAATTTACACAGCCTTTGATGTGCTGACACGGCCTTTGATGTGCTGTGTGTGGTTATTTCTCGTGTGAACTTTTAAGCTGAGGGTAGACAAATTTCCAAATCTTCAAAATTTTCCGTTGTAGTAAGATATATATCAATACTATTGTCAGGGTTTCTCAAACAGTATTTATTGATTTAGAAAAAAATATTGTTTGCACACAGTTTTCTCTACTGATTGTAGTATTGTTTTGTAAAGAATAAAAAAAATATCTGTTTCTGCCAAATTCCATTGAAATATGCCATTCATATATTCAGCTGAAAAGTGCAGTCCATTGATTACAGGAACCACGTATAATCTACACCTTATTTACATTAGAAATATGTCTAGAATAGGGTACTGTGCAATATTGTATTATGATGTGTTATAAGACATTTAACTGTGATTATAAATAACATGTTACAGAGTATTGGAAATTCCAACAGGAGATAAAATTGTGTTTTTTTAGCCGAGGTTTAACAATTGGAATTACCCTATCCGAGTCGGATATCCACAATATTTTTTTTTCTTGCATACCATTGCCATTTTGTGCGTTGACATCACCAATAGTCGATGTTTGTAAGTTTATTTGCACAGTGACGCTGTGTTTTCAAAAACTGTTATTTTGTTATTTTCATTAAAGCTCGTCAATATATGGCTCTTTATTGGTTTGTGCTAGAGCAAAGAGTCTAATTCAGCGTCAACAGAATGTTAACAACATCATTTGACTTCTTTGCCCATCCTGCATATTTTGGTGTGGTCTGAGCCTGGAATCTTTATTCCTGTTGGCTTCATATATTTGACTATTTTTGTTATTGCGCCATAAACCCCAATTCAAGTCAACTGATTTGTGTCCTGCTTGTTAAAGGGGCAATTGGCAACTTGTGGCGTCCCGTTAGTTTTTCTACATAAATTGCATTTGTTCAATCATTAATATTAATGAAAAGAATAGTATAAAGAAAATTGTTGTTGCATATTACTACCAGTAACTGTTGACAACCTTTTACCAATAATATATTCAAACCTATGGTAGAAAAATGAAGGAAAGTTAAAACTCAAAATTGTATTTAAATATATCCCAGCGGGTTTAAAGTCAAAATGATACAATGGTTTACTGATTAATAGATTGAGACTCTTGATTTTAATGCTTGATAAAAATTCAAGATTGCCGTGTGTCTCTTTAAGCAACTAGCATTCAAAAGTTGCCCGGTGGGTAACTCGGTAGACTAAATCCAGAGATCATATGTTCAAGTCTCTATAGCGCCAATGGGATTGTTTTGTGTGTCATCCTTGGAGCTGCATGGCACTTCTCTTACCCTTGTCCGATGGGTAATAATAATAAGAGTAGGGGATATTCGTGGAGTCCTATGGATCCTTCCCCTCTCTGAGATGGCTCGAAATAACATAAATGGTGAGCTGATGAACAAAAGCTCAATGCAAAGTAAAGTTGTGTAAAAGGGTTTGAATAATCAAAAATAGTGACTTCATGGAAAACAGTCCTAGACAGTGACTTCATGTAATACATGTCTTGACTTGGCGTCATGAAGCATCACTGAATTTTTTTCAAATGGAGAACTGTTATCAACATACAGAAACCTATTTTCGTCTGTGTACTTGCCCAAAACAGAGCAGTTTTAAGATATAACACACTTTATTTGATATTTATTAATTTACTCTGAATATTTGTTATTTTATTTAACTGTATTGTTGATATGTATTCTACTGTACAAATTGCTCAGAAGTTAAAATTAAAGATTGCTATTAACAGTATATTTGTATTTATTAAAAGTAAAAGTTAATTTCATAATATATGTTTTATGCTTTATACCCAAGTAGAATAGTTATAAACTACAAATGTATCATCCTGAAATGAGAAAAATTGTGAAATGAGAAAAACCATGGCAGCCAAACCCAAAGGCACGGTAGGTCCGAAATGCAAATTAAATATACAATGAAAAGGACCATACACAACACAAAAAGTGATGAAGACCGGGTTACCGAGTTGGAAGTCAGTAGACAATAAGGCCCACTCGCTAGCTTAAATCAATTTTTGTTTCACCTGTGTAGCATGGCAGACAATTAGGGATCACTTTGTCCATCGTCCGTCCGTCACACTTTAATCTGTAACCTAACCTTGGCCATAACTTGAAAAGTATTTGACCTATGTCAAACTTCACACTCAAGGAATGTTGTTACACTTGTCCAATAACTATAACTTTCATTTTGGCAGAGTTGTGCATCAACCTATTTCGCAGTTAACTTTGTTTACATTTTAGAGGGCTAAATATAACCTGGCTTAAGCCCTGCCTTTTGTTGTGTACGATTCAATGCAGAAGTGAAAGTTGACAGAGGTCAGCACATTTAAACTTATTCCATATTGATTCCATAATACTTTTTGTAAACAAATTTGTACATCGTTTGAGCTGGGGGAAATGTAATTTTCATGCTTTCAAAATCTGTGATGGATTTAACTATGAAATAAGGTAATACGATAAAAATCTGGTGTCTAGCTCTTTAGATATTATTAGCTGACGGTCACACAGGGGGTCTTATGGCAAAGTATGTAGTTTTCCGCAACCTAAAAGTTCACAAGATCTTCACAAAATTTCACCGGAACTGTCTAGTTCATCCTCAATGAAACTCAGCTTCCTGCAAATATTCAAGATGGCTGGTAGGACAAAAATGGACCGAAACAATTACATTAATTGGGGATCCCTACTCGTCTAAAGGAGTTTCTTTTTAAGGAATTTCTACAAAGATAATCAGCATGACATATTGTTCCATTCATTATACCCCCGCTTTCACAAAGTGAAGTTGGCTATATAGGAATCACGTCCATAACATCCCATCACGGAACACATTTTTGTCGCATCCCGTAACACATTTTAAGATCACCTGAACCGAAGGCTCAAGGTGATCTATTGGGATCACTCTTCGTCCGTCGTCAGTCGTCCGTCTGTCGTTAACTTTTGCTTCAAACGACTTCTCCTCAGAAACCACTGGGCCAGTTTTGACCAAACTTCACTTGGATGATCCATTATGGCATGTCAAACGTTGCATTATTCGATATTTTTATATTTATATTCAATATGATTTTATTTATATTGTATATTTTCTTATTTGTATTCTATAATTGTCAATTTGTATTGTATATTTTTCATTTGTATTCTATAATTGTCAATTTGTATTGTATATTTTTCATTTGTATTCTGCAATTGTCAATTTGTATTGTATATTTTCATTTGTATTCTATAATTGTCTATTTGTATTGTATATTTTGCATTTATATTGTAAAAATTATCATTTACATTCTATCTGTTACATTTGTGTTCTATAATTTCTACATTTGTATTCGATATAACTTGAATCATGGGATTTGTTTATTTACTTTGTAACGATGAATTTCATTGGACAATGCAAACCATCATGGCCGCGCCCTGTAAACTGCCAGTCACATGGATGGGCATGCAATCATCTCATAGATTGCGGGGCGAATAGTTTTATGCAGGTATAACATACATTTGTTTATTCTTTATTTGTTTATAGTCCAGTTAACTTGCATAAATACGGCGAAGGGCCTACAAGTTACAACGTCGCACACCGGGAGAGCTATTTAGTATTAGCAGCACTTTTGAAGGGCAGTTTTCATTTTGAAGCCCTCACCTGTCTTTGCATGCACCACACTTGTGTCTAACTGGTTCCACTCAATGATTGTTCTCATTTGTCATGATTTATGGTTTGATTGGCTATAATATTGTCTGCTAAGTAGTCACTGATTTTTTGACGATACGTTTATAAATTTTGTCTGACCGGTGTCACGAATTTGTGTGGAGGAGGCATAGCCGGCACTAACCCCTCAACCATTCTAAAAGAAAACAGTCTGCTGATTGTTCTTCGTTGTTGCAGAGATGGTAGTTCAAGTAGTCTCAGCATGTCTGTCACGCAGCCCTCTTCTCTTGTCTTATAGTCGCTGTTGCCCGCTCAAGCCTATCAATGCCCCTTGTTGGTAAGGGTATATATCTGATAAAGGGCTCTCTCACATAAGGTACATATGATATGGTAGCCTAGGTATACATATAAAAACTTAAAGGAAGTAAAGGTAGCCCAGAGCGGATCAGTGGTTTTGGAAATGAACTGCGAACCCAGGGGTCGCAAGTTCCATCCCCGACTCCTCAAACCAGGGACGTATACGAACAAACGTCCCTGATACAAACGTCCCAGCGCCTTCTGAAGTTTATCTCTGCACTATACTCCATAAATCTAAAATGACTGTTCCAGAGGCCTGTAGGAAACAAGAGTTGCAAGATGGTTTATATATAAACTTACCTACACACATGCTCAGTGCCAGTGGTCTAGGGCGTTGGCAAGACACTGCTGCAAGGCAGTGGATGTTCTATCAGCGTTTTATAAATTTACAATTCTAGACAAAATTGTCATCTACCATCAAACTTTGAAAATCAGTGGGTCATTCTATGTAAAAACAAAGATTTTTCACAATTTGTGTGAGTCAACTAAGATATGTAAATAAGACACTGAAAGTTCTTTTTCTTCTGTTGCATGCTTTCTGTATCTGTATAGTACGCATTTTCGTCACACTTGATGATCATAACGCAGTTGGTTGCTATATTGGGCTCGGACAATGAATTTTAATTTTCATGTTTTAATTTTCTTTGAGCAACTTTTCTGTATGAGCAGTAATTTTGGTAGACCTTAACATTTGGAATTATTTTTTGTGCACTTGTCATATCAAATTTATTAAATATGTCATAGACAAAAAATACATTTACGTCTGAATACGTCATATTTTTTAATTTAATAGATATTCACACATTTTATCTAGGTATCTGGTGGGATAATTGAGAAATATTTTAATGAAGTATTGGGAGTTTCCATGATACATAATGATATACATATCAGGGCTTCTAAAATCGCCGGTTTGTCGGTCCGCAGACCGAATTCTGTTTCTCCGGACCGATTATCTTTTCAAAATCTCTGTTAAAATCGGACCCAGATATTTTATCGGTCGTTAAAAAATCTACAATTACCTTACACACTCCTTGAAATATGCCTTGCGGCAATATTCTTTGATCCATAACACGATTGTTTGTCACTCGCTGTGCGAAAGTAGGTCAATTTGGACTAAACCATTACCGATAGTAGGGAGTTTTCCGGAAGAGTCTATAGCCATGTAGCACGCCTTTGATGTGAGATCAGTGAAAGTATATCACGCGTTCTGTCGGTTCACTGAAGCGAGTGTTACCGTCTGTGATTTCTTTGATATACCGTTAGTCGTAAGGTGTTAGCCTGTTTGCTTGTGTCGGTTTGTTTTTTTAAGTGGCCAAAGCTGGGACTGAAATTTGCTTGCGTCATTAAAATACCGAGATGTGTTAATTGTTTGTTTGATTTTTTTTTTACAATAACTTTAAGTATAATATTAAGGAAAGTGATCAAACCTGACACCGTTTTTTTTTTAAGTCGGACCGAAATTGTTTGCGTTAGTCGTAACATTTGGTATTAATTAAGCTAATTGATGAAAAACGATATTACTCAAATTTATGTAAAATCGTATATAATCCGCTAGTCCGCGCGTGTTAGTCCGCGTTTTATACCTACCCGGTTTATTAGACATTTCCGGTTCAATTCCTCAAATGATCAACAATTTTAATATTGAGTGAAAATTATTCATTCAGTAAAGCGAAGACATGATGTCAGTCATTAAAATGTACAAATTGTGATAAAGTAAGTTAGAAATAATACAAATATAATACAATCATACATTTTAAATAGTTCTCTATATCAATGACTGAACGGAAAAAAATCATAGTGTAGCTGACATGGTGGGTGGGGTACGGCGATTTTAGTGATTTTTTCAAAATAAGCGCGATTCTTACGGCAGTTAAAAACCTGGACCGATTTGCATTTTAAAATTTTAGAAGCCCTGATACATATATATATATTTTTTTAAGATGTGTGATGGCATTTGCTACAGATCAACTCGAGGAAGACTTCTACGCTTTCTTCCAAGGACTCCAAGAGTTGCTAACAGTATGTGAAGAGAAAGAAGCCTGTGCCAATTTTAATGACATTGAATACTGTCAAGACGCATTAAGAGGTGCTGTGAACACATTGGCATATATTGAAACTCATCCATCGTTTCAAGAACATTCCACATCAGATGTGTTACAATCAATTCAAAGTATTTTAGAATGTTTTACAGTTTTAAAGAAAACCTGGGATAACATCCATATCCCCTTTATTTCTAGTAGCGTTACAGCTGTTGTAATAGGGGCTGGCGAGCTATCGAGATCAGGACATGTAGGTAGACCTAAAGCATACATAAACTATGAACAAATTGCCTATTTATTGAAACACGGTTTCAAGTTAACCCAAATAGCAAACATTTTTTTGGTGAACAGAACAACTTTATGGAGGAGATTTAAGCAGGAAGAATTTAATTTTAACAGATACACTGATATCAGCGATGAAGAGTTAATGACCATCATGAAAACCATACATCAGCATCACCCGCATACTGGAGTTTCCTTGATGATAGGACATTTACGGTCTCATGGCATTATTGTCCAGCAAAGAAGAGTTCGGACAATTTTAAGAACTATTGATCCTGCAAATTCAGCACTAAGGTGGGGTTTAGTTACATTAAGGAGATCTTACAGTGTTCCAAGTCCAAATTCACTATGGCACATCGATGGCCATCATAAACTCATAAGATGGAAAATTGTTACTCATGGTGGTATCGATGGGTTTAGTAGACTTGTAGTTTTCCTTAAATGCTCAAATAACAACTTAGCCGCTACTGTGCTAGATTTATTTCAAGAAGCTGTAGAGAAATTTTCTTTACCATCCAGAGTGAGAGGAGATAAAGGATCAGAAAATGTTTGCGTTGCAAGATATATGGAACAACAACGAGGACCAAACCGTGGCAGCTTTATTTCTGGAAGATCAGTCCATAATTGTCGCATCGAACGATTGTGGCGTGATGTATTTTATTCTGTGATTCAAACATTCTACTCTTTGTTTTATTACCTTGAGAGTATAGATGAGTTGAATATTGACAATGACATAGACATCTTTTGCCTTCATTATGTATTTATACCTCGGATTAATGCTGCCCTAACTGAATTCCAAGAGGCTTATAATAACCATAACATGCGTACTGAGCACAACTGGAGTCCATATAAGATGTGGATTAATGGAATGATTTGTAGGGATAGGCAAAATTCTGTGACAAATTACATGCATGACATGAATAATGAAATACAACTCTCCAATGTGGATTTAATGACATATGGAATGGATCCTAATGAAGCTTCAGAAGTTGAATCATCTGATGAGGAAATACCTGTAGAAACAAATGTCACGCCTTTCTTGTCATCGGACATAGTTGACAGATTAACATTAGTTGACCCACTTGATATCAGTGATGAACTTGGAGTTGACTTATTCAAAAAAGCCAAAGAAATTTTATATTATTCTTTGCAAAATAGGGATACAGAACTTTAAATTAGCTTTAAAGTTAAAAGCTTTACTCGGGAGTTGAGGTCTGCAGTTATGACTGTATCATTGAAAGCCGGTCTGGAGTTATAAGACTATCATACTGCTATGTTTAGTGAAAGCCAGGTCTGGGGTTATAAGACTTTATCACATAACGTCCCTTGTTAGCAGTGTCGAACACCCATTTAATATTCTATTGTATGACACATGTGTAATACAACCTGGAATGATTTTGATTGGTTGAGTTAAACCTGTAACATTACTTACTCAAGTTTATTAACTGAAACTATATTATTTATTAGAAATTCACCCAGATCTGAGTCATACACTTATTATTTGTGACAGTTTATAAAAAGAATGCGCGTTATAACTTATACAACATTGTACAAAACATTGTTGTTGGTTTGTTAAAAAGTTGGCGCAAACTGCTATTTTGTAAAGAGGTAACACAAACTCTTTTATACGCAGCGTTATGTGTGAGACGCGACATTACGACGTCATGTTTTATGACGTTTTGGCGCTAAAGTGTGTCTGACGTCGTGGCGGTTCTATGTCCATCTGAATTATTTTTTACTAATTTGATTGCAATTTTATGTGATAAAAAGGATCTTAAACTCGTTCCCATTCCATATAAGATTTATGAAACTCGTTATGAATTATTTTGAATTCTAACTCACCAAAAGGCTTGTTAAATTCATCTCGTTTCATAAATCTTATATAAAATGGGAACGAGTTTAAGATTCTCTATGTATCATACTGCGATGTTTAGTGAAAGCTGGGCCTGGGATTATAAGACTGTATCATACTGCGATGATTAGACAATGTCAGGTCTGTAGTTACAAGACTGTATCATACTGCGATGTTTAGTGAGTCAGGTCTGGGGTCATAAGACTGGCCCCGTGTGGTTGCCGGGGGCCCCGTTTGGTAACGGGGCAAAGAATACGGCCACTTTGGAGGGGTAGGAAGAGGGGTAGAATCCCCCCAAATTCATGTTCTTTTTATCATTTTTTGTTCATGTTCATTAAAAGGCTTCATCATGATCCCTGCATTGTTTCAGGTGCTTTCTCGCTCGCATCAAAAGAGCAGTGGCAGAAAAACAATAACGTGGCTCCAGCATAAATGGAGAATTTGCAGCAACTCTGCAGTTCAGGGTGAGAAGGTTCTAGGCCCATTTTCCATTTTTTATCTCGATGTACATGGAAGATGAGCCTGGCATGTTCATGCCTTTTAGGCGCCATATAACCTTTTCATGTGTTGGTGCGCCTTAAAACCTCAATTCAATTCAATTCATAAGACTGTATCATACTGCGATGTTTAGTGAAAGCTGGGTCTGAGATTATAAGACTCTCGTACTGCGATGATTAGAGAAAGCCAGGTCTGGGGTTATAAGACGGTATCATACTGCGATGTTTAGTGAGTCAGGTCTGGGGTCATAAGACTATCATACTGCGATGTTTAGTGAAAGCCGGGTCTGGGGTTATAAGACGGTATCATACTGCGATGTTTAGTGAGTCAGGTCTGGGGTCATAAGACTGTATCATACTGCGATGTTTAGTGAAAGCTGGGTCTGAGATTATAAGACTATCATACTGCGATGATTAGAGAGTCGGGTCTGTAGTTAAAAGACTGTATCATACTGCGATGTTTAGTGAAAGCCGGGTCTGGGGTTACAAGACTGTATCATACTGCGATGTTTAGTGAAAGCCGAGTCTGGGGTTACAAGACTGTATCATACTGCGATGTTTAGTGAAAGCCAGGTCTGGGGTTATAAGACTGTATCATACTGCGATGTTTAGTGAAAGCCGGGTCTGAGATTACAAGACTGTATATAAAACTCATTATCTCTCTTTAAATATTAACACCAATGGACATGAACTTTATAGTAAGAGATGATTTAAACTAGATGGGTGCTTTCTTTATATTTTAGTATGGTCATGTAGATGTCATAATGAGTATACATTAAAATCTTCTCTGGAACTGCATTAGGCAGAGGTTTAATATTTTGCATTGACTATACTCTTATGGTAATTTACCGAGTTTGTTCAAATGGTAACCCTGGGGTCACATTTGGCCTTGCCTCGGTCGCATGTTGTAAATAGACTCGTATAGGGAAAAGCTTCAAATCGTCTTCTCTAAAACAACAAGGCACACAGCTCTCATGTATAACATGCAGCCCTGGGGTCACATTCGGCCCTGCCCCAGGTGTTACACTCTAGCACCTTTATTTTGTATTTGATTTTTACCAGACTTTTTCAGTGTCTTTATATGAATGTTGTTAACACAACAAAGGCCAATTTCTTGTACAATCTTAACCAAACTTGCACAGATTGTATATGACCATAAGATTTCAGATAAGCTCGATACTGGGCCAGTACTCAGGTGATGGATTTAGGGCCATCTTGGCCCTCTTGTTTTCACATGAAGCCAATCCTTTTTCCCACAAACTGTCAAACTCAGGAAAATGTTCTCCCAAAATGCAATGTTTTCCTTTCCTAACATCTTCACCATGCTTTATTATAATTCCTTATTCAGTAGTTGTACAACTTACTGATCTTATTGTTCTTTTTATATACTTTTATTGAAATCTAAAGCAAATTGCAAAAAAGACTTGAATCGTCTGTTTAAAAAAAGTTCAAAATATAAAAATATATTCACTGAAACTTCATTGAAAGTTCATGGAAATTTGCTTTATGAAGATTTAAGTTCTAAGCGGTAGCAACATATGCTCGCGGCAGACGATGATGTGATGATCTCAACATAATTATCCGCTCACAATCCAATTTCCCGCGTTCCATTTGATATTCTTCAGCTAGTGAAAGGAGCCTAAAAACATTCGTCAGAGCAACTGGCTCTTACGTATTCGGATATAGACATCGTATTAATTCAACCATATCTTTATATTTCTTATCATGCAGTATTAGCTGAGATCCTGATTCTTTTCTAAGAAATCAGATTCAAACATTCTAGCAAAGACGGGCGACACTAGAGCGAGAATAGCTATTGACAATTATAATTTCTGATCTTCGACAATGAGTGCCAAATCCTCATTCCAAGTTTGTTCGGAGAAATCGCTGCACTTTTCCGATGACTGGTTGCTGGTACCAGTTTCACTGTCCAAACTTTATTTTGTATTTGATTTTTACCAAACTTTTTCAGTGTCTTTATATGAATGTTGTTAACATAACAAAGGCCAATTTCTTGAATAATTTTAACCAAACTTGCATAAATTATATACGAGCATAAGATTTCGAATAAGCTCGATACTGGGCCAGTACTCAGGTGATCGATTAAGGGCCATCTTGGCCCTCTTGTTTTCATGCCAATCCACTGAGCAAAATGTTCTCCCAAAATGCAATGTTTTCCATTTCCTAACATCTTCACCATGCTTTAATATAATTCCTTATTCAGTAGTTGTACAACTTACTGATCTCATTGTTCTTTTTATATACTTTTATTGAAATCTAAAGCAAATTGCAGAAAATACTTGAATCGTCTGTTTAAAAAAAGTTCAAAATATTAAAATATATTCACTGAAACTTCATTGAAAGTTCATGGAAATTTACTTTATGAAGATTTATGTTCTAAGCGGTGCATATTATACAGAACCGCTAGGGGCAGATAGCAACATATGCTCGCGGCAGACAATGACGTAATGATCTCTTAACATAATTATCCGCTCACAATCCAATGTCATTTGATATTCTTCAGCTAGTGGAAGGAGCCTAAAAACATTCGTCAGAGCGGATATAGACATCGTAGCAATTCAACCATATCTTTGTATTTCTTATCATGCAGTATTATCTGATCCTGATTCTTGTTTAAGAAATCAGATTCAAACATTCTAGCAAAGACAAGTGACAATAGAGCGAGAATAGCTTTTGACACATATAATTTCTGATCTTCGACAACGAGTGCCAAATCCTCCTTCCAAGTTTGTTCGGAGAAATCGCTGCACTTTCCTGACTGCACATTTCTGATGACTGGTTGCTGGTTCCAGTTTCACTGTCCAAACTGTCGTCTGCCTTTTTCTTTATTGTGGCCATAATTTATCAGGTGAAACCGCAGAATCTGTTGAATAAACACTGGCTTAAACGGCTCTTTGGGGTTGTCATCACAAAATCCCATCACTACTATATTATTGCAACAACAAGAGGACCTGAGTATGTCGTAAATTTTTCAAGGGGCCGTAACTGCATCAAAAATTAACGAACCGGGAAAAAAATGCAACAGGCCTAGAAATCATACCAATGCTTCCTGCTAAGTTTCATCAAATCCAACAAGGCGTTAGTAAACCAATTTAAACATATGAAAAAAAAAAAATGAAAGGAAAAAAACAAATACTAATTAAATAATAAAAATTTAAAAAAAAGTAAACCAATTGAAACAAGACGGCATGTGGGCCCAAAAAGTTCCCAATAAATGTTTATTTATCTCTGTTAAATTAGGTTCCCCGCTGTTCCCACTGAATAATGAAGAGTCACACCTCCGTAGATAGATCTTGTCTTTTTCTTCACAAATCAACTATAGTACTCAGAGAAAGTTTGTAGATTTGTATAAAACCTGAAACATTCAGATTTTAGTATAGCATTTATCTACGGTAAATAATTGGGTAAAATATTTATGCTGTTAAAAAAGAAAAATATCTTTACAGTTACCAATGAAGGCGTATTAAAATAGCAAAATAAATAAGTTGATAATGGTATTATTATTTTTTTGCTTTCAATACTTAAAAGGGACAAACGGCAGTCTGGTTTATTTGCCAAATACAACTTTTGAGAGATCCACGGATGGTCCCTCTTTCAAAAAGGTGTATTTTTAACTTCTTTTGAAATTGTAAAGATATTTAAAAAAAAACTTCCCCATTCATGAATACAGCATCTAATTATATTATGCATTTGTGTATATTTTGTATATGTGTGAAAACTGTAAAAAGTAAAAATGATACATATTGTATATCTGTATTTGTACGGTTTGTTTAGGTGTGGCCCACCCCAACCCTCACAAACCTATTACGGGGTGAATAAATGGATTACCATTCATTTGGTAATCGAAATTAAAAAATAAATAATTACTTTGCGCCCCCTAAGACTAAATACTGTATCCGTCCCTGCATTGTTTTTGTGCAAAACTTACTGCGCATGACCAACACCTTATTCATGAGTAGGCGGGTCTGTACGGAGCATGCACAATCATTTAATGTTATTTAGTAAGCGTAACTTAATGATTAAATGGTTAAAACTGATGATCGATAGAAATTTACATGAATAAGTACACCAATTATTTAGCTCGACTATTGGAAGAATAAGAGAGCTTATGTAATCACCCCGGCGTTTTGGTTTGGGATTTAGCATTATGCATCTTATTTATACTTAACCCATATGTATTGGGGCATGGACTTCCCCACCACCACCTTTTTTTTTTTCTTTTTTTTTATACATATTTCTGTGTTGTTTTTGTCAATTCTTACGTAGCTTCTTACACATATATGTTGCTCTCCCACCCCCACCCCCATGTATATCTATAATTTGGGTTTGGAATTTCTTATAGCATTATGCATCTTATTCATACTTCACCCATATTGGGGCATGGGCTCCCTCATACATCCCCCCTCCCCCTCCCAAGACCATGTCACACCAGTCATTTTGGTAAAGGTTCCAATTCAATATCCCTTATGGTTTTGAGAAGTAGTCGCCACAAAATCGCATTGTTAAATTATATTTTTAGCTGTGGCGGCCATCTTGAATTTCTGGTTGACCTGAATTTTTGCTAGGATCCACTAGACAGCAAGAGCAACATTCCTGTGAAGTTTCATGAAAATCCGTCCAGTAGTTTCAGAGTAGTAGTCGTCACAAAAATAAAGTTGACAAGACGCCGCGTCACGACATAAGGCTCTGCTGATCTTTCATCAGTAGAGCTAAAAACCAACAACGTCGAACTTGTCCGAGCTGTCATTGATATTAACAATGTGGTAAAGTTTCGTAAAGATCGGATGAAAAACTAAGGCCCTATCGTCTTAACGAGGCAAAATATAGCATTTTTAACTAAATCAAGGGCCACAACTCCGCTGGTCAGATCTGGCTGGTTTTCAAACTTGTTCGAGCTTTCATTGATATTAACAACGTGGTAAAGTTTCGTAAAGATCGGATGAAAAATGATGGCCATATCGTTTTAACGAGAAAAAATTAACGGACACGACGGACAACTCGCCATCCCATAAGCTCTGCTGGCCCCTGGCCATTAGAGCTAAATATTAACATTTGGAATAAATAACTCTAACAAAGATACAAACTTACTTGATTGTAATATTATGAGTGGAAAATATTTCATTTTCATAGCGATTGTGTATATCAAAAACTTGAATTGGTGAGTCTATGCAATTGGTGTATCTAGTCACTATGCAAGATCAGTGTAGTTCTGCTGCATTTAAAATTGGCTGTTTTTGTGCTGTTGTGTTGTTCTTTGTATAACCATGATAAAAGCCTGCACGACAACATTCCACTGCAGGGCCCTCAGTGATGGTGTCCAATCACTTTGCATATATCTAAAATAATTTCTACATCCTCTTGTATTGGTGGAGGGAAATTTTAACAAGTGCAAAATTGTCAAACTATAACCCAAATTGTAATGCACATTTAAACATATTACAATTAAAGATAAACAAATCGAAACATACCGGTTGATAATGTATTTTTCACAATACAATAAGAAAACATCTCATTTAGCGAAGAACACCCATCAGAGAGTTACAATATTGTAATGTTGAAATTGTCACAAAGAAACAAGAAATATACACACAAGGGAAAAACAATTAACACGTTAAGACTTAGCGGTTGCATGTTGCATTGTCGCATTTGTCAAAAATAATTAAGAAGTATGCAACATATACATACATGGGATTTTGTGGAACAAATTAAGAAAATGAAATGTAATACAACGCATTGAGAAAATAACATTAGAGATGACAGCAAGATGCCATATACATATATGCAATAAAGCAACATAGACTTATGGCGGCTATGCCCTTCCATACTACAGCCTATATGACAAGTTATTTCAAAGTCCAATAGGTCATTCAAAAGTTTTTGAGCGGACACGAAATACAGCGAAATATAGTCAATTTGACCTGGACCCTGAACCGACATGGCTAGAGGTGCCGCTCTGCACATCGTGTCGATATGGCAAACGTGTATGTGCCAAGTTATTTCAAAATCCCATTGTGCATTCATAAGTTACTGAGCTGATACGAAATACAGTCAATTAGACCTTTGAGCTTTATGACCTTGAACTGACATGGCTACAGGTGCCGCTTTGCACATCGTGTCGATATGGCAAACGTATGTGCCAAGTTATTTCAAAATCACGTTGTGCATTCAAGTTCCTGAACAGACATGAAATACAGTTAATTTGACCTTGACCAGACATGGCTGAAAGTGCCGCTCTGCATATTCTCTTGATATGGCAAACATATGTGCCAAGTTATTTCAAAATCCCAAAAAGGCCGTTAAACCCCATTCACACAAACAAAACTGAACCTTTTTTTCAAATAATACAAATCTCATATCTGTTACTAGCTTTAAACTATAGGTATTTATAGTTGCAATAGATTGGGAAATTTTCACACCGCCTATATTTTGTGGATAATACCACAATATTGATGAAAAGAATTACGAGAATTTGTGAAAGCTGAGCAGTAACTATTCACAAAAGAAATATATTCCCCGAGATTAATGATTTGCGAAAATAAAAATATCGCGAAAAATACCAATCTACAACTTCCCTACAGAAAGCATGACTTTTGTATTTATCTCAACAAACTACAGCTGTATATTCATATACATGTATAGTGGAGATTGTGAGCAATTATTACATGTCCTACACTCACATGCTTTTTAGATTGCAGATGTAAAAGCTTGATGGTTAAGTGCAAGCCTGTTGTAACTCAAAACTGTAAAAAGTTTACACCTCACCATGAGAAATTTACAAAAGTAAATATTTTTTTTTATTTGCAAACAATGGAAAATTAGGTGCCATTGCTCGTGCATACATTTCATTTTTTTGTAAAAATGTCAATTTTGCATCTTAAATATACTTTTGAGTTACAACAGTCTTGCGCAAAACCCTCAAGCTGTAGATTAAATATAGTACAGGAATATATATTCTTTCTCACTTTCTTAATACTGTAATACGTTAAAACAATGGAGGACAAATTCAAATTGCTTGCTAACATATGACACATGAGAATATATTCACAAATTTTAACCCTCGACTCCATTGCCAGTAATAGTGGATTCTTCCAAATTGAAAGCAAACTGTGAAATCCATCAAGTTAAGGTAAATATCATTAACATTCCAAACTGAAACAAACTGAAAGCATAAGAGTATCTGTCAATTATAGGTGCATTTTGACAGTGGAAAACCATCTAGTACCAGTTCTAAATTCCTCGTTGCGCGCTATTGGAATTTGTAATTCAAAAGCATTCCGTGTGGGAGCCATCAAAAAGGCGCTTCAGTGAAGTAAAAGGTTAAAAAGTATAGTATACTTATATAGGGATGATTGAAACAAAGCTAAATGCAGAAACTTAACATTGAATTGTTGATGACAATGCCGCCTACGAAAACCAGCACGTCTCTTTTTTTCCCGCCGAAAATGCGAGACCAAATAGAATTCTTCCTCACATAACATACTCCGTTAAACAAGAGGCCCAAGTGCGCCTGTAGACGCTCTACTGGTATGATGTGGTTCAAAAACATAAACATGGCCAACTCAAGAAACATACATTTTCAGCAGTTTCCTATATATAACTCTATATAAACTTTGGGTATATTTTACGACAAAGAAAAACACAAAGTTGATAGAGGCCAACACAGGAACATGTATATAATATTTCACTAGAATGGAATAAGTAATTTCGTCATTTCCTTAAATTGACCTAATTTTAGCCATGGTGGCCATCTTGGATAACTGGCGACTGCGAACAACACAAATCCTAAAGATCATTGATCAAGTTTCACAAAAATCCTTCAAGTGGTTTCAGAGAAGTTACGTCATTTTTAGCCTTTTCCTATATAACTATGTAAACTTTGGGACACATGGCGGCAATTTCGATTATTCGACGATAACTGGCGGCCTCGAAAAACATAAATCAGAGGGGCACTCCCAAGTAACATTCTGATGAAGTTTCATCAAAATCCTTTAAGCGGTTTCAGAGGAGATGTTGATTTTATAAAATTGCTAACAGGCAGACGGACGAAAAGTGATCGAAGAAGCGCCTCTGGCCTTTGGCCAGTACAGCTAAAAACAATATAACTTATAACGTATGCAAGATTGTTAAAGCCCCACTAGCTCCAAATTCTCAAAATAACATATAAAAAAGAATCCATCTGTAACTCTTTATACCTTAATCTGGCTTATAAAAGTATGCTTATATGCCATTGAAACAAACACAATACATGTATACTGCTATTTGGTTAGAAAATAGACATATTTCAATGCAAATGAATTATGAGTTGGCAACTGTTAATTCACTGAGCACATGTATGCATATTTTTCTACTAAATAGCAATTTATTCTGTTTGTTTCAATGACCTTTAAGCATAATAGTACAAAGTAAATTCAGGTATGAAGGGTCAGGGTGTGTCCATTTTCATAATTAATGGCGATAAGTTGGAGCTAGTGGGGCTTTAAATTCCCAAGTTTGGTACTATTTATTTGTTAAAACACATTAAAATTAATTTATTTAAAATACTGTAATATCAGGGTTGCCACCATTACAGGATAAGTAAGACTACCATAGCCAAAATGCAATTACTGACATGTTATCAAAACACTGTCAGAAGTAAACTAAAATTTCTAAAATAAAGTAAAATGACCTTGATTTTTTGTTTCAATTCCCAACTTGGAAACCCTGAACATGTACAAGAAATATAAATATTGGCAAGTTTGTTGGTGTTTAAAGTCATGCCAATCCAAACCCTGGAGAGTTAGAAATTCCAAACACCATTTGAGTTTTGAACTGTTCATATCCTGATAGAACTGGCAACTGTAAAACCATGCCACACGTATTTGCCTTAGGGTACAACTCTCCATGCAAGAAAGTGATGGATGGTAAGGGATCGAACCCTAGAGGCGGGACAGCATCAGTTCCTGTAGCAAAAACTAGGACGTCTTTCAAACAAATAGTTACAGCAACTTCTGTGCCCTCGATCTTTTCACCAGTTTCCAATTCTGAAATTATAAGTAATACATAATAAGAGCTGTTACAGGAGGGTGTGTGCTTTATTTGTTTGGTCAATGCCAATAAACTATGGCCATTTGGAATGTTTTAACATTTAATACCATCAAGCTAATTATTTTTTTTTTTTGGTTTTTAGATTTATTTTATTGTTCATAATTCTTACAGTAGTTCAAAAATAACAAAGATAGATACAATAGCAATGCAAAAACTGGGTAATCAATGTTAGTAGCATCATGTTTAGGTATACACATCAATGTATCAATTGCAGAGTAACAGCTATGTTGGTGGATACTATCTAGAACTCTTTATCGCTTTATTATAGTTGTGTTTTAATCTTAGCATTGTTCTAGGATTTTCAAAATAAGTATATAAAGCAGTATATGTATCTAGTCTACATAAGATCCATCACTACAGTCAGTATTGAGAGTTAAATTAACTAGAATGGAACACTTGTGTCGCCTGCACCGCGATCTTGACCTTTGACCTACTGACCCCGAAATCAATAGGGGTCATCTACTGGCCATGACCAATCCTGCCAGCCTACCAAGTTTGAGGACCGTAGGTCCAACCCATCTTCAGTTATTGATCGGAAAGCGTTTTTCAAGTCAAGGTCACCGCGACTATGTCCTAATGACCCCCAAAATCAATAGGGGTCATTTAGTGACCATGATCAATGTGCCTACCAAGTATAGCGACCGTAGGTTCAATGGAATTCAGTTATTGATCGAAAATTAAAAGTGGGACGCCACGCCGACGAAGGACAAAGTGATCCCTGAGTCTTCCACTGGCTACGCAGGGCGACACAATAAAGTAGTCAGCAGATGTATATATATAATATAGAAATACCAATATGTATCACAAGTGTACAATATTTAACAAAACATTGTTCCATCATATTCGTATTAATTTTATTAATACGATTATTCTTATCCCTGACCGAAAAATCTGGAGGATATAGTGTTCGCCCTGGCGTCCATCCGTCTCCATAATTCGTGTCTAGTTTGTAACTTTATAACCAATTCAAAAATATTTTCTACACAGAAGTCTTCACTTGCCCAAGGTCTTAGAGGTAAAAAAATTCTAGGCTGGGCTGTACATTTATAAATGATTAAGGGAATTCAAAAATAGTAACCCCTGTATACATTTCTATTTCAAACGTTATCTCAGCTGAGCATTAAAGGTCCACTTAAGCCTCTTGTTTAATTTCAACAATTCAGAAAAGTGGTCACATTGACCTTTTTTGCATCAATTAACATATCTGAAATGTCTTCACCCAGACTCTTGCTATTAACAATATTGGAATTACATTTTGAGATTTTCTATCTTTGTAATAAAAAAATATAACTAACAACACCTGTTGAACTTTGACCTACAGACACTAAAATGACAGGGATGAACCTATTTCTTTGTTGATGAAATGTTTTCCTTAACATACCTTCAAGGTCTATCAGGAAGTCTCTCCAGAAACCGACAACTTTCTGCTCAGTATCCCTTTTATTGCTGCCTTCTGGAGAGAAACCTATGTCCAAAAAGAGCGCTTCAATGCCTTCTGCTGTAAGAGTTCCGCCTTGATATATAAATAACTCTTTCATTGCATTTGGCTGATCCTTCATCCACTGTAATACTTTCAGTGTTTCCAGGCCAGATGAGAACCTATGAATGCAACAGACATATATAATTACAATGGCAATATAAAGCTGAAATAACTCTTCAAAACAAATTTAATGTATTAAACTCCCTTAAATAAGGGTCACTGACAATGAATGGAACCACTCTAGGGAGTAGACAACCATTTTTCAACGAAAAAAAACACGACAACAATAGCTCTGCCTAGCGAGGCAGAATACGCCCGTTTGGTGTTACATAATAAACTTACATTGTCTATAGGCTTAATGTGACACATAATTTTGAGAAAGCAGGTCATGGGGTCACTACAGAAGGCAAAATATAGCATTTTTTCATTAAATCAAGGGCCATAACTCAAGAAATAGGATAGCCCGGGGCTCCTCGAAATCCATTCCGGGCCTGTCTCATTTCGCAGATGAGGAGCCCGTCGGGCCTGTCTAAAAAAAAAAATAAAAAAAAAAATAAATAAAAATAAAAAAATACCCAAAAAATCAATTTTACTGGATCTCAACCTCAAGTTCCTCAAGACAAAATACTCCCATGAGTATTGTGAACTGTGAAAACACTTGCAATAAAGTAATTAAAATGTGTTACACACATTGAAACAATAAGAAGTTTGAATATTTTGCCTGGCTTCCTGTCGACAGTTTGTCACAACTTTGAGGTCGACAATTGTTGACATAAAACTCATTATTCTGCTATTAAGGCTGTGTTTTCTTTCCTTTGTGATAAGAAATACCGTTTTTGTCATTAAAAACACACTAATGCATGAAAAAACAAGAGGTCAATGACCTTGAAGCTCTACTGATTGATTTTGATTTCAGAAAGTAGTCGCTACAGACCTGTTTTTTGAAAATCTATTTTTAACCGTGGCGGCCATCTTGAATTTCCGGCCGACCTGAAATTTTGCTAAGATCAATAAGACATTAAGAGCAACATTCCTGTAAAGTTTCATGAAAATCCGTCAAGTGGTTTCAGAGAAGTAGTCGCTACATGTTTTCATTATATAACTCTATGTAAACAAAAACGGCCGGCAGCCATGTTTAACGTCAAATCAAAACGATTTTCGACAAGGACCAACATCATGTCATACTGATCATTTTAGAAAAAGTCCCATATCAATATCTCTTATTGTTTTGAAGAAGTAGTCGCTACAAACTTATTTATTTTAAATCTATTTTTAGCTGTGGCGGCCATCTTGAATTTCTGCCCGACCTGAAATTTTTCTAGGATCAACTAGACATCAAGAGCAACATTCCTGTGAAGTTTCATGAACATGCGTCAAGTAGTTTCAGAGGAGTAGTCGCTACAAGTTTTTTACTATATAACTCTATGTAACCAAAGATGGCCACTGGCAGCCATGTTTAACGTCGAATCAAAATAATTTTCCACAAGGATCTACATCATGTCATGCTGATCATTTTAGAAAAAGTCCCAAACCAATATCACTTATAGTTTTCAAGAAGTAAACTCTACAAACTTATTTTTTAAAAATATATTTTTAGCTGTGACGGCCATCTTGAATTTCCGGCCGACCTGAAATTTTTCTAGGATCAATTAGACATCAAGAGCAACATTCCTGTGAAGTTTCATGACAATCCGCCAAGTAGTTTCAGAGGAGTAGTCGCTACAAGTTTTTACTATATAACTCTATGTAACCAAAGATGGCCACTGGCAGCCATGTTTAACGTCGAATCAAAATAATTTTCCACAAGGATCTACATCATGTCATGCTGATCATTTTAGAAAAAGTCCCATATCAATATCACTTATAGTTTTCAAGAAGTAGTCGCTACAAACTTATTTTTTAAAAATCTATTTTTAGCTGTGACGGCCATCTTGAATTTCCGGCCGACCTGAAATTTTTCTAGGATCAATTAGACATCAAGAGCAACATTCCTGTAAAGTTTCATGACAATCCGCCAAGTAGTTTCAGAGGAGTAGGCGCTACAAGTTTTCATTATATAACTCTATGTAAACAAAGATGGCCGCTGGCAGCCATGTTTAACGTCAAATCAAAACGATTTTCGACAAGGACCAACATCATGTCATCCTGATCATTTTATAAAAAGTCCCATATCAATATCTCTTATAGTTTTCAAGAAGTAGTCGCTACAAACTTATTTTTTAAAAATCTATTTTTAGCCGTGACGGCCATCTTGAATTTCCGGCCGACCTGAAATTTTGCTAGGATCAATTAGACATCAAGAGCAACATTCCTGTGAAGTTTCATGAAAATCCGTCAAGTAGTTTCAGAGGAGTAGTCGCTACAAGTTTTCATTATATAACTCTATGTAAACAAAGATGGCCGCTGGCAGCCATGTTTAACGTCGAATCAAAATGATTTTCGACAAGGACCAACATCATGTCATGCTGATCATTTTAGAAAAAGTCCCATAGCAATATCCCTTAGAGTTTTCAAGAAGTAGTCGCTACAAACTTGTTTTTTAAAAACCTATTTTTAGATTTGGCGGCCATCTTGGATTTCACATCTACATGAATTTTTGCTAGGATCAACTAGACTTCATGGGCAACATTTCTGTAAAGTTTCATGAAAATCCATTCAGTAGTTTCAGAGGAGTAGTCGCTACAAAAAAAAAGTTAACGGACAGACGGACAGACGGACAGACGGACGACGGACGCCGCACCACGGCATAAGCTCTGCTGATCTCTGATCAGTAGAGCTAAAAATCGTTATTGATGGTATTTCGATTGAATGTTTGAGAAATGTTCGGGCCGTAAAAGTGTGGTGTCATAGTAGTTTGGATGCTACATAATTTCGGATATATATATATATATATTTTTTTTTTTATTTTTTTTTTACATAATCAAATAAGAAAAACTGTCCTTTACAAATACATGTTGGTGGAAAGTAAAAATATATATACTGTATATTTATAAATACAGATATAAAGTATATTTCTATTCATTATTTAAGGTGTAAGGAGTTCCTGGAATCCTACTTTTAAATGAATTCTAGTCTAGGCTCCTAATTCTTTACTTGGAGAAAGTGGTGACAAAAAGAAAAAATATAGCCAGAGGAAGCTCTGATAGTCTCATAAAACCTGATTAAAAATTTGGCTCCAAGTTTAGCTCCAGTTTCACCAAGTCGGCTCTGATTATTATCGTTTGGCAAAAGTGCTAGTACTCTCCTTTGCATTGGTTATAAATTACTATGTAATATTCTATTCTAACATATTTTAAACGAAATGGTAAATAAGTCCGCTGACCAGGAAGCATAAAGTGGTAGCAAAAAGAAAAATATAGTCAGAGGAGGTTCTGAGCTTGATTAATACATACGTAACAAAATTAATGTGTGCTATAAAAGTGAATAAAGACACATTTCCAATAAGAAAAAAATATTGAATCTTTCCATTTTAAATCAGGGCCTGTCCATTTCAAATCAGGGCCTGTCCATTTCAAATCGGGGCCTGTCCATTTTCAGAAGCAACAAGCCCTGGGCCTGTCTCTTAAAATAATTTTCTTTGAGCACTGCATAACTCTGGTGTTTATTATCCGATATGGGTGGTTTTCGAACTTGTACAAGCTTTCATTCATATTAAGACCCTGACCAAGTTTGGTAAAGATCGGACCCACAATGATGAAAAACAGAAGGCTAGAATTTTAAGAGAACTAAGTGTTAATTGTGTTGAAGAAAGTAGAACAAAGTAAATGACATAACTGTCATTGGTACTTTTTGAACATAGTCTAACTCTTACAGCTATTCAACATACATATTTTTCAAGTCTGTTTTGAACCCATTTATTGTTAAATGTATATTGGTTGGCATAAACAAGAATAAAATTGTGTTATTGTATGCTTAAGTCCTTGCTTTATTTGTCTATTTAGTGTTATATATCTATTTAATTAGCATGATTTCATTTTATATTGATGATATCATAATGTGTTATGGATGTTTGAACTTTCATGCAAAATTCCCCCTTTTACTGAAATTGACGCGAAAATTCCCCCCTCTGAGGGACCCGGACCCATTCCCCCATGGTAGAAAGACATCCCTGAATTTGGGGCTGAAATTCGGCCCCATTCCCCCAACTAAAAAGCATACAGTCATTTTTCCCCTTTTTTGATAAAAAATCCTCACCCGTCTCTATATTTTCTGACAGTGACATTGATAGTATTACGATTATTGACACTTTCCAAAATGGAAAGGAAACGGATATCGATCAATGAAAAAGTTGTTTTGTTGACCTTAAATGTACAGTTGTCTCGTTTAATTTTAATATACAGCGGTTTATTTTGGCGATGTTAAAATTTGGCAGTTTTTGAGAATGGACTTATTGGCGGGGTTTTATTTTGGCGCATTGTTGATTTTCCGCCAAAATACAAAGTACAGCAATGACTTTGTTAAAATCCACACCAACCTACAAATAACATTGAATCCCGAAAATGATGCTGTTTATAAACAGAGGAAGTAACTATGTTAATAGAGTACCATGTCACTACTCTGTATAAATCAGTAAATAAAATATTCTGTATGGCCAAACACAATTATCTACTTGTATTCAATCATAGAAATACAATTAGTTACGGTATAATCGGTTTGTCGGCAAGTGTAATCCGTTGTAAATATGTATACTTTGGTCTTACTGGGTGAACGATGTTAACCAAATAATTACTTGGTTAACGGGGCAAACATCTAAGGTGTGAACATTGATATGCAGTTGTCAGAAATCAGTTCTGCCACTCATGATAGATTGGACATAATGTTCTTCATGAGTGATGGTATTTATTGGCGGTTTTATTTTGGCGCAACAGACACTGACCACCAATAGCGCCAAAATAAACCACCCGCTATACAGTAAATATAGTCATTTTTTTAAATTTCCCCTTTTGATCAATTTACGACACGAAATTCCCTCATCAAAGGGCCCCGTCACTATTCCCCCAAACCATAAACAAATCCATAGGAATCTTCAGTTCTGCAAGAGTTATATATGTGCATCCACAAATGACCATAACTTGTCAAAATTCTATACAGAGACTGAGTTATGAAACCCGTGTAAACACAATCCTTTTTTTATCGTTATTCTTCATGTAAGTTTGAATAAATTTCAACCAGTGCTTACCCAATTATAAGCACAATACATATATGTACAATCTCTATATGCTCTAACACAGCTTACCAATGCATCCAGTCACAACAATGTATGTATGTCTTTGACCGGCAGGTATGCAGAAGTCCTCATTTTCAATGGGGACAGCTACCCATTCATTATGAAGAAAGTACTTCAATCCAATGGCTCCGGGAAATTGTGATTCTAAAGTTCTTTTCCCAATCCTTCCATCTCTGTTTAGTGGTATTCTGACTGGATCACCATGGAGATGAATGGCTACATTCACAAAACTATCTTCAGAAGTCATTTTCTTTTATCTGCAACAGAAAAGGGGCTATTGGTTAATAACTTGCTAGTCTACAGGAAGGATTTTCAAATCTATTACATTTTCCATGGAACATTACATCGAAAACAAGCATCAAGAATTGCAGGGCAATCCATAGCCCCCCCAACAACCCAGACAAACATTTTCTATGATGGAGGTCAAAGATCAAGGTCAAGGTCACAATGACCTTATTTTGGTTACACACCGCTATCCCAAGATGTATTCACATACCAAGTTTGGTATCTCTAAGTCTTATAGTATTTAAAATACGGTCCGGATAAGCATTTTCTATGACAGAGGTCACAGGCGACACACCGCTATCCCAAGATGTATCCACATCCCAAGTGTGGTATCTCTAAGTGTTATAGTATTGAAAATACGGTCCGGACAAGCATTTTATATGACAGAGGTCACAGTGACCTTATTTTGGTACACGACACACCGTTATCCCAAGATATATTCACATACCAAGTTTGTTATCTCTAAGTGTTATAGTATTGAAAATACGGTCAGACAAGCATTTTCTATGACAGAGGTCAAGGTCACAGTGACCTTATTTTGGTACGCGACACACTGCTATCCCAAGATGTATCCACATACCAAGTTTAGTATCTCTTAAATGTTATAGTATTGAAACTATGGTCCAGACAAGCATTTTCTATGACAGAGGTCACAGGTCAAGGTCAAAATGACCTTATTTTGGTACGCGACACACCGCTATCCCAAGATGTATTCACATACCAAGTTTGGTATCTCTAAGTGTTATAGTATTGAAATTATGGCCCGGACAAGCATTTTCCATGACAGAGGTCACAGGTCAAGGTCACAGTGACTTTATTTTTGTACGCAACACACCGCTATCCCAAGATGTATCCACATACCAAGTTTGGTATCTCAAAGTCTTATAGTATTAAAAATATGAACCGGACAAGCATTCGGAAGAACGGACGGACGAGATGCAAAAGATACGATAGTTTTCACCAAGAAAAAAATGATTGAACAGATTTTAAGTTTCTGTTTCAGTTTGTTCCTATATGCAGGGCCCACTCTGGGGCATTATCGCATATTTGTCCTAGGTAACACAACATACCCGCCGCCACCGGGGATCGAACCATGGACCTCTCGATCCGGAGTCCATCGCATACCACTAGGCCGTAACTAAAACACTTCTTTATATTATAAAAAATTATAAAAGTTCACATTATTTATACAATATTGTTTTATTATTCATGTATAACTAATGTTTCTATTAGGAAAGAAAATGATGTATAAACACAGCCACTATATGGGACCCAACTACCCAGAAGCAAATCCAGGCCCTGGAGCAGGTACAACTTAGAGCAGCCCGCTATGTGTACAACAACTTCACAGAATGTCCACCAGGCTGTTACAAAGATGCTCCATGGTTAAAAATTCATGGACTTTTCCACGAGTTTTTCATGATATTTTTTTAATTTTCCAGGTCTAATTTCTGAAAACAATTTAAAAAAAAAAATGGCGCAAAACTTTAATCCGTTTGATAAAATGTTACTTTCCGAACTCAGCAGTATTTACTCTCATGACCGATTCAATGTTTATATTTCCATAATCATAATATTGAATATATTATCATAATCATCTTTTAACAGTCACCAATTACCACACCCACTAAGACTAACCTTTTTTAATTTATGGACTAAAATGTCATAAATGCAATTCTATAAAGCAGGGAGAATGTAAAGGTGGGTTGGGGTGGAACAGAGAACTCTTGTCCAACAGGCTGAGATGTTAACTCACTTTTGCCTGTGCCAGGCTCGGCACAAAAAATTAATTTATCGATGGACTTTCATGTGGTTCTATGTTCATCTTCTGTTTTTCTCCTTTCTTATGCGATTTCAAAGCGCTTTCTCCCATGTTCGACAAATCGATGAGTTTATCACAAACACATAATGCTTTCCCTTTATCACCGTTAAAAGGTTTTATCCAATCCTTATAAAGAACATTTTTTCCCCCACTTGGTGGTAAATACACACAGGCCTTTTTGATTCATTGTTCTGGTTATAATAGCGTAAATGAGTCTACATGCCCCTTCCATAGTAAAGTTAGAATGTTGACAACCTGTTAAAAACTCAAACCTCATTAGAATTCTGGGAAACTTACTTTATCATGCAAATAAACATGTCTGCTGTTAAACATCAACAAGGAAATAGGGGGTTTAATACCTTCTAAGAAACATTTCTCCAGTTGTATACAACACCGGGTCAAAGGTCAAAGCTATTTTCACCCCTTGCAATTTTCGTACCCTGTCTACTTTCACTTTTGAAACTGTCAAAATCATGATGAGCTCCCTTTTCAAATATCAACAACATGTCCAGAATACAGTCAGTCAAAAAATAACAGGAAATTGCACTAAAAAAAGTTTTTAAAGAAAAAAAAGATTAGCACTCTTTAATACAAAACTACATTCGACTCCACCAGGCGAGCACACCCGGCTGATTTAGTGTAATTAAACCTTCATCGCACAATTTCTGATTTCGCACAACGATAATGGTAGAGTAAGCCACATATGTGCACCGGTGTTAAAAAAAGACAATCATCCCACTGACATAATGAACTCCAACCAATTCGTACTCAAAAGAAAAAGCAATTTCAACAAAATACAAAAAAATTGTTTGCGTGTTCCTTTATATTTTTTTTACAAAACCTACCTTTCTTAATTATCTTTTTCTACATTTATGAAATTCCAGGACAATTTGCACGAATTCAAGGAGTTTATTTGAAATTCTAGTACTTTTCTATGATAAAAACTACCAAAACAGATTTTCATGAGTTTTCCAGGTCAAAGGTCAAATTCCATGACTTTTCCAGACCTGTGCTAACCCTGTGCTGGAGGACATGGAATGGAAAAGCCTAGAGACCAGCCGCCACAACATCCGCCTGACCAGAATGTTCAGAATAACTCATGGACAAGTAGACATCAACAAGGACATCTACCTACAAGCAAATGACAGACGGACACGTGGTCAGGTCTGTCTCTTCCAAGAAAGCATCAGCAACCGGGGACTCAATAACTCTTTCTTCCCCTTCCATCAGACTGGAATGCCCAACCTACAGAGACCATCTTTTTCAGCTCACTGGATACATTCAGGCATTGCTTGCCATCAGCATGTATCCCCGGAGAGCATGTATCCCCGGAGTGACGCCCATGTAGAGTTCCAGCCCTGTATATAGTTTTAATTTGGTTCAGCCGACTACAAGACATCCCAACGAAGAAGCAGCTGGAACAAGGACAACACTATCCCCAGCATGATGACCAAGAGCAAGGTTGTGTAGACCAGGCCTTGAGTGCCACCCGGGTCACTGGTGGCACAACCAGTGTAAGGTTTTGCCGCCTGCCTGGGGACACCTGTGGCCTAGGGCACGGTTATGTAGCTAGTGATGTATTGATTAATCGATTGTAACCGATGATCCGCTACTTGGGCATTCGATTAAGATAATCAATTAAGAAAGTCTACAATCGACTGATCAGAAATGTGTATAAAATTATATTTGGAAATGAAAATAAACAAAATTCTATTGAATTTACAATTATCTAATGAATCATGCCCATTAGCTTTAGCGTAGGATAAATGAGCAATAAAATAATAAATAATAAATTGTTGTTTATTACCAGGAAATACTATGTTATAATTTTCTGAAATAAAGCTGTATTAATTCTTACTATTGGCAAACAGATTATAACCGATCATAATTTGGTTGTATCCCACAGATTATAGCCAATCCTGGTACCGCACGATTTTAGTGCCACCCAGGTCACTGTGGCACGACCCAGTCTAAGGTATTGCCGCCTGAGGTCACTGGTGACCTAGGGCGCGGTTATGAAACCAACACTGGTACCACATCATGATGACATCGCCCAACGAGGGCAGTTGCAGCATGGTGACCCAAAGCAAGGTTTATAGTCTGCTGGGTCAACAATGGTATAATGACCCAGAGGGGCAGTACGGCTTGCAGCATGGTGACCTAAAAGAAGGCTTGTAGTCCTCTGGGTCACCGATGGTATAATGACACAGAGCAAGCTATGTTGCCCGCCTGGATCACTGGTGACAATATGACCGTGCAAGGCCTCGAGTGCCACCCGTGTCACTGGAGGCATGACCCAGTGTAAGGTATTGCCGCCTGCCTGTCAGTGTGGTGGCCTAGGGCAACCATGGAACTGCATCCGGACTGCAGGAGGCACAGAGCACGGTTTATAACTGGCCTGGTAGTGCAACTACACGTCTGCGAACGATGTGATATTTTTTGTATTGGCAATGCCAATGGCATCGTCCTGCGACAAAGCAACAACTAATAATGTCACAATTCATAATTTTGATAGAGCATCATCAAAAAAACTGACCAATCAGTGACCAGATATAAGACATAACTAATACATTCTGGTAGGTGATAAACTCGGTCTTTATCCTTGATGTTCAACCAAGTTTACTGTTAAAATTAAGGTATCTACAGTGTGATTCTTTTAAAACCCTGCCTATTTCATGCACATTCATGCATAACGATTCAATATATCGTCCCCTCCCCGCGAAAATGGCCAACCTCAGTTTTGGCGCGATAACGGGTTTTGACATTTTCGCAATGGTAAAAACAGCCCGCTTCACCCGCGAAGATTTCCAAGTTACTATCCAATCGGCTTACAAAAATATGACCATGTGATCATTTGGCGAACTTCCATTGGGCAGAAAAAAATTCGGGCGAAAATGTCCAACCTCAATGTAAACAACGGCGTGGCGGAATGACGCTGGAATTTCGATAAATTTGAGTGAGTATTATCATTTTAAGATTATAAATCATGCTACAGCTTAATTACAAACGTTTGATTGCTCATCTGTGGTGTTATATCATGTTAATTTAACCCCAAAACACTTCTAAGCTTATTGAATAAAATGTTTTGTTTATAAAATGATAATCACTGTGCCCATTCTCCATATTTTCGAAGGTAAAACACTGCAACATATTAGTTTGTGACTCAATGATAATACAAACACTTAATTGAAGAATTTTGTATTATATTCTCTCAGTTTTAATCACTAAACATGCCCTTGTAATTTTTCAACTTGAGGTTCGCCATTATTGCACAAGCCCATTTTCAGCGTTCTATAATGAGGTTGGTAATTTTCGCACAACTGCAGATATTATACTTACTTATTTACTAATTTATATAGTATGATAAAATGTGAGTATTTTAATTATCTGAGGTCGTTTAACTTGCAGACTACTATTAAATTATAGAATTGATTTGATTTGTGCCTTGTCAGTGAAGCTTTGAGGCATAAATCAACATTTGAGAAAGAGTTTTCTCCCATATTTGGGAGAAAGTACATAAAAACTGCATACAAACTTCTTTTACTCAAACTTTTATTTTATTTCTAGGTTCATGGAAGGGTCAAGCAACCTGATATCCGGAATTCAGCTCTGTGACTTGCCAGATTTAGTCCTTGTGCATATTTTGAAGTTTATAGAACTACAAGAACTTCTGCTTAATGTTTCTAAAGTGAACAAAAGATTTTACAACTTAATAAATGAAACTTCTTCATTATGGAAGAATTTTAAATTTGAGTTTCCATTGGAGCTTCATAAGGAAAATCTTGAAAACGTGTTGAAGCATTCTATAGGATTACAAATATTTCATATTCCCTGCACAACTTTACATGTCTCATCAAACGAATTAGACTACTTATTTACAACACAGTTGAGTAGGGCAAACCTGTATTCCCTAGACATTACTGGCTGTAGAATATCTACACTGTGTTTCTTAAAGTGTTTTAAAAATTTACAAGACCTCAATATTTCTGAATGTCCAAATTTAGTAGACGAGGATTTGGAAGCTATTACACCACTAACTCAACTGGAGAGACTATACATATCGTTTACAGAAATTGAACCTGCCACGATCGTTAGAGTATGTTCTTCTCTACCAAATCTGAAATTACTTGACGTTTCAGGGATTAAGCTTACGATAGAGCATTGTGCAAACTTATTAACAGATAATTTGCAATACTTTTACCTTTCACTAGAAAGTGATGAAGACGAAATTTGGTTATGTGGCTTAGCTCTGCGATTCAGAAACCTATGCGTGCATATCTATAGACCATTCACTTAGAAGAAACAAAATGTTGTCAAGAGGTAAAATACTTGTACAAATGTCTCTCAAAGCGACAACAGCTGACCATAACTCGGAATCAAGAAGAACATTCACAATTAGAGGAAGTGAAATAAATGAAACTGATCAACTTGTCAAATCTGCGTCAGAGCAAAATTCAGAAAATAAATTACAATCAAACGATCATGAATATTATACAGCAACAAAGGTCTCGACTGATAATTGTGAAAACGGATGTGCACCAGCGTCATCACAGCAAAATGTTGATTCAACGGCTCTTCATCAAATTGTACAAATACAAAATACAAATGAAGGATTAAGTAGTGAAAATAATCAACTAATTGGTTTGGAAGAAAATCAAGATGAATGTGAATCTCCTAGTGACTCTGATATTACCTTAGACTATGATGATGACGTTAGAGATCCTGATTGGAAAGACCCGGATCAAAATCCTAGTTCAGACGCTGATGAAAACAACAATATACCAGAAAATGTTGATCATGAGGAAATTGTTGAACCTCAAAGTACTGACTCAAACAATGGATTCAAACGAAAGCGGAAAAACGGCAAGATGAAAGAAACACAAAAGAAGAAAAGAATGAGTGGAGAGAATTATGCAGGTGTCAAGAAAAATGAACAGGGTGTAAAGACATATTGCACAGAACGCGCAGGCAGGTTTGTTTGTCCGTCTAACTGTGGAAAAAAGTGTGAGAAGAGCAAAGATACAAAGTGTAAGTTATTGACAGAAGAGGACAGAGCAAACATATTCGAAAAGTTTTGGAAGGACATGACTTGGGGAGAGAAGAAATGCTATGTAACATCACATGTTGACAGATGTGCAGTACAGCAAAGGACAAAAGGTCCAGGAGAAAGCAGTCGAAGGAATTATTCATATATTTATTATTTGAGAAAAGGAGGTGAAGCTGTTAAAGTATGCCAGTCAATGTTCAGTAGCACACTAGGTATGAACGTAAAAACAATCTATAACTGGTTAACTGAGGATACAAAAGATCCCAGAACAGATCAGAAGGAAATTGACAACGAACGCACAAGATTAAACAATGAACGTAAAACATCAGCAAGAGTATTTCTAACAGAACTTCCCAAAGTCGAGTCACATTACTGTAGAGCTAAGACGAAGAAGCAATATTTAGAATCTTTGTTTCAAAGTAAGAACGACTTGTATCGAGAATACGTACGGAAAACCAAAAGTGAAGGGGGAACTCCGTATCACCAAACTGGGTTCTATGAACTATTTGAAAGCATGAATCTTGCTATTTGGAAACCGAAAAAGGATCAATGTGACAAATGTGTTCAATTCGAAGCCGGAAATCTTGATAGGGATGAATACGAGAGCCATATCCAAAGGAAGGACGAAGCTAGAGAAAGTAAAACGATAGACAAAGAAATTGCTAAAAGAGACGACAGTGTAAAAGTGCTTACAATGGACCTACAAAGTTTACTAATTTGTCCTCGCCTAGAGGCTAGTAGCCTATATTATAAGATGAAACTATCTTGCCATAACTTTACAATATATGATCTCTCAACAAATGAAGCGATGAATTACTTCTGGCATGAAGGAGAGGGAGAGCTGAATGCAAATGTGTTCGCATCATGTGTTATTGATTACTTAGATAGTATAGACACATCGAACATCACCGATATTACAATATACAGCGACGGCTGTACCTATCAAAATAGGAACTGCACAATGGCCAATGCATTACTTCTTTGGGCAGCGAAGAATAATATAGTAGTCTATCAGAAATATTTGGAGAGGGGGCACACGCAGATGGAGTGCGACTCCGTGCACTCCGTAATAGAAAGAAAGATACGTAAGCAACCTATCTATGTACCTCAGATGTATGTGGACAACATTGAACTCGCTAAAACAGCTAATCCCAAATATAAAGTGAAATATCTTGACCATGAATTCTTTGACGACTACGAAAGCCTTAACTATTACACTACCATTAGACCGGGAGTTGGTGTAGGGGCCTCTACAGTGACTGATATAAGAGTGTTAAGGTACAACACAGATGGAAAAATTGAATATAAACTGAAGCACAGCGACGAAGCGTTTCTTGAAATACCGAGAGCCAGAAGTAACAGAACCCGAGAAGTATCAATTTTAGACGTACCAAACAAGCTCTACAGAAATAGCATCCCTATAAAGAAAGGAAAGTACCAGCATCTAATGCAACTTAAGTCAGTAATCCCGAGAGACTTTCATGGTTTTTATGACAATCTCCCACATATAACGTGAACTTACTCTTTGTTGGAAGAGAACTGTTGCAGGACGGTATGCTGTAAAACTGATATTTTACAGCTCAAAATATTACTAGGATCATGGTTTAGAGTTTGACGAAATATTGTGTATAGGGTATTGTCGTAAATTGTGCAACAAATTATTCATACATTGAAACTGCTTAAATGATCTGTTTTATTTCAAAGTTTCATTACAGAAAAGTGCCATTTAAACGTTTACTAAAAGTTGCACTTGATCAGGCAAATACAGCACAGTGAATTTGAGACTGTGCTTTGAAGAATATGTAGTTTGCTTTTAACATAACCGTTGAATGTTTATTAGTGTTGAATCCAATGATTCATAATGTTTATTGTTAAAATTCTTTTTCTTGAAAAAATCAGTGATTACTGAAGTGACTCTTAATAATGAGAACGATCATAATTTACGAATTATAACAAAGCTTCATGATAAAAAAGATGTTAAAAAGTTTCCTTAGATTGGCTGCATTCTACTTTTTAAATATCAAAGATATTTCAGATAATTATGTTCCGTGGTTTGGTTTCTATTTGACATTCTGCAAACAGGATAAATTATGTATAAACAAATTATACCTGCTTGTCAATAATTTCTTTCAAATTAAATTCACTAAATAATATAATTATTATATTGTTTAATGAATTTAATTTGAAAGAAATTATTGACAAGATGTTTAGATTTAGACATTAGATATACATTAGTGAATTTGAATTTTTGAATCTAAAAGAAATGAGTCATGTCAGATTGTTAATGTTTTATTATCTTAGCACATTGGAACGTACATGTTGTTGCTTAACAAATATATTTGAAATGTACATCAAAACCAATTTCATTTGGAAAACATACAATTTTCACTATTCCAAAATTATTGTTGTTCAAATATGATCACGTTAGGTTTTGCTAATATCTACCGAATATTGCCATCTTGTTTACCTTTTCTTTTTAACAGTTATTGTTGGTGCATATTGATTTGATTTTATACCGTTATTTTAATTAACAAGCTATTGAAAGTTCAACCTTTTGTCGTAAAAAGCATTACATTGTGAGTCGTAGTTGTATCATTGTGTTCGTTGATTTATCTATCAAGGCGTTTAAGTACATGTACATAGCAACACTTTTTATGTTAATTGCTCACAAGTTGTGTTCAAGTTGTGTTTTGTATTTCATTTCATTATTTTAGTGACAATAAAAGTTTACTGTTTTCATTTAGCTCTAGTATTCGGATTGGAAATGATTGCAGTCATGCGACAAAGTAAAGACAAAAGTTCATCGACCAAAATAGTTTAAATAATTAAAAAAGTCTTCATAATTCCAGAATATTAATGCCTGGTGACTTTAAACTGCATTGGTGAGTTAATATAGAAGAAATAGTGGCGAATTAATTACTACTTCGTCGTGTCAGATTTATCCCTGTGTCCATTCCAAAGATATCAAACTGTAGTTATGGTCTTTCAAATAACGTCTAGTCGGAAACTCGATAATCTTTCATGTAATCATGGGTATAGATTTAATAAAGGCAATGATTGAAAGAAGAGTCTACTTCTGATGAATACCTTTAATCAGCCTGGTTAAATTTAACGATTAGTTAACATGAAGAGCACAGAAAATTACTTAATTATGAATTATTTGTTCACTAATTTATTCGAAAATGGCGCAACTCGACAAAAAATGCAATTTGCCGTTTACTAAAATTTCGTAGTTGCCGAATCTCAAACGAATTTGGCGCATCTCAAACTCTACCGGATATTATTTCAATTTTTTTTAGGAGAAAATGGCGTAACTCAAGCTTTCACTACAGGAACAATAAAGCGTCACTTTTCAACATTTTGACATATAAAGAAAGGTCTAAAAAGTCACCGTGCAAAGTTTCGGCTTCATTCTGAAATTTAAAAAAAATATATGAATTTTTTTTTCTCTCCTGAAAACTTGAAAAAAATGAGGTCGGCCATTTTCGCGGGGAGGTGACGATATGTATATTTTAAAATCAAAATCTTGAAAATTATCATATTTTTACTCTGCCAAAGATTTTTGTTTTACTATAGAACCTAAGGATAAAAACCGAGTAATACAAATTTTATCACCTACTGAAAATAAAATAAAATCTCAACATCTCTGTAATGCAAAATTATGAATTATAAAAAAATCACAACCCGAATCCCTTCCGCAATATTTCAATATGTTCCCGTTCAACTAAAAGGTATGAGACGCTTACGTGACCATCAAAAATGTGTTTATTTCTTACCTTAGCGTGAAGTCGCGCTAACATGTGTCTTACAGGAGGTATAATAGTGGCTCATTTTGGAAGCATCAACCGGCTGGAACAACCGGGCGACAATTACGGCTGCTATGCAAATGCTAGCTTTTTTCATGGAATGTTTAATAATAACACGAATGAAGTAAATAAATACCACGGACAGAAGCTAATAACGTTGCTAGTTGCTTGTTGTTGATGAGTATGATGATGATGATGATGATGATGCTTACCTGCTTCTAGATTTTTTGCTGTTGTTGCTACCGCTATTGATGCTGCTGATGCAGCTTATGCTGCTGCTGATGATGATTTTGTTGCCGCTGCTGCTGTTGTTTCTGCTGCTGCTGATGATGATGATGATGATGCTTCAGATGCTACTGATGCTACTGCTACTGTTGTTGCTGCTGCTGCTGCTGCTGCTGATGATGATGATGTTGCTGCTGACGCTGCAGCTGTTGATGCTGATGCTGATGCTGTTTTGCTGCTGCTGCTGCTGCAGATGATGATGATGATGATGATGATGATGTTGCTGCTGCTGCTGCTGCTGATGTTGTTGTTGCTGCTGCTGCAGATGATGATGATGATGATGATGGTGTTTATTTATCTGCTTCTACTTTTTTACTGTTGTCGTTGCTGCTACTGACGCTTCTGATGATGATGATGCTGCTGCTGATGATGATGATGTTGTTGTTGCTGATGCTGCTGCTGCTGCTTCTGTTGTTGATGCTGCAACTGATGCTGCTGCTGCTACTGCTGCTGCTACTGGTGATGATGGTGCTTATCTGCTTCTATTTTTATTGATGTTGTTGCTGCTGCTGGTGCTGATGATGATGCTGTTGCTGCTGCTGCTGCTGTAGAAGAAGATGATGTTGTTGCTGCTGCTGCTGCTGTGGCTGATGATGACGATGATGATGCTGTTGCTGATGATGATGATGCTTATGGTCTCACACCACAATTAATTTTCCCATAGGGTTACTGTACAGCCTTTTCCAACATCTGAGCTTCAAAGCAGGGCAGCAGACATTGTTGTTGGTTTAATATCTTCAGTATAGCCAAGACCAGTAATTTAAAACAATAAAATATATAAGTTAGCCAGGTTGGTTTTTTTCCTCGCTCATGTTTTGTGAACCCTATGGAAAATACAAAATTCATACACTATCTAGCTGAATATGTGGTGCTTCGGTCAAACAATTCTGAAATTTGAATGAAACCTCATATCAACATGGGATTTTCTGTATCATCTGTCTTTTACACTGCAGATGTATGCTAAAGCAAAGAAAAGCCTATTTTTCAAATTAAAAATTGCCTAAAATTGAGAAAAAATAGAATTATTTTCTGTTTTCCTTTTGTCTCTAGGTCCGTGAGCTTTCAGGGGAGATAATAGAGGTGTGAGACCTGAAGAGAGTAAATATTTTTAGCAACATCATCCATAACATAACATTTAGTAGCTATGTGCAGTACCTATAAAATAAGACCATAAGCATGCTTCTATCATATTTACAAGTGAATTGATTCAGGATTATGTGACTGAGAGTAACGCGTGGATTCGACAAGTTCCCGCTGTGAAATAAAAGTCCAAAACATGTTTTCATAATATGTAGCATTTGGGTAATAACTACACCATTTGTGCCTCAATCTTCATGAGATTTTTACCACAATCCCCTTTTGTCATCTGCTATCTTATAATTATGATTAAAATAATATCAGTTCATATCATGGTATCAAACATATGTATTCAATGATCAACTGCTGAAATTTTAATAGGAAAAATATCATTTCTTTCTGTATCCATGGTAACAAGATAAAAGTCTAAAGTATACCAGTCAATAGCTATGCATTTAGATTCTACATGTCAAATTTACACCCAAATAAGCTTAGGTCTGAGTATATGAAAAGATATGAAAGTCTGAGTATCACTTGAATTTTGGCGGTATTGTGCCTTTAACATAAAAATACACAAGAAATGCCACCAAATGTAGTATTTCTGTAATATATCTGCCATTTTTCTCTCAATCTGCATGAAAATTTCCCCAAACATGATCTGTGTCACCTGCTTTCAGGAAATGCAACACAATACATAAATACCCCATATAGAATAAAAAATAATTGAAGCTGTAACTGTAACTGTTTCGGTAAAAAAATAAAAAAATCAAGAAATGCACCTATTTCGACTAGATAACAGAATTACAATAATGAGAAATTCCACCTAAACAGAACAGCAACATTATTTGTCTCTGTAATATATATGGAGAACACCAACAGAAACTTGATAGTTGAAAGATACAACAACAACAACAACAGTAGCAGCAACAACAATCACTTATGTGATCACTGTCCAGTATGGCATACAAAGATGAGTTGTTGACAACTTTAAATTTGAGACATCAACAATATGGGAGATATCAGATATATCAAATTAGATATCTGCTGTCTCTGTGATATTTCCTTACAGAAACATGTGGCTTCTGACACAATGCACATGTATACACCAGAAAACATCATGTTTTTATTTATCCCATGAGTTGTCATGATTACACAGCTGTCAAAAAAGTATACATACATGCACAAAAATTGCTCGAAAATGTTATTATGAGATTTATATCAAATACCTGATATGGGCATATACTGGACACAATATGAGCCAAAAAAAGTCTTCATCTGTACCAACAACTAGTTGAAATTGTCTGACAAATCATTACTTTGAAACTAAAACACAAATCAATTGAATCAAGGTGTATAACGGGCTTTAAAAAAAAGACGTCTGTGGGACTATGATGAAAAATTAGCTACTCTTCATGAAGAGAGTAAATATTTTTAGCAACATCATCCATAACATAACATTTAGTAGCTATGTGCAGTACCTATAAAATAAGACCATAAGCATGCTTCTATCATATTTACAAGTGAATTGATTCAGGATTATGTGACTGAGAGTAACGCGTGGATTCGACAAGTTCCCGCTGTGAAATAAAAGTCCAAAACATGTTTTCATAATATGTAGCATTTGGGTAATAACTACACCATTTGTGCCTCAATCTTCATGAGATTTTTACCACAATCCCCTTTTGTCATCTGCTATCTTATAATTATGATTAAAATAATATCAGTTCATATCATGGTATCAAACATATGTATTCAATGATCAACTGCTGAAATTTTAATAGGAAAAATATCATTTCTTTCTGTATCCATGGTAACAAGATAAAAGTCTAAAGTATACCAGTCAATAGCTATGCATTTAGATTCTACATGTCAAATTTACACCCAAATAAGCTTAGGTCTGAGTATATGAAAAGATATGAAAGTCTGAGTATCACTTGAATTTTGGCGGTATTGTGCCTTTAACATAAAAATACACAAGAAATGCCACCAAATGTAGTATTTCTGTAATATATCTGCCATTTTTCTCTCAATCTGCATGAAAATTTCCCCAAACATGATCTGTGTCACCTGCTTTCAGGAAATGCAACACAATACATAAATACCCCATATAGAATAAAAAATAATTGAAGCTGTAACTGTAACTGTTTCGGTAAAAAAATAAAAAAATCAAGAAATGCACCTATTTCGACTAGATAACAGAATTACAATAATGAGAAATTCCACCTAAACAGAACAGCAACATTATTTGTCTCTGTAATAAATATGGAGAACACCAACAGAAACTTGATAGTTGAAAGATACAACAACAACAACAACAGTAGCAGCAACAACAATCACTTATGTGATCACTGTCCAGTATGGCATACAAAGATGAGTTGTTGACAACTTTAAATTTGAGACATCAACAATATGGGAGATATCAGATATATCAAATTAGATATCTGCTGTCTCTGTGATATTTCCTTACAGAAACATGTGGCTTCTGACACAATGCACATGTATACACCAGAAAACATCATGTTTTTATTTATCCCATGAGTTGTCATGATTACACAGCTGTCAAAAAAGTATACATACATGCACAAAAATTGCTCGAAAATGTTATTATGAGATTTATATCAAATACCTGATATGGGCATATACTGGACACAATATGAGCCAAAAAAATTCTTCATCTGTACCAACAACTAGTTGAAATTGTCTGACAAATCATTACTTTGAAACTAAAACACAAATCAATTGAATCAAGGTGTATAACGGGCTTTAAAAAAAAGACGTCTGTGGGACTATGATGAAAAATTAGCTACTCTTCATGAAGAGAGTAAATATTTTTAGCAACATCATCCATAACATAACATTTAGTAGCTATGTGCAGTACCTATAAAATAAGACCATAAGCATGCTTCTATCATATTTACAAGTGAATTGATTCAGGATTATGTGACTGAGAGTAACGCGTGGATTCGACAAGTTCCCGCTGTGAAATAAAAGTCCAAAACATGTTTTCATAATATGTAGCATTTGGGTAATAACTACACCATTTGTGCCTCAATCTTCATGAGATTTTTACCACAATCCCCTTTTGTCATCTGCTATCTTATAATTATGATTAAAATAATATCAGTTCATATCATGGTATCAAACATATGTATTCAATGATCAACTGCTGAAATTTTAATAGGAAAAATATCATTTCTTTCTGTATCCATGGTAACAAGATAAAAGTCTAAAGTATACCAGTCAATAGCTATGCATTTAGATTCTACATGTCAAATTTACACCCAAATAAGCTTAGGTCTGAGTATATGAAAAGATATGAAAGTCTGAGTATCACTTGAATTTTGGCGGTATTGTGCCTTTAACATAAAAATACACAAGAAATGCCACCAAATGTAGTATTTCTGTAATATATCTGCCATTTTTCTCTCAATCTGCATGAAAATTTCCCCAAACATGATCTGTGTCACCTGCTTTCAGGAAATGCAACACAATACATAAATACCCCATATAGAATAAAAAATAATTGAAGCTGTAACTGTAACTGTTTCGGTAAAAAAATAAAAAAATCAAGAAATGCACCTATTTCGACTAGATAACAGAATTACAATAATGAGAAATTCCACCTAAACAGAACAGCAACATTATTTGTCTCTGTAATAAATATGGAGAACACCAACAGAAACTTGATAGTTGAAAGATACAACAACAACAACAACAGTAGCAGCAACAACAATCACTTATGTGATCACTGTCCAGTATGGCATACAAAGATGAGTTGTTGACAACTTTAAATTTGAGACATCAACAATATGGGAGATATCAGATATATCAAATTAGATATCTGCTGTCTCTGTGATATTTCCTTACAGAAACATGTGGCTTCTGACACAATGCACATGTATACACCAGAAAACATCATGTTTTTATTTATCCCATGAGTTGTCATGATTACACAGCTGTCAAAAAAGTATACATACATGCACAAAAATTGCTCGAAAATGTTATTATGAGATTTATATCAAATACCTGATATGGGCATATACTGGACACAATATGAGCCAAAAAAATTCTTCATCTGTACCAACAACTAGTTGAAATTGTCTGACAAATCATTACTTTGAAACTAAAACACAAATCAATTGAATCAAGGTGTATAACGGGCTTTAAAAAAAAGACGTCTGTGGGACTATGATGAAAAATTAGCTACTCTTCATGAAGAGAGTAAATATTTTTAGCAACATCATCCATAACATAACATTTAGTAGCTATGTGCAGTACCTATAAAATAAGACCATAAGCATGCTTCTATCATATTTACAAGTGAATTGATTCAGGATTATGTGACTGAGAGTAACGCGTGGATTCGACAAGTTCCCGCTGTGAAATAAAAGTCCAAAACATGTTTTCATAATATGTAGCATTTGGGTAATAACTACACCATTTGTGCCTCAATCTTCATGAGATTTTTACCACAATCCCCTTTTGTCATCTGCTATCTTATAATTATGATTAAAATAATATCAGTTCATATCATGGTATCAAACATATGTATTCAATGATCAACTGCTGAAATTTTAATAGGAAAAATATCATTTCTTTCTGTATCCATGGTAACAAGATAAAAGTCTAAAGTATACCAGTCAATAGCTATGCATTTAGATTCTACATGTCAAATTTACACCCAAATAAGCTTAGGTCTGAGTATATGAAAAGATATGAAAGTCTGAGTATCACTTGAATTTTGGCGGTATTGTGCCTTTAACATAAAAATACACAAGAAATGCCACCAAATGTAGTATTTCTGTAATATATCTGCCATTTTTCTCTCAATCTGCATGAAAATTTCCCCAAACATGATCTGTGTCACCTGCTTTCAGGAAATGCAACACAATACATAAATACCCCATATAGAATAAAAAATAATTGAAGCTGTAACTGTAACTGTTTCGGTAAAAAAATAAAAAAATCAAGAAATGCACCTATTTCGACTAGATAACAGAATTACAATAATGAGAAATTCCACCTAAACAGAACAGCAACATTATTTGTCTCTGTAATAAATATGGAGAACACCAACAGAAACTTGATAGTTGAAAGATACAACAACTACAACAACAGTAGCAGCAACAACAATCACTTATGTGATCACTGTCCAGTATGGCATACAAAGATGAGTTGTTGACAACTTTAAATTTGAGACATCAACAATATGGGAGATATCAGATATATCAAATTAGATATCTGCTGTCTCTGTGATATTTCCTTACAGAAACATGTGGCTTCTGACACAATGCACATGTATACACCAGAAAACATCATGTTTTTATTTATCCCATGAGTTGTCATGATTACACAGCTGTCAAAAAAGTATACATACATGCACAAAAATTGCTCGAAAATGTTATTATGAGATTTATATCAAATACCTGATATGGGCATATACTGGACACAATATGAGCCAAAAAAATTCTTCATCTGTACCAACAACTAGTTGAAATTGTCTGACAAATCATTACTTTGAAACTAAAACACAAATCAATTGAATCAAGGTGTATAACGGGCTTTAAAAAAAAGACGTCTGTGGGACTATGATGAAAAATTAGCTACTCTTCATGAAGAGAGTAAATATTTTTAGCAACATCATCCATAACATAACATTTAGTAGCTATGTGCAGTACCTATAAAATAAGACCATAAGCATGCTTCTATCATATTTACAAGTGAATTGATTCAGGATTATGTGACTGAGAGTAACGCGTGGATTCGACAAGTTCCCGCTGTGAAATAAAAGTCCAAAACATGTTTTCATAATATGTAGCATTTGGGTAATAACTACACCATTTGTGCCTCAATCTTCATGAGATTTTTACCACAATCCCCTTTTGTCATCTGCTATCTTATAATTATGATTAAAATAATATCAGTTCATATCATGGTATCAAACATATGTATTCAATGATCAACTGCTGAAATTTTAATAGGAAAAATATCATTTCTTTCTGTATCCATGGTAACAAGATAAAAGTCTAAAGTATACCAGTCAATAGCTATGCATTTAGATTCTACATGTCAAATTTACACCCAAATAAGCTTAGGTCTGAGTATATGAAAAGATATGAAAGTCTGAGTATCACTTGAATTTTGGCGGTATTGTGCCTTTAACATAAAAATACACAAGAAATGCCACCAAATGTAGTATTTCTGTAATATATCTGCCATTTTTCTCTCAATCTGCATGAAAATTTCCCCAAACATGATCTGTGTCACCTGCTTTCAGGAAATGCAACACAATACATAAATACCCCATATAGAATAAAAAATAATTGAAGCTGTAACTGTAACTGTTTCGGTAAAAAAATAAAAAAATCAAGAAATGCACCTATTTCGACTAGATAACAGAATTACAATAATGAGAAATTCCACCTAAACAGAACAGCAACATTATTTGTCTCTGTAATAAATATGGAGAACACCAACAGAGACTTGATAGTTGAAAGATACAACAACAACAACAACAATAGCAGCAACAACAATCACTTATGTGATCACTGTCCAGTATGGCATACAAAGATGAGTTGTTGACAACTTTAAATTTGAGACATCAACAATATGGGAGATATCAGATATATCAAATTAGATATCTGCTGTCTCTGTGATATTTCCTTACAGAAACATGTGGCTTCTGACACAATGCACATGTATACACCAGAAAACATCATGTTTTTATTTATCCCATGAGTTGTCATGATTACACAGCTGTCAAAAAAGTATACATACATGCACAAAAATTGCTCGAAAATGTTATTATGAGATTTATATCAAATACCTGATATGGGCATATACTGGACACAATATGAGCCAAAAAAATTCTTCATCTGTACCAACAACTAGTTGAAATTGTCTGACAAATCATTACTTTGAAACTAAAACACAAATCAATTGAATCAAGGTGTATAACGGGCTTTAAAAAAAAGACGTCTGTGGGACTATGATGAAAAATTAGCTACTCTTCATGAAGAGAGTAAATATTTTTAGCAACATCATCCATAACATAACATTTAGTAGCTATGTGCAGTACCTATAAAATAAGACCATAAGCATGCTTCTATCATATTTACAAGTGAATTGATTCAGGATTATGTGACTGAGAGTAACGCGTGGATTCGACAAGTTCCCGCTGTGAAATAAAAGTCCAAAACATGTTTTCATAATATGTAGCATTTGGGTAATAACTACACCATTTGTGCCTCAATCTTCATGAGATTTTTACCACAATCCCCTTTTGTCATCTGCTATCTTATAATTATGATTAAAATAATATCAGTTCATATCATGGTATCAAACATATGTATTCAATGATCAACTGCTGAAATTTTAATAGGAAAAATATCATTTCTTTCTGTATCCATGGTAACAAGATAAAAGTCTAAAGTATACCAGTCAATAGCTATGCATTTAGATTCTACATGTCAAATTTACACCCAAATAAGCTTAGGTCTGAGTATATGAAAAGATATGAAAGTCTGAGTATCACTTGAATTTTGGCGGTATTGTGCCTTTAACATAAAAATACACAAGAAATGCCACCAAATGTAGTATTTCTGTAATATATCTGCCATTTTTCTCTCAATCTGCATGAAAATTTCCCCAAACATGATCTGTGTCACCTGCTTTCAGGAAATGCAACACAATACATAAATACCCCATATAGAATAAAAAATAATTGAAGCTGTAACTGTAACTGTTTCGGTAAAAAAATAAAAAAATCAAGAAATGCACCTATTTCGACTAGATAACAGAATTACAATAATGAGAAATTCCACCTAAACAGAACAGCAACATTATTTGTCTCTGTAATAAATATGGAGAACACCAACAGAAACTTGATAGTTGAAAGATACAACAACAACAACAACAGTAGCAGCAACAACAATCACTTATGTGATCACTGTCCAGTATGGCATACAAAGATGAGTTGTTGACAACTTTAAATTTGAGACATCAACAATATGGGAGATATCAGATATATCAAATTAGATATCTGCTGTCTCTGTGATATTTCCTTACAGAAACATGTGGCTTCTGACACAATGCACATGTATACACCAGAAAACATCATGTTTTTATTTATCCCATGAGTTGTCATGATTACACAGCTGTCAAAAAAGTATACATACATGCACAAAAATTGCTCGAAAATGTTATTATGAGATTTATATCAAATACCTGATATGGGCATATACTGGACACAATATGAGCCAAAAAAAGTCTTCATCTGTACCAACAACTAGTTGAAATTGTCTGACAAATCATTACTTTGAAACTAAAACACAAATCAATTGAATCAAGGTGTATAACGGGCTTTAAAAAAAAGACGTCTGTGGGACTATGATGAAAAATTAGCTACTCTTCATGAAGAGAGTAAATATTTTTAGCAACATCATCCATAACATAACATTTAGTAGCTATGTGCAGTACCTATAAAATAAGACCATAAGCATGCTTCTATCATATTTACAAGTGAATTGATTCAGGATTATGTGACTGAGAGTAACGCGTGGATTCGACAAGTTCCCGCTGTGAAATAAAAGTCCAAAACATGTTTTCATAATATGTAGCATTTGGGTAATAACTACACCATTTGTGCCTCAATCTTCATGAGATTTTTACCACAATCCCCTTTTGTCATCTGCTATCTTATAATTATGATTAAAATAATATCAGTTCATATCATGGTATCAAACATATGTATTCAATGATCAACTGCTGAAATTTTAATAGGAAAAATATCATTTCTTTCTGTATCCATGGTAACAAGATAAAAGTCTAAAGTATACCAGTCAATAGCTATGCATTTAGATTCTACATGTCAAATTTACACCCAAATAAGCTTAGGTCTGAGTATATGAAAAGATATGAAAGTCTGAGTATCACTTGAATTTTGGCGGTATTGTGCCTTTAACATAAAAATACACAAGAAATGCCACCAAATGTAGTATTTCTGTAATATATCTGCCATTTTTCTCTCAATCTGCATGAAAATTTCCCCAAACATGATCTGTGTCACCTGCTTTCAGGAAATGCAACACAATACATAAATACCCCATATAGAATAAAAAATAATTGAAGCTGTAACTGTAACTGTTTCGGTAAAAAAATAAAAAAATCAAGAAATGCACCTATTTCGACTAGATAACAGAATTACAATAATGAGAAATTCCACCTAAACAGAACAGCAACATTATTTGTCTCTGTAATAAATATGGAGAACACCAACAGAAACTTGATAGTTGAAAGATACAACAACAACAACAACAGTAGCAGCAACAACAATCACTTATGTGATCACTGTCCAGTATGGCATACAAAGATGAGTTGTTGACAACTTTAAATTTGAGACATCAACAATATGGGAGATATCAGATATATCAAATTAGATATCTGCTGTCTCTGTGATATTTCCTTACAGAAACATGTGGCTTCTGACACAATGCACATGTATACACCAGAAAACATCATGTTTTTATTTATCCCATGAGTTGTCATGATTACACAGCTGTCAAAAAAGTATACATACATGCACAAAAATTGCTCGAAAATGTTATTATGAGATTTATATCAAATACCTGATATGGGCATATACTGGACACAATATGAGCCAAAAAAATTCTTCATCTGTACCAACAACTAGTTGAAATTGTCTGACAAATCATTACTTTGAAACTAAAACACAAATCAATTGAATCAAGGTGTATAACGGGCTTTAAAAAAAAGACGTCTGTGGGACTATGATGAAAAATTAGCTACTCTTCATGAAGAGAGTAAATATTTTTAGCAAAATCATCCATAACATAACATTTAGTAGCTATGTGCAGTACCTATAAAATAAGACCATAAGCATGCTTCTATCATATTTACAAGTGAATTGATTCAGGATTATGTGACTGAGAGTAACGCGTGGATTCGACAAGTTCCCGCTGTGAAATAAAAGTCCAAAACATGTTTTCATAATATGTAGCATTTGGGTAATAACTACACCATTTGTGCCTCAATCTTCATGAGATTTTTACCACAATCCCCTTTTGTCATCTGCTATCTTATAATTATGATTAAAATAATATCAGTTCATATCATGGTATCAAACATATGTATTCAATGATCAACTGCTGAAATTTTAATAGGAAAAATATCATTTCTTTCTGTATCCATGGTAACAAGATAAAAGTCTAAAGTATACCAGTCAATAGCTATGCATTTAGATTCTACATGTCAAATTTACACCCAAATAAGCTTAGGTCTGAGTATATGAAAAGATATGAAAGTCTGAGTATCACTTGAATTTTGGCGGTATTGTGCCTTTAACATAAAAATACACAAGAAATGCCACCAAATGTAGTATTTCTGTAATATATCTGCCATTTTTCTCTCAATCTGCATGAAAATTTCCCCAAACATGATCTGTGTCACCTGCTTTCAGGAAATGCAACACAATACATAAATACCCCATATAGAATAAAAAATAATTGAAGCTGTAACTGTAACTGTTTCGGTAAAAAAATAAAAAAATCAAGAAATGCACCTATTTCGACTAGATAACAGAATTACAATAATGAGAAATTCCACCTAAACAGAACAGCAACATTATTTGTCTCTGTAATAAATATGGAGAACACCAACAGAAACTTGATAGTTGAAAGATACAACAACAACAACAACAGTAGCAGCAACAACAATCACTTATGTGATCACTGTCCAGTATGGCATACAAAGATGAGTTGTTGACAACTTTAAATTTGAGACATCAACAATATGGGAGATATCAGATATATCAAATTAGATATCTGCTGTCTCTGTGATATTTCCTTACAGAAACATGTGGCTTCTGACACAATGCACATGTATACACCAGAAAACATCATGTTTTTATTTATCCCATGAGTTGTCATGATTACACAGCTGTCAAAAAAGTATACATACATGCACAAAAATTGCTCGAAAATGTTATTATGAGATTTATATCAAATACCTGATATGGGCATATACTGGACACAATATGAGCCAAAAAAATTCTTCATCTGTACCAACAACTAGTTGAAATTGTCTGACAAATCATTACTTTGAAACTAAAACACAAATCAATTGAATCAAGGTGTATAACGGGCTTTAAAAAAAAGACGTCTGTGGGACTATGATGAAAAATTAGCTACTCTTCAGGTCTCACACCACAATTAATTTTCCCATAGGGTTACTGTACAGCCTTTTCCAACATCTGAGCTTCAAAGCAGGGCAGCAGACATTGTTGTTGGTTTAATATCTTCAGTATAGCCAAGACCAGTAATTTAAAACAATAAAATATATAAGTTAGCCAGGTTGGTTTTTTTCCTCGCTCATGTTTTGTGAACCCTATGGAAAATACAAAATTCATACACTATCTAGCTGAATATGTGGTGCTTCGGTCAAACAATTCTGAAATTTGAATGAAACCTCATATCAACATGGGATTTTCTGTATCATCTGTCTTTTACACTGCAGATGTATGCTAAAGCAAAGAAAAGCCTATTTTTCAAATTAAAAAATTGCCTAAAATTGAGAAAAAATAGAATTATTTTCTGTTTTCCTTTTGTCTCTAGGTCCGTGAGCTTTCAGGGGAGATAATAGAGGTGTGAGACCTGAAGAGAGTAAATATTTTTAGCAACATCATCCATAACATAACATTTAGTAGCTATGTGCAGTACCTATAAAATAAGACCATAAGCATGCTTCTATCATATTTACAAGTGAATTGATTCAGGATTATGTGACTGAGAGTAACGCGTGGATTCGACAAGTTCCCGCTGTGAAATAAAAGTCCAAAACATGTTTTCATAATATGTAGCATTTGGGTAATAACTACACCATTTGTGCCTCAATCTTCATGAGATTTTTACCACAATCCCCTTTTGTCATCTGCTATCTTATAATTATGATTAAAATAATATCAGTTCATATCATGGTATCAAACATATGTATTCAATGATCAACTGCTGAAATTTTAATAGGAAAAATATCATTTCTTTCTGTATCCATGGTAACAAGATAAAAGTCTAAAGTATACCAGTCAATAGCTATGCATTTAGATTCTACATGTCAAATTTACACCCAAATAAGCTTAGGTCTGAGTATATGAAAAGATATGAAAGTCTGAGTATCACTTGAATTTTGGCGGTATTGTGCCTTTAACATAAAAATACACAAGAAATGCCACCAAATGTAGTATTTCTGTAATATATCTGCCATTTTTCTCTCAATCTGCATGAAAATTTCCCCAAACATGATCTGTGTCACCTGCTTTCAGGAAATGCAACACAATACATAAATACCCCATATAGAATAAAAAATAATTGAAGCTGTAACTGTAACTGTTTCGGTAAAAAAATAAAAAAATCAAGAAATGCACCTATTTCGACTAGATAACAGAATTACAATAATGAGAAATTCCACCTAAACAGAACAGCAACATTATTTGTCTCTGTAATAAATATGGAGAACACCAACAGAAACTTGATAGTTGAAAGATACAACAACAACAACAACAGTAGCAGCAACAACAATCACTTATGTGATCACTGTCCAGTATGGCATACAAAGATGAGTTGTTGACAACTTTAAATTTGAGACATCAACAATATGGGAGATATCAGATATATCAAATTAGATATCTGCTGTCTCTGTGATATTTCCTTACAGAAACATGTGGCTTCTGACACAATGCACATGTATACACCAGAAAACATCATGTTTTTATTTATCCCATGAGTTGTCATGATTACACAGCTGTCAAAAAAGTATACATACATGCACAAAAATTGCTCGAAAATGTTATTATGAGATTTATATCAAATACCTGATATGGGCATATACTGGACACAATATGAGCCAAAAAAATTCTTCATCTGTACCAACAACTAGTTGAAATTGTCTGACAAATCATTACTTTGAAACTAAAACACAAATCAATTGAATCAAGGTGTATAACGGGCTTTAAAAAAAAGACGTCTGTGGGACTATGATGAAAAATTAGCTACTCTTCATGAAGAGAGTAAATATTTTTAGCAACATCATCCATAACATAACATTTAGTAGCTATGTGCAGTACCTATAAAATAAGACCATAAGCATGCTTCTATCATATTTACAAGTGAATTGATTCAGGATTATGTGACTGAGAGTAACGCGTGGATTCGACAAGTTCCCGCTGTGAAATAAAAGTCCAAAACATGTTTTCATAATATGTAGCATTTGGGTAATAACTACACCATTTGTGCCTCAATCTTCATGAGATTTTTACCACAATCCCCTTTTGTCATCTGCTATCTTATAATTATGATTAAAATAATATCAGTTCATATCATGGTATCAAACATATGTATTCAATGATCAACTGCTGAAATTTTAATAGGAAAAATATCATTTCTTTCTGTATCCATGGTAACAAGATAAAAGTCTAAAGTATACCAGTCAATAGCTATGCATTTAGATTCTACATGTCAAATTTACACCCAAATAAGCTTAGGTCTGAGTATATGAAAAGATATGAAAGTCTGAGTATCACTTGAATTTTGGCGGTATTGTGCCTTTAACATAAAAATACACAAGAAATGCCACCAAATGTAGTATTTCTGTAATATATCTGCCATTTTTCTCTCAATCTGCATGAAAATTTCCCCAAACATGATCTGTGTCACCTGCTTTCAGGAAATGCAACACAATACATAAATACCCCATATAGAATAAAAAATAATTGAAGCTGTAACTGTAACTGTTTCGGTAAAAAAATAAAAAAATCAAGAAATGCACCTATTTCGACTAGATAACAGAATTACAATAATGAGAAATTCCACCTAAACAGAACAGCAACATTATTTGTCTCTGTAATAAATATGGAGAACACCAACAGAAACTTGATAGTTGAAAGATACAACAACAACAACAACAGTAGCAGCAACAACAATCACTTATGTGATCACTGTCCAGTATGGCATACAAAGATGAGTTGTTGACAACTTTAAATTTGAGACATCAACAATATGGGAGATATCAGATATATCAAATTAGATATCTGCTGTCTCTGTGATATTTCCTTACAGAACCATGTGGCTTCTGACACAATGCACATGTATACACCAGAAAACATCATGTTTTTATTTATCCCATGAGTTGTCATGATTACACAGCTGTCAAAAAAGTATACATACATGCACAAAAATTGCTCGAAAATGTTATTATGAGATTTATATCAAATACCTGATATGGGCATATACTGGACACAATATGAGCCAAAAAAATTCTTCATCTGTACCAACAACTAGTTGAAATTGTCTGACAAATCATTACTTTGAAACTAAAACACAAATCAATTGAATCAAGGTGTATAACGGGCTTTAAAAAAAAGACGTCTGTGGGACTATGATGAAAAATTAGCTACTCTTCATGAAGAGAGTAAATATTTTTAGCAACATCATCCATAACATAACATTTAGTAGCTATGTGCAGTACCTATAAAATAAGACCATAAGCATGCTTCTATCATATTTACAAGTGAATTGATTCAGGATTATGTGACTGAGAGTAACGCGTGGATTCGACAAGTTCCCGCTGTGAAATAAAAGTCCAAAACATGTTTTCATAATATGTAGCATTTGGGTAATAACTACACCATTTGTGCCTCAATCTTCATGAGATTTTTACCACAATCCCCTTTTGTCATCTGCTATCTTATAATTATGATTAAAATAATATCAGTTCATATCATGGTATCAAACATATGTATTCAATGATCAACTGCTGAAATTTTAATAGGAAAAATATCATTTCTTTCTGTATCCATGGTAACAAGATAAAAGTCTAAAGTATACCAGTCAATAGCTATGCATTTAGATTCTACATGTCAAATTTACACCCAAATAAGCTTAGGTCTGAGTATATGAAAAGATATGAAAGTCTGAGTATCACTTGAATTTTGGCGGTATTGTGCCTTTAACATAAAAATACACAAGAAATGCCACCAAATGTAGTATTTCTGTAATATATCTGCCATTTTTCTCTCAATCTGCATGAAAATTTCCCCAAACATGATCTGTGTCACCTGCTTTCAGGAAATGCAACACAATACATAAATACCCCATATAGAATAAAAAATAATTGAAGCTGTAACTGTAACTGTTTCGGTAAAAAAATAAAAAAATCAAGAAATGCACCTATTTCGACTAGATAACAGAATTACAATAATGAGAAATTCCACCTAAACAGAACAGCAACATTATTTGTCTCTGTAATAAATATGGAGAACACCAACAGAAACTTGATAGTTGAAAGATACAACAACAACAACAACAGTAGCAGCAACAACAATCACTTATGTGATCACTGTCCAGTATGGCATACAAAGATGAGTTGTTGACAACTTTAAATTTGAGACATCAACAATATGGGAGATATCAGATATATCAATTAGATATCTGCTGTCTCTGTGATATTTCCTTACAGAAACATGTGGCTTCTGACACAATGCACATGTATACACCAGAAAACATCATGTTTTTATTTATCCCATGAGTTGTCATGATTACACAGCTGTCAAAAAAGTATACATACATGCACAAAAATTGCTCGAAAATGTTATTATGAGATTTATATCAAATACCTGATATGGGCATATACTGGACACAATATGAGCCAAAAAAATTCTTCATCTGTACCA